>CM053786.1:197809843-198139843 GCA_028749045.1 Cupressus sempervirens
ACAGTTTCTCAGTCTTTCATTGTCTTGTGGAAAAAGAGAGGTAAAAATTTATTACGACAGAAAGAAATATAACAAGGAGAGCTCAACAAGGAGCTTGATCCTAAGCAACAAGTTCATCAAATTCTTGCACCATCTCAAAGGGAAGTTGCCCCTTATCCATAATATTCTAGCCCGAAGCATGACTAGAAGCCCATTTGGCTAAACAATCAGTAGCTTTGTTCCATTCACGAGGAATACTAATGAACTAAAAAGAAGTACAAAAGAGAATAATCTAAATAGCAACAGTGGCCAACTATCAATAAAGATAGGTATTAGTATTGATTAATAGTATATCCTTCATCATAATTGATCTTAGCTGAAGGCTTCAGAATGTTCCATTTGCTAGCTTTTGGTCTACTGTACAAATGAAGGGTGCATTATAGTTTCATTGGATCTTGGTTTCTTATTTTATTCCAGCAACTACTTTTCAGCTCTTTTCACCATAATATCCATATGAATTATGTCTCTAAGGACATTGCTTCACCTCTCTTTGATGTTTCTTGGTGTTGTTGTAGTAAAGCTCTTTGGATTTTCTCCTTTCTCCAAATTGTTTCTATTCAATTATGTATTTCTTCATGTCCTCAAACTAAATTTTCTTTCATTTCTCTTAATTGTTCTCATGGGCATTAGAAATCTCAAAATCAAGGATTTTCTAGGTTTGTTGCAATCAATATTGAAGAAGAATCAATGTCATATAGATCTCATACTTTGATTTCATCTAAGGCTTGTAATAATTTTCTACATTTTATTTGAACCTAGACAAACCCAGAATCAATGTTTTGCTTCTTCATTGACTAAAGTCTAATGCAATTACTAAAAGAAAGAATTCAATCTCAAATAAATAGCTTTCCCTATTTGTAGTTGTTTTTAATTCAAAAATTAAACACACCAGAATCGGTGCTCTGTATATAATGAAGAATGAACTTAATGGATGCTATTTCGTGGACGATACTCTTATACATATATTATACATTTTCCAGAGTAGATAATGAATCAAACTTTATTATATATTTATTCTCAAAAAAAAAATACTATTAGGACACTCACAATCATGTTTGTCCTAAATAAAACATTTTTTATTTATTTATCTAGAAATATTAGTATACTATTACAATCACAGTAGATTAAAACATGTCATACTTCTGCTTCATAGGAGCTCGTAGAAAATATTATTTAATCAAAAAACCAATATCCTCTCTCTTTAAGATGTAAGAAATATACCAAACTAATTTGTTCATAGAAATTAGTTGCTAGTTTCATTAGAATTGTCGATAGACAACGTAGTCTAACAGAATACATAATTTGATTAAACCACCAACTTCTCTGATAAATTGGCTAAATGCATGAGATTGCTGCCTCATTCTTAGCCACTCAAATTGAATAACATCATACACTATGAGTTTAAGTAGATGTCCACCAAGTTGGTTTTTTCTGGGCCTACTCCATCCATGAAATTTCTCATGGAACTACCATGTTTTATGATGAAAATGCCCCATGTTTCAGCCTCCTCCTACACCACTCTTCCCACCATTTTGTTTGAAGTAAGGTTAAAAAGGAAAAAAGGCATTTATTGTTTGTAGAAACTCGAAGACAATGGACATGCCAACCTCTCTAATGCCTCTCCTAGCCCTAGCTTATGGAATCTCTTCTGGCATGCAGTTTGGTAGAACAATAAACACATGCAAAAATCTCTACAGAACTTCATAATCTTAGTAATGATCTCACATCTTGATTTTGCTCCTAGGTTTTTTGTTTATGTGGTTGATCATTTGGTGTTAAGTGGACAATGTGGAATGGGATACAAATATGTAAATATAGGTGAACATTCTCTGATAGCCCTAAGTTTTTTCCCAATCTTATGTTTTTTTATTTTCTTTAGATGCAGCTGACTGTTAGGTAGAGCCCAATGGTGATAGCAACATAAGCTAGTCACTTATCACATTTCAATTTTTTTTCAATTTTTTTTGACTTAATTGATATGCTTGTTTTTCTTTTTTCTAATCTCTGATAAATAATCTTCTCTATTTATCTTCTTACAAATAGAGAAGATTAGTTGCCAGTAATTCAATATTCCCATATGGAATTGGGGTTCTAGCTAATTATGTGCACAATAAAGCATTAAAGCTTAGAATTTATTCAGATACATGATATTGTCTTTATATTTTGACTACAAAAAGCTGATTATGTGCACACTAAAGCATTAAATCTTAGGATTTATTCTGATATAAGGTATGTAAATGATATTCTCTTTGTAGTTTGATTACAAAAGAAGTTAGAAAAGAAATATGTTTGATAATGGTTTAATTTCAGCACTTTCCTCTATGGTTAGTATTACTATTATCTATCCAAAAGAAGAGACATCCGTCTCTGCATTGATCCTTCTCCTTAGAAGAAATCTCCTCATTATGTCATTCTCTTACTCAAGAGCAATGTGTATAAAGGTCTGGACAAAGTTTTTTTAATAGATCATTTATGATGGTTCAAGCACATGTAGCTCATCTTCTCAACCCTCAAAGGCATCATTAGTCAGATTTGTTTGTTTAATTTATAGAGCATTTCTGATGGTTAGTCAGAGTTGTTTAATTTACAGAGCATATCTAATGATTTAAGCCATTAGAGCTCATCTTCTCAACCCCAATGTACGATTGATTAGTCATTGTAGATCAATTTTAGAAAAAATCTAAATATGATGCAAAAGCTTCGGATTTAAGTTGTGTATACAAAGGTCTATATTAATGACGAGGAAAAATCATACAATCTATAATGAGAGAGAAAAAGAGATAACCTGGTACATAAAATCTTAGTTTATACTTTGTATTTTTCCTAATATTATAGATTATAGGAAGAGATCCATCATTGTACACTAGAAAAGGTGCACTTCTCTAAGCCATTCTATCTAAGATTCTCCATAGACTGGAAAACTCAAATGCCGACTTAGAGCTCCCTAGTCATGGAGTGCAAGGGGCATACAATTGAGCATATAAGAGCTCTCAGTTGAGCCTTAGAAATGTAGTCCTTGCTAGTAAACCACAAAATGGGAGATTCTTTAGACAAGAGCAAGAGTGCTAATGTCAAAGAACTCTTGGATCATGCAATGCAAAAATGAAACTATATTAGGATGAGATGTGCGATGCAAGCTATCCTAAATGAGATGGGAATGTTACAAATCCAACTATTCAGCTATGTGATCTAACTATTTGCAAAGAAACTACACTAACATGCAATATGATCTTAAGACTAATATGAAGTGGATGAAAGAATGAGACAAGAAATGAGAAGTTCTCCAAAAGCTCCAAGAAAACCTGCATCATAACAATATTCAAGAGTGTGTCTTCATATGAGGAGAGAGCTCTCTTTTTAAAGAAAATTGGATGGTTGAGATCAAAAGACAAGAAATGGTTAATCAAGGGTGGAGAATAATTATTGTCTAATTTTTTATATTAAAATGTCTTTAGTCAAAATAAAAGGCTCCACTCATGGAAAATTATGCATTTTTGTAGAAAATGATTTTGTTTTGTCAAAATGAGAGGCTTCTCAACACATGGAAAATTGCACTTTCATGTGTAGACAAAATATTTTGTCAAAATAGAAGGCTCTACACATGGTAAATTACACTTTCATGTGTAGACAAAATATTTTGTCAAAATAGAAGGCTCTACACATGGAAAATTACACCTTCATGTGTAGACAAAATATTTTTTCAAAATAAGGGGCTTATTTGTAGACAAAAATGCATTTCTTTTATTTATGAAATAAGAAATGTGTGGATGGATTTTTGAAAATTATATTTGAAATAAAAGGGAGCAAATTCTTTTAATCAAATATGTTTTTAGAATATGATGGTCAAATTATAGGTTAAAATCAAATAAATTGATTTTAATTTATTTTTGTGATCAAACACTTGATAACATTAGCAATAAATGCTAGAAGGGAGTTTATAGTCTAGGTAACCATTTTTAGGTGATTACATTTGCCCCTCTTTGACTAATGTGTGATCGATATGGGAACACATGTGGTCAAAGAATATTAAAAAACTTAAAATTATTCATCTAATATGTGATCGATATGGGAACACATCAAATGAAGAAGCCATGATAGAAAATAGATAGATAGTTCTAACTTCAAAGAATGAAGCCATTCTCTAACTAATGTGTGATCAATCTGGAAACACATGCAGTCAAAGAATAAAGAGACTATAATAGCAATGGATGTAGCAAGCATTGAGTGACCAGATTGATAGTGATAGTCTAGAACACTAGTAGATAGATCACGAGCAAATAGAGATGGTCAAGCATATGCTCCTAAAAGAGAAAATGTTGTCAAGCATAGCAATGATAGAGTATGTTTGCCCCCTTGGGATCAAAATTGAAATGGTAGAGAGGAAGTGAAAAAACTAGCAAGATATGAGAAAATTGAGATATAGCAAAGTTCATAATGACAGATAGGTGATTAGAACCAAAGGTTGACCATAAAGAAGTAATGGAATGCCCCAAGTTAACAAGAGTTGACCTGAATGACGAAATATGAAAATGAGGTCAAATCAGTCGAAAAGAATGATGTAGAGGTGAAAGTTGTGAAGTGAAGTAGACATGAAGCATGGTAATGGTGAAATCAAGGAGGAATAAAGATGCCTCGGTGGAGATTGAAGGACTAGACCTCCAATAGTCAGCTAACTGCAGAGAAGAAGGTAGAATGTGAAAAAGTGATTTTGACCCAAAAGATAAACTCAAATTTCAATTTTGATCCCGACAACGTAGCCAGGATGGAAAAATTAGCTAGGGTCAAAAATAATAAGAGATATAAAAGGGTAGATAGATGTGATGATAGGGTTAACCCTTTTGATGATAGAATATTCAAGAGGCGAAGTGAAAGATCAAGAGGGTGAAAAGACATGATCAAGAAGAAAGTAAAAGATGAGATGAAATCAGTTAGCTGAGATGTCTGAAAAAAAAGAGATAAAGAGAGAGCTCTCCCCATATGAAGGAATGCAAGACTATGCAAATGAATATGAAAATTGGTTTACTAGCAAGGAATACAAAACATGTAGACTCAAATTTCATCATTGAGCTTTGATAAGATCACACAATCATCACTAGCATGAGCTACAAAGATATGAATATGACCTTATTTTGATGTTTGGATGATGTGTAAGCATTAAGGCACAAGAAGTCGAAATGACCAAAACACCTATCCCTTTTAATTTACCAAGGGAACATAAGCATCAAAGAATAAAGGCTAGGATGACCAGAATATTTCTTGCAGACAAGCACACCATAAACGTGAGAGATCTGTCTTATGCTAAGAAATTAGGAAGTTTTCTATCTGCAACAACCCTTGTGTTCATAACCTAAGACAAAAGTTTGCAAAGGATACTCACAGTGACCCATACATTCACTTAACAGGATGAGTAGTAATATTTAATATAGCATTAAGAGTTCACTCCAACAAGCGAGGAGAAGAACCAACCTTACTAAAGCATCCATAAAAAATGAGTCGACGTATACACAGCCATCCAACACAAGATAGAGGCTCTTATAGTAGACACCCCTTTGATATGTATTTGTCAAATAATTGGAACTAAACCATCAAGAAAAAAACAAATAAAAGATCATATCCCATAGTCATGCCTCCTCTAGTTTTGAACATCGAGTGGCAAGAGACATGGGACTGAAGAAAAGAAAACATCACATAGTCTTTGTTTATTGCAAAATAGTGTGTGATAGTATTTAACAACGTGCAATTTTTTCTTATCCTGTTGAATAAAGATAAAGTGGGAGTTAGTTTAGACCAACAAAGGATAGTGGAAATTTAAAAAAATCATGTTGTATCATGAAAAGTGCAGTATCCAATGGACAAATCGAGCAAGAAGTATAATAACAAAGGATATGTGAGACACCTATCCACAATTACCCAAGTTAATATTGACAAATCAATAGACAAATTCACCAACTCCCATTATTACTTTGACACTTTGTAACGACAAGATGAGTGAAATGACATGTAGAGGCAACAATGTATGCGAAAATTTTTCTATAAATGAGCAGCTACATTGACTGAACCAATTTACAAGTCTGGAAGATTAGCAGTAGTCTTGAAAAATTAGAGTGAAGTAAATAAACGTTTGTGAATTATTAGAGTCATGGCTAGCGCTCAAGATAAAGTGCAACAAGAACCAGAGATGGTAGATACTAGAAAGGGGGGATGGATTGATGAGGGAAGTGATAGCTTCGTGGATGGAATGGGGCGAAGGGGACAGAGAAGAGAGAAGCGCAAGCAATTAGAACCAAGAGGAGCATCATCTCATCAAAGGGCTAGTAGATCCAACACAAAAGTGGCTGGAGCAAGTCAAGTGTAGCTACTAGTCCAGTGTCCAACAAGGGCAATGCAAAGGATCCTACCTTGCTTCAGTTGTTAGCAGAGAGTGCAACATAGCTTGTGGAGCAAGAGAAACTGGCAGAGGAAACAAGATCACCAAGCCTAGAGAGACTTAGTGAGATTGTAGATGTGCATATTAGCTTTGCAAATAGCCAAGTAGAGGAACAAATGTCGATGGAGGAGTCTTCCCAAGATATGGAGCAAGGACCAGTGCTAAAGCCTGTTGCATCACCATGGAGGCGAGCAAAAAACATCTTAGGGGGTATGAGCAACATCCTTGAAGAGAACACAAGTGGTGCTCTAATGTCTTCATTTCATCCATTTAAGGAAGCACAACCTAGCATGGTGTTTCCACTAGCTCATGATGTAGCCAAGACAATGGAAGTGGAGCTAAAGAAAGCACTGGCGGCGAAGATGGAGTGGACTGATAATGCAGAAAAAGATGCAAAGTTCTTTCGAGGTTTGATTGAAAGAGCTTGAGAAGATGGAGCATGGGAGGAAGTGAAGCGTGTGGAAGCAACATTGTCAGCAGAACGAGCATGGACAAAAATTGCAGAGACATCTCTGGCAGCCGAGGGAGTAGCGCTAGAATGAATTCGCAATGAGATGGTGTTGCTACAAGCTCAAGTGGAAGCATTCAGAGAAACTATGGCAAAGACTAATGCCATAGCATACCGATCACAAGATCAATTAAATGTTGCCAACACAAGGATCACCTACTTCATGAACCATGTGCATGAAGTAAAGCATGAGAGGGAATCATGGAAGATGACTATGAATACATATAAGATGGAACAAGACATTGTGCAACAAGCAACGACAGTAGTTGGGGCAGCAAAATTGCGAGCAGACATGAATGAAGTGAGGGAGAAGTCAAAGAAGCTGGCATGAGAGGCAGCATACTACATGGGATTGTACCATCAGGTAGTCCCTCTGGAGCACAGGAGAGGAATATCCTTCTTGGACAGGATGTTTATTACTTAGATGAATACTTTGTTGAGATGTGGCCATATCCCGATTCCAATGGATACAATCTAGCAAGGTGCAAGACTGATGCTAGGAGCTTCATCATCTGGGACTGCACAAATAGGAATACCCCCAACTGGAAACCCAAATGCCCCACCTCCACAAGGAGGACATTGACAAGCATTGTACTAATGTTGTGACCTTGTGTATCATGTGGTAGGAAGTATTTGTTTAAGTGGATTGTGGTGATCTCGTGCTGTAGGTGGATGTTCTTGTCATTTTATTGAAAATGTTTTAAATGTTTTGTAAGCTTTTTTATGAATATATGGATGTTTTTGGAATTTTTGAAGAATATGTGAATGTTTTTGGAATTTTTGAAGAATGTGTGAATGTTTTTGGAATTTTTGAAGAATATGTGAATTTTTTTTGGAATATTTTTGAAGACTATTGTAAAGGTAATTTCCATAGAAGTGTGAATAATATAATCCATAGAGTAGGGAAAACCTTTACTTGTATGCGGGGAATTGAATGTCTATAGACTTGCATAACATTTGGAGAGTTGTAGTGTGTAAAGTGTAATTCTGTGTGTACTAATAGCCCTTACAAATGATTACAAGGCCAACATTGGGATGCTTCTCTAAGTGTGCACCGAGATGAACATTCTCAAGGTCTATGAAAAGTCATTTTGGGGGCCCAAAAGGACACCTTGGCCTTGAGAAAGAAAAAATAGGGCCTTGAAAAAGGTACTTTGACCCAAAAAGGACACCTGGGGCCTAGAAAAAGACAAAATAGGGCCTTGGAAAAGGCGCTTTGACCCAGATGAGCCTTGAAAAAGGTGCTTGAGCCTAAAAAGGACTTGATAAGCCTTGGAAAAGGTGCTTGGGCCTAAAAAGGCAATTGATGGGCCTTGAAAAAGGTGCTTGGGCCTAAAAAGACAATTGATGGGCCTTGAAAAAGGCGCTTGGGCCTAAAAAGCCACTTGATGGGCCTTGAAAAAGGCGCTTGGGCCTAAAAAGGCAATTGATGGGCCTTGAAAAAGGCGCTTGGGCCTAAAAAGGCCTTTGATGCCAGGCCTTGAAAAAGGTGCTTGGTACCTTGAAAAAGAAATTTTTACTTGCTATGATGTACCCAAAGAGCTAGTCACTAACTAAGGTGCACAAGTTACCTCTAATCTAATCTCAAAACTAATGAAACAATATAACATTAGGCACTGAAAATCAAGTCCTTATCACCCCCAAAAAAATCAAAAAAATTCAAAAATTGCCTAAAAATATCAACAAAATTCAAAAAATTCCCTAAAAATGCCAAAAAAATTCAAAAATTGCTTTAAAATGCCAAAAAAATTTAAATATTGCCTAAAAATGCTAAAAAATTCAAAAAATTCTACAAAAAGCCCCATACATTCAAAAGGGGGTAAAAATTGCCAAACATGGTCATAAATGATCGAAACATTTACCACCCCAAAATTCCTCTCAATTTTTGATATTAAGAAGAAGCATGGTAATGTCCTAAAACATAATTCTGGGCTTAGGAAAATCTAGCACAACTCGAATAGCAGAAGAGATGCCACAAAGCCAACCATCACCTTCCTTCCATGTAGCCATTATTAATGTGAATCAAGAAGGATTTTTAGTCTTATTTAAGTTGTAGTAGCCACAATTAGTCTAACCACCTTCAACAAATATATCAATGCTATCTTGAAAGCCCTGATATCCATCGGATTCTTTCATCTTCATATAGTTGGGGGCAAATGGGGGATGTGAGTGAGATTTGGTGGAATACAGGATAATTAGGACCACACAAGGCACCTAAAGAGGAAATGAAGGGAATTTATGATGCCAAGTGGGTTGAGTGAGGGCTAAAATAAACATTGTAGATCATTGGCCAAAGTGGATAGCGCAGATGTGCATTGATTTTCCTACAATTCATGTCTATGGTATCTCAATACATAATCAGACTCCATGCTTCCTCTAAGCCACAACCTTCCTTCTCTCTAGCTACCCCTAATGCTAAGCAACCACTAATTGGTAGAGTAGAACTTAAAACCCAAAGTGTTTGTCAATTGGGTATCTGTGAAATTAATTCTAGATCACATACCATCCTGATAGACTACTCTAGTCTAAGTTATAAGCTTCTTAGCCCCAGATAAAAAAATACTTTTGCACCAAATACCTCTAAATCATTCAACTGTAAATGCTACCCCTTTCTCTTATTCCTATCTTCTATTAATTACAATGGAAGGCCACAAAGAACCAAAATTTGTCTCAGAAACAGAAAATCAACCATTCAACTCTAGCCCTTTTCAACATTCAAGGCCTTGTGTTGTTTAGGGAAGTCTAAAAGTGCTATCTCTTGCCCTTTCTTTAAATCAAAGGTGGCGTTCTTACTTCTTTTGTACCATTATTTTATTTTATTTTTTTGACCTTTTGCAATTTTTAGGATTTTTTTCAAGATCATAGATATGTAAAAGATAGTTGAGTAGTAAGCTTTTAAGCATAGAACTTCTTTAAGTGTAGAACATTGATAGGTTCTGCTAGTTCTTCACCTTCGGGAGTAGACAATTGATAAGCCCCAGAACCAAATGCTGCTGTGATAATGTATGGACCTAACCAATTAGGTTCAAACTTCCCTTTCTGTTCCCTATGCTATTGATTTTTTGGATTTTCTCAAAGCACGAGGTCACCAACTTGAAACTCACGTGGATGAACCTTCTTGTTATACTGAGCAAACATGCGCTTTTAATAAGCTCTCATGTGATCAGAAGCTTCCTTATGACTGTCATCAAGAGTCTCTAATTCATGTATCTGCATAGCTCTATGGTCTTTATCAGTTATCAACCCATGTAAAGAGACTCGCAAGGAGGGGATCTCTACTTCTAATGGGAGAACAGCCTCAGAGCCATAGACTAAAGAAAAAGGCATGGCCCCTGTAGGAGTACAGATGATAGTTCTATAGGCCCAAAGTGCTGGATTTATCTGTAGATGCCAATCTCTCCTAGACTTATGAACTGTACGATGCAAGATTTTCAGCAATGTTTTTTTGGATGCCTCAGCTTGGCCATTCCCTTGGGGATAGTAAATAGAGGACTAGTGTTGTTTGATTCAAAACTTTTTGCACAATTGCTTTAGGTCCTTATTCTTGAGTTGCCCTCCATTTTTCGTAACAATAGAGGATGGGATACCATATCGGCAAATGATGTGATTTAGTATAAACAGTGCAACGTGTTTTCCTATAGTAGCAGATAATGGTACAACTTCAACCCATTTAGTGAAATACTTTGTCGCTGTGATGATGAATTTATGACTGCTAGATGAGTTTGGATGAATCTTTCCTACCAAGTCAAAGGCCCATCGCTGAAATGGCCAATATGTCATAGAAGGGATTAATTCTCGCCAAGGAGCATGTATCAAGTTTCCATGGAGCTGACATTTCTAACAGGACTTCACATAGTGAACAACATCAGCTTGCATGGTGGGCTAGTAATAACCCATCCTAAGCAATTTTTGGGCAAGTGCAAGGCCATTAGAATGTGCCCCACAAATGCCTTCATGGACTTCAGCAAGTTCCTTTTCGGACTCTTCTAGCTCTAAACACCTAAGCAATGTTCCATCTAGACCCTTTCTATACAAGTCACCAGAGACCAGAGTGTAATGTGAAGCATTACGGAGGAGTTGGCATTTTTTGTTGCATGTGAGGGTTTCAGGGATAACCTGATCACGTAGGTAGGAGAAGATAGCCGCATAGTGGGAGGAATCATGATCTACAATAGTGCAGATCACCTGGTTATCTAAGGAATCATAGGCGCGATGACATAGTTCTTCCACCAGGAACTCAAATCATGATTCATGTTCTTGCAATTGGAGGATAGATGCTAAGGTGGCCATAGCATCAGTAGCCTTGTTGTCTTCTCTAGGAATCTGTTGGAATGTTACAAAGGTAAAATAATTCCTTAGAGCATCTATCAACTTTTTGTAAGGGATCAACTTGTCATCCTTTGTTTGATATTCATTATTTACTTGGTTTACAACAAGTTAAGAATCACCATAGATGTGTACCTCTATTATTTTCCATTCAAGAGCCATTTTGATCCCATTTGTTAATGCTTCATATTCCACCATATTGTGTGTACATGGGAATAGGAGTTTGTAGGACTTTGGGATTGTATAGCCATGAGGGGAAACAAACAAAACCCTTGCTCCAGCTCCATTCTATGTATGAGATCCATCAAAAAAATCTTTCATGTTCTCTCCATAATGTAAATGATCGAGGCATCTAGAAGTTCAATTTGCAGAGGTGTTATATCTTCAAGTGGAAAGTCAGCCAACTGGTTAGCTATGGCCTACCCTTTGATTGCCTTACATTCGACATACTAAATGTAAAATTTAGAAAGAATCATCATCCATTTAGCGAGATGACCAGTAAGTGCAGCTTTTTTTAATAGATATTTCAAAGGATCTATCTTAGCAATCAAGTGAAATGTATGTGCCAACATATAATGTCATATTTTTTGAGAGGCAAATACTACAGCAAGGCATGCCTTCTCTATACTTGTATAGTTTATTTCATAGGCTACCAAAGTTCGACTGATATAGTATATGGCTCTTTCTTTACCTGTCTCATCACTTTGGGCTAAGAATGCTCCTAGAGAAGAATTCGTAGCTAAAATATACAGAATCAAAGGTTTTCCCCGGATGGGTGGCATCAAAATTGGAGGTTTTCCAAGTAGCCTTTGATTTGATCTAAACTCTGTTGACAGTCACTATTCCAAACATGGGTAGATCCTTTATGCAGATTTTTATTGAAAGCTTGAGCCTTATTAGCCAATTAAGAGATAAATCTTCTTATAGATTGTAGATGCCCTTGCAAACTTCTAAGCTGGCTGATATTCTTTGGTGGAGGCATATCCATGATAGCTTGGACTTTTTCAAGATCAACCTCAATGCCTTTTGCTAAAATGATATAACCTAGCAATTTCCTAGAAGTGACACCAAAGC
This sequence comes from Cupressus sempervirens, assembly GCA_028749045.1. NCBI lineage: Eukaryota > Viridiplantae > Streptophyta > Pinopsida > Cupressales > Cupressaceae > Cupressus > Cupressus sempervirens. The sequence goes on from CM053786.1 coordinate 197,822,218, forward strand.
CACATTTTTTTGGATTTAGCCTAAGTTGAAATTGTTCCATATGGTCCAATATCAAACTAAGGTCTCCAAGATGTGTGTCCCATTTTTAAGATTTAGCCACTATGTCATCAACATAGTATTCCATGTTTTTATGCATCATATCATGAAAGATGCTTGTCATTGCTCTTTGATATGTAGTGTCGGCATTTTTAAGCCCAAAAGGCATGACATTCCAGCAAAAGGTACCCCACGCACATGTAAAAGCTATCTTTTCTTGGTCTGTTGGGGATATCTTGACTTGGTTATACCCATAAAATCCATCCATGAGAGAGTACATCTCATAACCCATAGTCATGTCCACTATCATATCGATGTTTGGTAGTGGAAAGTCATCGTTGGGGCATGCTTTGTTAAGATCTCTTAAATAAATACAAACTTGGATGGATTATTTATGTTTAGAGACATGCACAATGTTGGAAATCCACTCTACATAATCAATGGCCCTAATGAAGTTTGCACTCAATAATTTTTCCAACTCGGCCTTGACTAGTAGGGCCACATGTGGATGCATTTTTCTTAGCTTCTGTTTGATAGGCTTGACATTGGGTGAGATTAATAAGTGATGCATGATGAGATTTATATCAAGCCCTGGCATATCAGAGTATGTCCATGCAAAGTTGACCTTCTTGTCTTGAAAGAATTGAGAAAACTGTGTCTTTTCTTTGTTTGACAAGGATTGAGCTACATGAATAATTTGAGGACATTCTTTTGTACCCAAGTTGATAGGCTATGTAGGTTCAATTAGAACTAAAGATCTATCTCGAAAATAGCTTGGCAGACTACCAAGTACCTCATCCGCAGGTGCTTCAAGGAGGTTTTCACCCTTAGATACGTCTTTATTTTTACTTTTTTGAGGATCAAACATCACCACAATGTGGTTTTCACCATTTGGCCGCTTATTTTTTCTTTTAATTTTTTGACTGAGGTACTTGATATCTAATTCTATCATGTTAATCACAGGTTTCCTAGTGGAAGAAGTGATAGGTTCAATGGCATTCAGGTAACAAGTGATCTCATAATCATTCTGGAAAGACTGTATTTGAGGTCTTTGATTTTGGAGAGACCAATCTATGAGATTTGGGTGAATTAGTGAGAGTGAGGAGGAAGTTTCAATGTGATTGATATGGAAGGAGTCATCTCTGGTGACTTGTGGAATCAAGCCTATAGTGAATGTCACAAAGAAGTCTAGCTCAAGAATAGACCTAGAGGGACTAGTGTGATCCATTGAGATGTGTTGTGAGTCAAACTCATCTGACCCTACACTAGACCGTTCGACTACATTTGGTTGGTTTGTATAGGCATGAATCACATCCACCTCTAACTTGCAAGATGCATCTGATAGACTTTCCCACTCATACTCATGAGAATCTATACTCTGATCCCTAGCTATGAGACGAGCAATATTTTGTCTGATTCATCCTCTATTCATGTCCTCAAGAGTAGATTCTGTTGGTTCCTATTGTTGGGAAGTGGAAGCTTCCTCATCATTATCAGTGGTCAATATTTATTCTTCCCAAAGGAGGGAAGTGAGAGGTACAAAGTCTTCATCTTGTGAAGTAGTAGCAACCATGGGAGGGTCATCATCTTTCGATTCACTAGATGTGGATAGTCTTCAACCACATGTTGGTATATCATTGTCTAACCCAAATCCTAGACCAATAGTGTCTCAAGTATCATGACCTTGAGCATGACTTAAAGGTTCAACTAGAGCATTCTTACAACCAGTTAAGGATCCATGACCCTGATAGCCCATTTTTGTCAAAAATTTATAGCCTTTTCCATATCTTTTGGGGGAAATAGGAGTAGTCATTGTAACTTCATCCTCTTCCTCTTCTCTGTAGATCTAGTCTTTAATGGCCTGTTCTTCCTTTTCTGCTTCTAGATGTACTGAAGATTGTACAAGAGTGCCAAAAAGTGTCATAGGAGAAGTGGAAGGCTTCTTTACAGTAGTTGGTTTCCCATAGGACTGAGGGGAAACTAGTAAGGCAGCAATAGAGTCCAAAGTGTACTTGCCCATACCAAGGCTCATCATTTTTAGCTTTTTTTCACACTCTGTGAAAGAGAATGTTGGCTCATGAGAAGAGCGGTTGTGTGGGACTAGCATTTCAACAGTGTTCAATGTGTTGATTGACATCAAGTTATCACTAGGGACAATTATCTCAGTACCATTAAATGGGAATTTGACGCATTGATGGTGCGTAGAGGGCATCACTTGCATGTCGTGAATCCATGGTTGTCCCAACAACAAGTTATATGTGAGAGGTATGTCTAGGACCTAGAAGACAACATCCTTTTCCACCAGACCCACTCGGATTGGTAGCACAATTAAACCCTTAGATGGGCATTCAACCTCATCATAGGCTTTGATGGTGATCTTTCACCTAGAGTCAATGGCGAATTCTGACATGCCCAACTGTTGGATTACCTAGAATGAGATAATATTTAACCCTGCACCATTGTTTATCAGGACTGAGTGGACACAGGTACAAAAGATTTGAACTTCAATATGGAGAGCTAGGTTATGGGGATGACTGAGAGCTTCGTCATCTTCTTCAAAGAATGTAAGGTGGTGAGGTGATGAAATGTGATTTACCATAGCTTAGAACTATTATGCATCAATGTATGTGGGGACGTTGGCAAAGTGTAAAGCTTTCTCTAGGATATCCTTGTGCAAAGGAGATAACTCTAGTAACTCAAAAATGGAGATTTGTGTTGGTGTGCATTGTAGTTGGCTAACAAGATCATAGTTGGAGATCTTGGAAGTAATAGGTTGCTTAGATGATGAAGCATTTTTAGGGTCATGAGAAACTTTTAGGAAAACCTTAGATTGCCCCCTAGTAACATCATTAAGTGGTTTGCTCTAGGAAGACAAAGACTCAGCCACTCAAAGCACCACCTTGGGTCTAGTATCAATATGGTCTTGAGGAGTAGATTGTGTCCTTAAAACCACTTTTGGTCGTTCATCCTTAGCATCATAATTTGGCCAGTTGTCATTGTTGGAGCTTTCCATACATATGTATTCAATGGGCTCAAGCATGCCTATAACATTATCAGTGTTAGCGTAAACATAATTAATTTTGGCTTGATGATTCTTTTTGGTAGTTGCTTTTGAGCTCTCACCCTTTTCATATTCGGGTAATGGTTGTTTGAAAGCCTTATGATCAGCATTTTTAACAAGGCCATCTGTGACAGCTTTGCCAGCTTCAAATAGGTCTTGAACCACATCTTTGAGCTTGAAGCAATTTTTTGTGTTATGCCCTTTACTTCGGTGATAGCTGCAAGTATGATCTTCTCTCCACCATGGAGGTCTTACTGGTGGATCATAAGGACGTGAGTTGTCTAGCAAGGTAACCAACTTGTTTGCAATTAAAGTTTTTAAAATCACTTCATAAGGTTCAACCATAGGTGTGTAAACGCGTCGCTTCCTTGCAAATTTAGAGCCTTTATCAAAGGTTTGTGGCTTTGAAACTTCTTGTTTTTTTGTTTCATAGATGGCATTGGAAAGATTAAATGTAGGCTCCTTAGTCTTAGGAGTGTCCACTACTCTGTCATTGACAACATACTTATTTTTATTCCAAGGTTTGCCTTTGTCTTTACCATTTCCATTGTTAATTTTATCCTTGTTTATGACAATGTCCCCTTTCTTGATAGCAACATCTGTAATACAATATTCACTCTCAACCATGGTGTTGAAGGATGTGAATAGTTTCTTTCTGAGATCAAAATATAGCTCAGGCACGAGTGTGTTGATAAAAATGTCAATTTTTCAGCTTCAGGAACTTGCCGAGGGTACCGTGAGTATAGAGATTTCCACTTTGGAGGTAGATGGCAAAAGGTTCCCCTAATTTTTGCTTGATTTGGCATAAGTCCAACATAGTCACGGGATGTTGGATGTTGTATGAATATTGTTGGATAAAGCATTGTGCAAGTTCATCAAATGTCTTAAGAGGGGGACTCAATTTGGTAAACCATTCCATGGCTTGTCCTCTCAAACTTCTAGGGAATAGACGCATAAGAAAGGTGTCTTCATGCATAAAGTCCATGCTAAGAGCATAGAAATGTCTCACATGATCATGAGGATCACCATTTCCATCATATTTGTCATACTTTGGAACCTCTATATCCCTAGGAAATGACTTCATGCATAAACTCCTATCAAATGGTAGGGCACATATCGAATCAATGAAAGCAGTCTTAGGTGGCTCTTTTGATGTTTGTAGTTGTGCAAACTTTTTCATTATTTCTTGCACTTGTTCTCTCAAGATTTCAATTTCAGTGGGTTCCTGTTTATGAATTATATGTTCTATGTCAAAACCTTGGGGTAGTTTCCATCCCTTTTCCGCCATGTAGTGGAAGTATTGATCTCCATTCTCTTCTAAGACCCTAATCATTAGTTTTTGGGCAAGGCCATCTTGTTGGAGCCTAATCACGTCTTTACTAGTTATTTCTTCATCACAATCATGATCAGAAGGCTTAGGTGGTGAAGGATATGTGCCCATGGTGGCTCTAGGAGTCCTTGGTGGCATATGGTTGCCATCGTCATTCCCAAATGGATTGTGTGGACAAGTTCCATTATGTCCTTCACAGTGTGCTTGATTGTCAGTGCCGACATGTTGGTTTTCTCTTTCGGTAGCGTATATAGCATCCAAGATTCTTTGTGTTTCATGAGCTTGTTCTTCTAAGCGACATTTGATTTCATCAGGGTGCACCATAGTGGCTATACCACTTGTATCATTGGATGTCTTAGAAGGTGTACCAAATGGATTCTCAAAACTATAAAGCGAGTTGTGTCAAACATTGACCATTTGTGTTTGCGCAGATTCAAGATTGTGATCACAAGGTTGCTTGCAAGGTCGTTTGGGTGGTGTTTCCAATTGTTTAAAAATGAAAGGTGTGTGATTACTTTTACCAACTTGATGTCTAGTTGTGACCAGCATGTAAGGAGTTATCTTTTTTTTAGTAGGACAAGAAAAGTGAGCCAAATTTAAAGCTTTTACAACTAGGACTAGTCACTTGTCAAAGTGTGATAGATGGCTTGTCAAATAGTTCTCAAGATCTTACAGCACTGGTGACTTGAGCCGAGCGGGCAAGCAAGAAGCTCAATGGTGAATAGCTAGAATAGAACAATAATTGGATTTTGACAAGTGATTTATCAAGGATGTTTCAAGACTTACATTCGATGGACTAAACCCATCTTTTCAATCTAGAACAAATTATTCACACACTGATACATAGCCAGGATCAAGGGTGACTGATGTGATGCTCCTTAGACCAAAAAACATAAAATCTAACTACAGACTATGTTTTTGACCCAAAATACATTGGGTGATATTTTCCCAAAGGTTGTGTGACAAAAGTTCAGCATAAAGTATCGTGTGATAGAACTTTGCATAAGGTACGATACTTTTCTCGATGGAAGGGCTACACTTAGTAGCCAAGCAATAGTTTGTAGGATGATATTGTGAACAATATTTTTCCAGTAGGTTGTTTTGTTTTTGTATCAAGACATACAATAACACCAAGCAGTAATCAACAAGAGTTTGGTTTGAAGATAGTAGGGGTAATTACATGTCTCAATCAGTTGAACAAGGGACAAAGCAACCTTGTCAACATGCAGTTGTGATATTTGAAAATAATGAAACCCTATGAATGCTATCATTGTGTTTGATCTTCAAGAAAATTTACATAGGTCATTCACAATCGAAAACACATGCCAAGAAGATCTACCTAAAGGTCACAGCTCATTACTCAATAGCTTGGCCCACACTAAGTGCTTTTAAGGGGCACAAATGGTGAGTGTAAAATCTTAGGGAGATCTGGGTAACCCACTAGGATCAACCTTGCACCAAGAAGTTGAGCAGATAAATAGGGTAGTTGCTAACCTAGGGTGTTTAGATAGGGCTTCCATTCATAGTGTTCCTCTTGCTCCAAATTACGGGACACCCCACCTCGCGGTGGGTAACAAGCCTCGCGACCACAAGAGCACCTTAAGCGTTCTTGCCTAGTGATCTCCCTATGGTTGAAATCTCATAAGTGATCACACTAGTTGAAGACCAACACTACGTCTACCCAAGTTTTGTGTCCTTGGTAGCCTTAAGTTTATAGTGGGTTGGAAGAGCTGGGTAATTTGCTTGTCCCCACTTGGGTTGTTCCTCTCAGGTTGTCTAAGAGCAGGCCCGCTAAAGGATCCTAACTAAATATTGAGCGGATCAACTCTTGGAGGTCAAAATTTTTAATTCACCACAAGGGTGAAGAGCATACTCTCCTATCACCAAAGAACCTCAATCACAATTTTAATGTGCCTAGGAAATGAAAACAACTAGTAGAGTGCCGCAAATGAAAGTGAATTAACCCTCCTAACTTAAGCTAGATTTTAAAAATGAATGCCGCAATTTAAGAAAAGAATAGAATTTTAGGCTTACCTTGTTCGAAGCTAGCAAAGGCTAAGCACATTTTTAAGGGTCTTCACCTTGTTTGTTTATTTATTTTAATCTTTGACATGCATTCTACAAGGATGTTCAACAAATTTGTTTAAGAATTTTTCTTTGGCATGCATTCCTCTTTCTTCATCACTTTTTTTTTTTTTTAACAAGAAAGTAACAAGAAAATCTCTACAAAACAACCAAGGTTAAAGCATAATAACCAAGTAAGACCTGCAACACAAATTGGTTAGTTGCCTCAATAAAATCCAAGTTGTCCTCTAACCAAGTATATGTAAAGAAAGTGGAAGTTAATCACAAATGCTCTCAATTTCACTCTTTGCTTTTGACCTAGTCAATAGATTGGACTTTTTTTCTATGATTTCAAATCCAAAAATGGAAGTGAAAAGAATAGACCCCTACCAAAATCTAGAGATTTTTCCAAAAATGCAAGAAATTAAAAAAAATCTCTTCATTTGTGCTCTAGGGACCCATTTTGTCAAAACAGGCCAGATTTATCAAATCAAATTTTTGGACCCTATAATGACTTCCAAATTCAAACTACAAAGAATGGACCCCCTCTAAAATTTAAAGAGCTTTTTGAAAATTTAAATTTTTCTGCAAAAGACCTTGATTTGCAATCAAAAATGATTTTTTATGGAAAAAAAGAAAAGAAAACATCATAACTAATGCAAATCAAGCCAAAATGATTCAAAAATTGGGCTGAGACTTGTGTGATGCACCGTCAAGTTGTAAAAAAAATTTCAGATCCAAACTCAAAGTAGTTGGGGAGATATGCTTGAATCTTTCAAAACAAGGTTTTTAGCCTTTAGATGAATCTGCACAAAGGTTAGCCTTAAAGACAAAGTAAGAAATCTGCAAAACCACTTAGTTAGATCCAAGAAGTTGCTGTAAAAAAAATCAAAAATGATAATTTAGTCAAAATACAAGCAAGAAAATGGAGCTAAAAATTTGTCCTAGCCTCATAGTGGGCGCCCAAAATGTACACTAGAAAAGGTGCACTTCTCTAAACCATTCTATCCAATTTTCTCCATAGCTTGAAAAACTCAAATGTCAACTTAGAGCTCCCCAGTCATGGAGTGCAAGGGACATACAAATGAGCATATAAGAGCTCTCAACTAAGCCTTAGAAATGCAGTCCTTACTAGTAAACCACAAAATGAGAGATTCTTTAGACAAGAGCAAGAGTGCTAGTGTCAAAAAACTCTTGGACCATGCAATGCAAAAATGAAACTATATTAGAATGATATGTGCAATGCAAGCTATGCTAAAATGAGATGGGAATGTTACAAATCCAACTATTAAGCTATATGATCTAACTATTTGCAAAGAAACTACACTAACACGCAATATGATCTTAAGACTAATATGAAATGGATGAAAGAATGAGACAAGAAATGAGAAGTTCTCCAAAAGCTCTAAGAAAACTTGTAGCATAACAATATTCAAGAGTGTGTCTTCATATGAGGAGAGAGCCTTCTGTTTAAAGAAAATTGGATGGTTGAGATCAAAAGATAAGAAATGGTTAATCAAGGGTGGAGAATAATCCTTGTCTAATTTTTGACATTAAAATGTCCTTAGTCAAAATAAAAGGCTCCACTCATAAAAAATTATGCATTTTTGTAGAAAATGATTTTGTTTTGTCAAAATGGGAGGCTTCTCAACACATGAAAAATTGCACTTTCATGTGTAGACAAAATATTTTGTCAAAATAGAAGGCTCTATACATGGTAAATTACACTTTCATGTGTAGACAAAATATTTTATCAAAATAGACTTGGCTCTACACATCGAAAATTACACCTTCATGTGTAGACAAAATATTTTGTCAAAATAGGAGGCTTATTTGTAGACAAAAATGTATTTCATTTATTTATGAAATAAGAAATGTGTGGATGGATTTTTGAGAATTATATTTGAAATATAAGGGAGCAAATTCTTTTAATTAAATATGTTTTTAGAATATGATGGTCAAATTATAGGTTAAAATCAAATAAATTGATTTTACTTTATTTTTGTGATCAAACACTTGATAACATTAGCAATAAATGCTAGAAGGGGATTTATGGTCTAGGTAACCATTTTTAGGTGATTACAATCATCATGAAGGAAAAGTGTGCAGCCTCTTACTAGAAGAAAAAGTGTGTGGTAATTGAAGAATTTAAATTTTATATGAACAAAAGATTGAAGAATTTAAATTTTATCTAAACTAAAGATACATTGTTGTTGGCACATGTATCTCTATTCAAAGAATTTTAACATTTTCTTGGTTCCTATCATTTTCCACATATGAATATTAATACTTGAAATACATTATAAACATAAAACTGAAGATTTATTAGTGTACTTAATATTGTAAAATCACAATCTTTTATATTTTAAGATTGGAGAATTTAAATTTTATATATAAAGTAATGATACATTGTTGTTGGGACATGTATCTTTATTCAATTATTTTAACTTTTTGTCAATTTTTTTCAAAATGATATGTTGAAATACATTTTAAACATAAATATTATTTATTCAATTCTTATCACATTACTTTGTCAAAAGTTATAGCCTTGTATTTTGATCTTCCCTGCAAATGTTTATAGGAAACTCTCCAAATGTTTATAGGAAACTACTATAATTGTATAGTTTGAGCCTTACCCAAATCATCCGGTCTACAATCTTGAGAGACATTGTAGCCAACATTATTAAATTTGATAAAATATGTAGAAAAATGATCTTACCTCTTAGAAATGTTTATGCTTCATCCTACTAAAAAGTATGTCAATATGTTTTTAGAAAAAATATATTTTATATTAAGTTTAATACTCAATTTTTTTCTATGTAATTTAGGATTCTAGATGATAATGTATAAAAATGGAAAAACTCTAGTTTCTTAGAAAATTGATAGAACTAAAATATTTAGAAGTGCAAGGCCCAACTCTCACCAAGTAAATATATTCACCAAGTGAACTACTCATTCCTCTAATCCATCCCTTCTATATTCACCAGCTGATGCAAAAATTCTTGTTGCTCTAACATGGGATGACTATTGTAGTGCATTTCTCATTCCACCCATATCTCTTGCCTTAGAGTAGGGAGCATAGAATAGAAGAGGTCGGGTGTCCACACTCATTCTTTGAGCCTTCCTAAGGGGAGGGGTTTCCTTGATTAATGGTGCCTGCTAGAGTAAGTAAATGGCTAAAATAATGAATAGGTTAGTTAATGTTGCCTACCCTTCTAAATACGGAGGAGGCATAAGTCTACTTTGAAAACTATTATAGCCACCCCCTTTAAGAAAATGTTGGGGGTTTACAATAATATTCATATGGATTTCTTAATATATTGTTCATTCTAATGTTTGTTGTTGTATAAAAATAATTTAATTAAATAATCAAAAATCATTTGAAAAATAGTATAACTATGGAATTTCAATACAATTTTGAAATATTGTTTTCTAGTTAGCTCATTGATTATGTTTTTGGTGTAAATTATTGGTAGAAATATTAAAAGGCTTGAAAAGTTGAAAAGTTGAAGACTTCATGATGATTGCTACCAAATTGCATGAAATCCCTTTTGGTTCAATTTTAAATTGATTCTAGATAAGAGTTTCCTAATTGATGATATTTTATAACTCTAATTTATTTTTAAAAAATATTTGTAACATTTCACTTAACATAAACACTTGTATTTGTCAATAGCATGGCCATCTAATATCATTAAAACTATGATCCACAGTTTTACAATGACAAGCAGATTTTTTTTAGGAAAGCAGTTATAAAATAGTTCCCTCACAAGAATCACAGAGATAGATTGTTGAAATAGCATTAGTTCTCTATATTTTTTCTCCTTTGAAAATGGGAGATGTAACTATACAAGAAACATTTAGGGTCCAAAATGGTTGTTATTCATTTAATTTAATTTGACTTTATTTATTTCCAGAAAAAATTGAACCTTCCCAGATTTTTCTGTTTTACCTCAGTGCAACAATGAAAATCTAAAAGAAAATCCTAATCTACTGTCGTATTTCACTTTAAGTGGGAAAAAATATGAACTTATTATAATACACAACATTTAAATAACCAACCTCCTAGACTTCTATGTACCATTGTCATCTAAAGTGGTGGCAAAGTTACTAAATAACTATCTGAACTCCCATGCACCAACCAAGGAAAAATATAATCATTTTCCATAACTTTCTAGACTGTGACATATTCAGCTTTACATCATCTTCATTTGACATTCTATTTGCACGCCAGGATGCAGAGAACAACTCTAAAATTGTAGAGAATGTATTATGTCGGCCATGAGAACATTGATGTTGATATTCAATAGCAGAAAGTTATTAAAATACATGATCAAAATTTACAAGACGTGGATGCTTTGTGTATATTATGCCATGTTACACCAGAAATTGATTTTTATTTCCTGTGAATGTCATGAACGTAGAAAGATTTTCAAGGAAAAAAATTTAATTATATTTGAATAGTTTTTCTCGCTTCCTAAATGGATGCCTGCCGTTGATTATAAATTGCAATTTCCAAAATATCCCAAAGCCACAATCCATACCTCTGAAAACTAGCTCGTAGCCTGCCAACTCCCAATTCATGAAATATAGTTTCAAACAAGGTAATGGTTATTAGCATATTGAGTGATTAGCCTTCAAATTTGGTTAAGTGATGATTGCCAACATGAAATTATGTTGAAGCATTATATAGCTATGAAAAAAATGGACTACTGTAATTTCCTACTATCACATTAAGCTTTGTTGCTGTCACTAACAATGAGATATATGAAATGAAGAGAACACTTCATGTGAATCATGCGAGAATAACCTTGTATGGATTACATAGAACTGTCTTGCAAGTTGTTTCACTTCCCTTGGCCAAGTAGCACTCCAAAGGAGTATCTACAGTCTACTTCCTTGGATTTGGACATAAGAATTATGTATCAACTTTGAACAATCTATTGTTATCCTATGAATTTGTCTATGTAACTTTGGTCATTTTGTAACTCATAATAATTTGAAATGGGCTGGTTTTGTTCCTATTATATTTACATTTGAGTCACATGAATTCCCTTTGATTATATATTTCTGAAACAAGACCTTTTCAAAGTAGAGCAAGCATTGGAGAATCTGTGACAAGCTCCTAATACAAGCACATTTATGAATTTCTGCATAGAGTCTTTTTATTGGAATGTGCAGGTTGTACTATATTTGTTCAGATTTATTGGCACAATCCTATTGACTACAATTTGTATTTTTTTCTAGAACATTATCTTGTGGAAGTTTATTTATGGTGTTGAGCACTTCAATTTATAGAAACACAAAATTCTTTTTATTTCAAATACATCAAATCAATTATTCAGGTATAATAGATTTATATGTTGTAAAAAAATATTATAGGATGAATGAATTTCTCTTAGAAATAAATTTTTTAAAAATGAAAATCCTAGCAAACAAATAGCATACCTGATAAAATAAAAATGTAAGGAAGTTTATCCATTTTTAGGGCAGAAAGGTGGTCACAATTTTTAAATGAAGTGAAAGATATGAAAAATTTATCTAAAACATTTTTCTGATTCTAAAGTGTGTTTAATTCAACAAATGATAAACAAATTGATAGAATTATTTTCTATGGTACCGTCCTAAAGTTTAGCATGCCTTTATTTAATTTGTGCTTGTAGTTTTATCATTCAATTTTAGAAGATTACTTTGGTTTTCTAGGACATTTTTCTGGATAAAAAATTTCTATTTCAATAAATAACATCAATTTATTTGGTCCTTATTTGGGACAGAGCTACCTTGCATCATATTATCTTTTAAAATATGTTTTCTTACTGAAATATAAGTTACAATTTCATATTTCTTTACAAATCATGCAATAAAGATGCACAATGTGTACCCAAAGTTGAGCAGAAGGAAACCCAAATTGATGTAGCAATGGGAATGAAATGTTGGCAGCTGGGGTGTTTCACTTTCTTCAGGTCAATACATTTTCTAAAAGTGCAAAGTGATTTTTTTGGTATATTACTCAGAACTCAAAAATTTGCATTTTGCGTTTGTATTTTTTAAAGATTAATTAAAATTGTGAATTTTGAAAATATATTTTTAATTAATGTGTGTTTACTATTGTGGATTGTATTGCAATTTGTGGAAATTGAGTTCTGGCTTAATGATCCAAAGGAGTTTGCTGCTAATATTTATTCAGCAACTAAGACAACTCTCAATGTGATTCCTGATGCAACAATTGATGATGAGGACGATGTGGAAGAAGAAACTGAGATTGAAACAACAAAAGACACTGAAAATGTAACTAGTTAGGTTTGAACGTATATGTGTAACTGTAAGAAGAATTCATTGCCTTTATTGTAATTTTTGTGCCTCCCTTTATAGTAGCAGACAAATGAAGAAGTGCTAAAGAGGATATCTTTGAGGATGTAGTTGAGGACGAATCAAATGAGATCCATAACGAATTGTACATAACATTGTATAGGGGTAAGGCCATTGGCCAAGGCTTTTTGGATATCTGTGAGATAAAGATGTAATTTTTGAAAGTCTTGAAAAGTTTACTGAGATAAATACCATACTGTCTGGATTTCTTAAAGTTAGAATTTGTCTACCACTAATGTTGGCAGCATCGCATGGCAGCCGAATCAACTTTGATGGAGAAGGGATTGAACTGTCTCTCTCATTCTTATTTACAACATATAAAGCGTTTTTATTTACAAGTATTTCCATTAGGGCACTTTTAGTAGAAAGCTAAAAAGCTTGCTATGAATATTTTGAACTGCCTAAATATTCTGAAGTCTATGCTACCCCTTTTCTGGATGTCAAAATTGACCAAATTTTTAATTCAAAGGAACTCTATAAGTTAAATATCAATGTGATCTTTGCACATGGCTTATATTTTTTCACTCTCATTACATGTACTAATTACTTCTTTTTCTATCATTCACAATTTAATTTATTATACTTATTATATTTATTTCTTTCAAAGGCAGGACTCTAGCTCTATAGAGCTCTTGTTTTTATTAATTTTATGTGAGTTTGCAAACAAATTTTTCTTGAAGATTATCACTGCCTACATAGAAGTGGCACTTCTCAATGTTTTTTTCTTGAATTATTTTTTGCATTTGATTTTCACAAACAATGTATAATTTTAAATATTAAAATAGTTATTAGTAAAATCAATAATTATATAATTTTAAATATCAAAATAGTTATTAAGATTTGAACATGACTGTTTGGTTTATTATAGAAATAGTATTCTTTATTCGTATTTTCTAATAGATTGTATAATATCATTTTATATACAATAAAATTACAATTACTAATGATTGAAAAATAATATAAAGTGATATTATTGGACTGCACGGATTTCAGTTTCTTTGCAAAACTTTGAACTAGAGGGTTGTTTAAAGATGGTTTTCTGATCCAATTGAAAGTCACTTTAGCTTAGTTAATTATTTCCTCACTTCAACTAAAATCATTTTCTTAAAAGAAAAAACATGGAGCTTTCCAAATTTTATTTAAGACCCATTTCAAATTTACTTTTTTTTTACTTCTCCATATTATAAATCACGTTTTTCTTGATTGTCTGAAACACATAATTCTTCAGTGAAATCATGAACAGTGTACATATGGGACTTGTACAAGAAATTGTGGAGCATTGACGGAAGAATCACATTTAATAATCACATGTAATATAATCTCTAAATAAGCTGGTATGTCTGTGAATTAGAAATATTAAATATAAAAATTGCACAGGAGGAGAGGGATTATGATTCTCGTTTGTTACAACTGCTATATATATTAGCTCATGGGAAGATGCAGCCTATGGTGGGAACTAACTTTGATGCCTCAAATATATACTATATCAGATGATGTCAAGATTAGAGGAATAGAGGTTGATATGTTTGGCTCGATTATTTGAATGTTCATTGATTCTCAAGACCTTCAAAGACGTTTGAGGAAGGATGATCAAGTTATCTACAGTACCAATCAAAGGTTCCAATTTGCAATATCATTGTACAGAAGATTTAGCTGGCCAAATAAAGTGGTCTCATCAACAGCCAAATGATTTAGCATCTAGAAATTAAAAATTCAAGGGCAAAATTAAAAATTCACCCTAGCAATGAAATCATATTTCAAATCACACTGATTACATCAATTCCAAAATAAAGCTTAGAGTAAAAATTCAGATAAAAATATAAAAGGTACAGCATTGAAATATGGTGACTCCTACAATGCTGTTTGCTACAATTGATATAAGCATCACCAATATATCTATATCTATTGACATCAAATAAATATAGATTTAACATTAAAGAATATAAAAATATATTTTCTCTTAATCATACATTTTTAAAAACTTATGTTCATGGAAAATGGCCACTTTTTCGCTCTGCTAGGGTTTTCTTGCTTCATGCGAACTTTCAATTTTTTTTTGCGTACGGCCCTTCGCTTGCACTTCTCTTCTGTCGGCACTTGTCATACCGCATTTACTGCAGAAGCTTTAGGTTAGGATATAATGGCTTCGGCCAGTGGTGAACCAGTTGTTTCTGGTGTTCACGCTGCTGCTTCGGACTGCTATGGCGTTGCCATCGAACAAATGCCCACGCAAGTTTGTCCCGAAGGTTTTCCACGAGCTAATCCTGATATTGTCCTTTCTTTGCAAGAATTTGATGTTGCATGTGACTGGTTAGAACAACATATCTTGATAGGTTATTTTGTTGGTAGGACTCCCCCTGAAGCTATGCTTAGAGAATGGGTCAACAAAAGCTGGACTCCTCATGGAGTTCGCCTTGACGCTGTGCAAAACCTTACCAAAGGTTTTTTTTTATTTCTCTTTGCTAAACCGTCGCAAGCAGACGCGGTTTTTACCAACGGCCCTTGGTCTTTGCGTTCCTCTCTGCTTGGTTTTCAAAAATGGTCCTGAGACTTCTCTGTCTCGGATGATAAAAAGCTTAGGGTTCCTATTTGGGTCGAATTCCCACGTCTACCCTTGCCCTGCTGGCCTTTTATTGAGTCTATTGCCCAAGCCCTTGGCAAAGTTGTTACCAAGGAGCCAGAGAAATTTTTTAATGCTCGCACTCAACGACGTGTTTGCATTGAAGTTGATCTTTCTAAAGATCTCAAAGATTCTGTGAAAATCTAGATTAGCGCTCAAACCTTCACACAGAAGGTGCTTTACTTGAACCTACCTAACACCTATTATAGGTGCCAGTCTGCGGAACACAAGATCAGGGATTTCCCTTTAGCCACGCCTAGGGTTAAACCCCAGCCTAAAGCGACGCCTGTCAAGCATGTCGAAGGAAAAAAAGAAGAATGGGTTACTGTTGGGCGCAAAGACAAGCCTGCCTTGAATCCTTTGGCCCCCAAGCCATCCTATGCGATAGTTATCGCGATTCCTCCTGCTTCCACCAAAGTGTCAGCGCATGCTAGCGTGGAGACGCCAACGGCTTCTGTTGCACTTGTTCTAGTTTCACAGGTTTCAAACCTTGCTGGTTCGCAGGGGATTAAGGCAACCGCCAAGACCTCATCCTTGGTTGGGGCTCGTTCTCCTCTTGCAGTCTCTTCCATAGTACCACCAGCAACATGGCGTTCTCACAGTCCTCCTGGACGTGCGGAGATATCAAGGGTCAAATGGCAGGCTGTAAGTCTAGAGGATTTCCTGTCTGACTTTCACCCGATTTCTACCTTTTTGTAGAATAGTTACTCCTCTCTAGAGGACGAGGATGATATGGAAGAGTTCTCATGAACTTCCTCTCTTGGAATGTTCGAGGTCTTACAGACCTCCCGAAAAAATTCTATGTCCGGGATACCCGTCATAGACTTGGGAATTTAGATTTTCTTTGCTTGCAAGAAGTTAAGATTTTTGGTTTCATGCTTTCTCCTGCATGCCGCGTGAT
Source organism: Cupressus sempervirens (assembly GCA_028749045.1). Lineage (NCBI taxonomy): Eukaryota > Viridiplantae > Streptophyta > Pinopsida > Cupressales > Cupressaceae > Cupressus > Cupressus sempervirens. Next base: position 197,838,599 of record CM053786.1, read on the forward strand.
TTGGTAGGATAGCATCATGTTTTCTTCTCAGCATGAAGCTGGCCTAGGTGGTGTAGTTACTCTTCTGTCACCTCGCCTTCATTCTGCTATTATTTTGCATGGTTCTGACCCCACACACCGTATTATTTGGCTTTTGCTTTCCATTAACAATCATTCTTTTGGAGTCATTAATGTTTATGCCTCCAATGATGCTATGGAAAGGGCACAAATGTGGGTTTGGCTTGCTGACAACCTGCAGCCAGCTACTTGGGTCTTATGTAGGGACTTCAATATGGTTGAAGTGGCCTCTGACAAAGATGGCATTCTGCCTTTCCGTTGGACAGCTGGGCAAAGAGAAGCCTGGTTTTACATGCATCATAAATTGGGCCTTTTTGATCCCAATACTAGCCACCATCATGATAATGGGGCTTGGCACACTTGGTCCAATTTTTGAGCCAGTCCTGACCGCATATTGAAACATCTTGATCGTGCTATGATCTCGGCGCAATCTTTTTTTTACTTTTCTAAAGATTGTGATCTACCTATCATTCCCCTGATAGATGTGACATTGTCAGACCACTATCCCATTTATTTTGGCATTTCTTGGCAAACAACTATCCCCAAAGTGGTCAAGTCTCAATTCTTCCTCAACATGTCTATGCTATTGCATGCCTCCACCATCTCCCACATACAATGTGTCTAGAATTTGGAACTGCATCCACATTCCCATCGAGGTTGGATTCAATGGTGGAATGACGCATTACTAGAACGGCTCACTTTTTGCACATCTACAAGCGTCAGCTGGAAATTTTTACAAAACGATCTTATGAAGCCAACACCCTTGCCCTCAAAAAAGCCTCTGAGGTGCTCATGTTCAACCCCTTTGATGTGGATCTTCAACTTTAGCTTGCCAAGCTTCGCCATGAAAAGAAAATTGCTAATAACTATGTTGCCCAAGGAGCTCAAATCAAAGCCCGTCTCCACTGGTTGGAGGTTGGCAATAAAGCCTCAAAGGAGTTCTTCCAGGCTCTCCGAGCCTGTCATACCAATGTTGGGATTAAAAAGATAAAATAGGGAAGTAATGTTCTTTCCAGTCTGCTAAACATCCTACAAGCTTTTGTTCTTCACTATGAGAACGTTTTTTCTTCGCAGGGCAATTCGGTTGCTCAGGAGGAGGCTCTTAGAAAGTGTATTACTGTTACTCCAAACTGCCTCGCGGTTGAGCAATGTGCTTTCTATGAGCAACTTCTTTCCCTCCGAGACCTTAAAGAGGCAGTTTACTCCATGGCGGATGACAAATCCCTTGGGTGTGATGGATTTCCCTGTGAATTTTACAAACATCTTTGGGAGCAAATTGGTCTTGATTTGCACAAAGTCTATCTTGAAGCATACCATTCTAAAAGCTTAGGAGCGATCATAAATAAAGGCAATATTAAATTCATACTTAAATCTGGTGATCCTGAGGACATATGCAACTAGAGGCCCATCACCCTCCTAAATGTGTCTTATAAGATCATTGCTAAGGTGCTCTCTCTCAAAATCCACCATATGCTTCCTCTAATTGTGCGGCCTGAACAAATTGGCTTCATCAAATCTAGGTATATTCTTGACAACATCATTGCTATCTGGGAAGGTATGGAATGGGCCCGTAAGTCCAAGCAGCAGGCTATCTTTTTAAAGATAGATTTTGCTAAAGCCTATGATCGCATTGAATGGCCTTTCATTTTGGCTATGCTCCAGGCTCTGGGTTTTGGTCCCAATTTCTTTTAGTCCATGGAGATTCTCTTTGTTGACGCTAATGCTTGCATCATCATCAATAATTAACAATCTGAAGCTTTTGGACTTTTTTGTTCCATCAAACAAGGTTGTTCGTTAGCTCTAGCACTTTATGTCCTTGCTGTTGAAGGTTTTGGTTATTTACTTGCTCACTCTGTGTCTTCAAGAATGGTCTGTGGCATTTCCTTGCCTGATTCTTCGTCCCAGTTAGTCAATGGTCATTTTGTTGATGATTATTTTCTTACTCTTCTTGAAGATGAAGAAAACATCAAAAATGCTTTAAATTGTCTTGACACTTTTTGTCAAGCCTCTGGCTTTGCCATTCAATGGCATAAAACGCTCTGCTACCGATAGTCTTTTTTGCCAGCTCCACCTTGGCTCAGCCAATGGAAATGGAAATGGGTTATTCATGGAGAAATTTTCTTCTTTCTTAGCATTCCCTTTGCTTTCCAGGCTTCCCCTATGGAACTTTGGAATGCTGTGCTTACAAAGATTAGCAAAAAGCTTGATTATTGGATCACTAAGCCGCTTTCTCTTGCTGGTAAATTCTAGATTTGTTCTAAGATTTTGTCTGCCACCCATGTGTATTATTCTTCTTGTTGGGCGCCCTCCAAAGCTTCCTATCTCAAATTAGAGCATTTTCTCAGAGATTTTCTTTAGGCCTCTAGTTCTGACCATCATGGTTTTCACAGAGTTGCTTGGGATTTCTGTTGTCTCCCAAGGGAATCTGGGGGTCTCGCCCTGCTTTCCACTTGAAAGTAGGGCCTTTCCCTCTGTGCTAAATGAATTATCAGAGCTATTTTTGGAGATGAAGCCTGGAAAATTCTTGTCAGACATTGCATCTCTTCAAGCTTCCCTGCTAACAGACCGGCATGGAAGGGGATTGGTTTTCAAACCCTTCTCACTATGCGTGAACCAATGGTCATATAGGGCTCTTTTGTTATAAAGAGCATCTGGAAAGCCTGGGAAGCTGTTAAACCTTGGCTTCATTGGGCTGGTAATGAGTTTCACAATGGGCTGTCCTTAAATCAACAGAACATTTTGTGGTCTCCCCTGTTTGCCTTCCAGGGTATTCCTCTTGCCAAGACTCAAGGTGCCAGTGCTCTGCATTTCTTTAAATGTGGCATCTGCACTACCAAGGACATTTTTTCAAGAGTCACCATGAATTTTAGGTCATGGGAGGATACGCAAGTTCAATACCGCCTTGTTCATGTCGATCGCTAGACTTATGACCTTCTATTGTCTTCCATCCCTGTGCACTTACTTCATAAAGTGGGGATTCAGTCTGTTTGACCTTGGTGGTATGACTGGAAGTGGTTTCCTGCCACTCCATTTACCAATTATAAGCCCAATATGGGATACAGATGGCTTTCGCCCCACCTTCTAATGGTGGACACACTTAATCAACAGTGGCATTTGCATTCTTCGCTTTCTCAATGGAGAAAATAGTTTGACACCATTTGGAGTGCCATTACAGAACCTAAAATTGCTCACTTTTCTTGGTGCCTTGCCTTCCAAGGTCTTCCCCTAGGGCCTCAGCTCAAGCACATTGGGCTTCCTGATCCCAGATGCCTCTTCTGTGGCCAACCTGAGTCCTTTTTGCATATTTTTTGGTTTTGCGAGCGTGCTCAGAATTATTGGCACTGGATTCATGATTTTTTCAAGCCTTTCAGGCTCGAACCTTTTTCATGGCACATGATCCTGTTGCGTGATTCCCCCAGATTTCCTCGAAAGTTTTCCCAGATTTGGCATACTTTCAAGATGGAAATTTTGTTTTCTCTATGGAAAGATAGGAATGCAGTTTTATTCACTCATAGTTTTTTGGATGTTAACATTGCAATGTACACTAAGGCATGCATTTGTAACAATTTCATTATGCAGATACAGGTGCAAGCTAATAAAGTTTCCCTGGAGGTTGCCCACTTACAAGAATTGTTAAATCACTGGGGCAATGCTCCTTGTACCATTGCCAGAGTGCCTTCGGATGCCTCAGCTGATACCTCCTCATCTCATGATCGCCATTCCAGACGCCAGTCCTCTGGCTGCCATTCACACACACTGCGCTCCCAAGGTCCCTGCCACCGCTTTCCCAGCAGTCGTCATGGCGGTTGGAGGCACTGATCCGCTTCCCCACTGCGTGGTGGTTCTGGCTAGTCCCCGACTCCCCCTCGTGGGTGGGCTTCTAGCCGATCTCCGGCTGCTCCCACTGGACGGGCGCACTCTAGCAAGTTTCCCCGACTGGCCTTGGCAATCTCTCCTCCGTGGCCAGACAAGAAGGATGTGGAGACTGCAACTACCCCAAATCCTCTAGATGCTGCTGATGGATGGACTATTCCTAGTCCACCTCACAATCCCACTGATGCATGGGGATTTCCTGATAAAGATGATCCTCCTCCCTCTGCTGGTACTACCTTGGCAGCATGATGTTGTTTAAATTTTTTTTTTTTTATGAATAGTTTTTAGTTTCTAGCTATGGCCATGTTGTTTATTCTGGCTTTGGCCGATTGAACTCATTCGTGAGGTGATCCTGTATCCCTCGGCCCTTTTTGTGAATTGTAATCTTAGTAAATTTTATTAATTGAAAAAGACTATTCATCAAAAAAAACTTATGTTGATTTAATGGACAAACCCCATGATCTACAATTTAGCTTAAGCTATTTTTTTCCACCTCTTGAACCTCTACGTCTAGGAACAAAATACCTATATTTCACCATTCTCTATTTAAATGTGATAAATTAATAATATTGACATTTATTCAATAAAACTTATTACTACTGTAAAAACAATATCTATGAAACCATCACCACCATTGTCAGCTTATTCAATTTAGTACCAAGCTTACCTCATAGAGAGTGGGTGCTAAATCAATAATTCCTTCTCCAGCCTCAGGAAAAGATGGATGCTACTTCAACAATTTTACTAACTCTGGCATTGAGTTATTTTATTACTTCAAAGTTTAAATGTCTCTGCATTAATACTCAGTAAGACTACAATGATAGATCATGCTTTTTGATGCTAGGCTGAAATAAGATTGACATCTCTTCCAGTGTGTACCAATCTCTTGGTGGATCACTAGGCATACCTATTGCTAAAACATATGGAATATCTTAGGGGATAACATTATGAGAAATGAAAATGATATTCCTTGGTTTTCATAAATCTATTTGTATTCTTTGTCAAACTTGACTGGATTTACATTCGCCACTTTTAGATTTTGTATAGGGGTAAAAGCACAAACCTGTGTTACCCTTTTACAAATAAAAAGGCTAACAAAAGTATAATTGTTCATCTTCAATGACATAAAACTGGTATTATTATTTAGAATTTGAAAATGAAGTAAACTAATGAAATGTGTAGAAATGGATGAAATTTAGGATTATAATTTTTAGTAATTATTTGGAATAAGAAATGATATATTTTCTTTTTTTTAATGAAAGTTGTTGAAACACGCTCAAAATCAGGGGTACAAAACTACATGGAAATAAACTCTTTTCCCTTTGATCTCATATTATGTTATAATAATGTATGTAGCTAGAACAATCAAAAATAAAAATTGCCTTTAGATCTATGTTTTCTCTTTTATAATGATTCAAACTTCAAATTATTCAAATTAGTAGTTTTCATCTCCCACGACATTTTTTTAAATAATTCTATTCCAACCAAAAGAAAACTTATAGATTTTGAAAGAGGACTCTCTTTGCTAGAACAACATATATTTTTTAATTTTTATTGATTTGATTTAATATTTTTTTCTTTCTCAAAATCGACATGTTCTCAAGTGTTAAAATATATACTTGTAGAATTTTTTTAATTACAAAATACTATATCTAATTAAAATACTATGAAATCTATATGTGAATATTCTTGACTTTGAGCTCTATAAAATGGTGTTTATATGTTATTAGAAAAACATCATAAAAAATAGTAAGAGTTATTGAAATGTCAGTTGTCTAAGGATACTAACTAGTATAAAACATGCATCTAATAGACATTTCCAATCAAAAAAATGTGAGGTCATATATAACTTAGCTACAATTTTTTTATCAAGATCATATGTTTGAACAAAATTGAGTTTTAGATAAAAATACTCAAATTTAGTTGTTCTAATAAGTCAACCTAAAAGGTGACACAACTTTGTACTTTTACCCATAGTTAATGCAAAATTTGAAACATCAAAAACTTTCTTCTGTCTCTTAGCTCTACTAAATTGGTCCATGTACTCGATTTCGAATTTTATGTCTGGTATTGTAGAAAATATATTAATCTTTCCTATTTTCTTTCTTAAATCAACATTTGTCCTAAATTGTATTATAACTTGCTCATATTTCATGGATGTCAATTTTATATTTATTTCACTTGTGGCTTAACTATAACCTTAGGATACTGCGTACTACTTGGAATGCTTCTCTATAACTAACAGTCTATAACTAATAGTCTATGTGTCTAATTAGCATCGGAAGTGGAGTCTATTCATGTATAAATTTTATTTCTTGGTGAGGAATTTCCATTTGTTCATGCTCATCTTGACTTGATATTCTCAAGTATTTGTTACACCCCATGATATTAATGCCAAGTATTTGAAACTGACTGTGGCAAGTTACTGTTAAGGTCATTGTGGGCTTGACTATAATTGTGTTGTAGTCTACAAGATTCAAAGTTTGATGTTGTGCAAGCTTCCATAAGAGTAAGTGCTAAGTAAAAAAAAATTCACCATAGAAATATCAAAATATATAGGATAATTCTATGATTATTTTCTTATTCTGGAATAGATTTTATAAATAGTCAAGTATGTCAATTTGCTACTCTTTATGTAACTAATTAGTTTGTAAGTATTTCAAAGCTATTTGAGTTAAGTTGTTTCCTTTTGTATAAATTTATTATTGAGTTGGATTTGGTTTAAAGGCTCGCTACAAGTTGGCAAGGAATTATTTTTCCTATCAATTAATGAATTTTTGCAACTTGAATTCAATTTCATCTTTTTTATTGTTAGTTGCTAATAAAATTCTCTATTGAAAATTTACATATTGCTTCTTATCCATACAAGAATGTCATGCATTTCATTTAATATGGACATTTTAGGAGTTGGTGGACAATCACATTGGCATCTGCAAAAAATTTGAAACTTTGGAAAATTTCTCCACTAAAGTTATGCATTTTGTGGCCACTACTTTTTATTTCCTATAGGTGAATAAGGATGTGAAAGACTTGGGAAAGGAGAGCAAGACTACCTACTCCATCTACAATTTCTTGGTGGAGGACTGGCCGAAGACACTCTTGGACAAACATGTCAAAGAGGAGGGGGTGGATGTGAACATGGATGGGCCTGAGGAGAAGGAGGAGGAGAAACCTAAAAAGAAGGAGGGCAGTTAACACTTCTATGTTTTTCTTTTCTTTTTGGTGTTATGATATTGATTACGCTGAACTTGATGCCCTATGGGGCTTTATTTTATACGTATAAGTTTAAATGTTGGACTAATGGTAGTATTATGTTTCCTTACTAATAGAAATCTTTTCCATTCTATCTTCTTATTAGCAACAAGATTGTTTTTGTTAGTTCTCTTTTGGATCATATTTATTTTTCAAAGTATAAAACTGGTATTGGTTAGATGATTGGGAGGTAACCTCTGGCTGATCTCTTAGCCTTTTTGTACTCTATGGTCAACCCCCCATCCTTTTGGCTGCTATCTAATACTTCAAAAACATAAATTTGACAAAATAGCATAACACATGTGAAACCATTAAATCCAATCACAACTTGAATTCAGAAATTAAAATATAAACATTTAAAAATCACATAGTAACTTCACCATCAAAGTAAATGCAATAAACAAAAAGTCTATTATACTAAATACATCCAACCAAGTAGTGGAATTTGTAAATTGATACCTTGTGACTTGCAAATATTAGAATTTGGAGCAAGAAGGGTGGTAGAGATCTTGTAACTTGAAGTGAAAAGAGGTGGATGTGGTGGGAGGAAATAGATATGTTATAGTGCATGGGCCATTTTAATAGAATGGTGATACATTCATTTATCATGCCATCAAATTTTTCTCAGATTTCACTATGTCACCATTTTTTTCTATTCTTATAGTTATAACAAGGTTCTTATCTAAGGAGAATAGTTGACCTTAGCAGAGTGCTTATGGTCCATGACTAATACTTGTCACTTTCAAAATGATTATTCAGATAGATGTAACACAGAACATAATGTGTTGTCACACAATAACATATATTATATTTCATTCACAGTGATCTCAAATGAGTACATAATGTCTTTTTATAGGCAAGTGTACAATATTCTAGAGAAATCTAACATTAGCCGACATGACAAAATATCTACATGTTTCTAGAAAATGCTACGACTAACCCAACTTCTAGAAAATACTTTAGCCAGAACACCCTAAACCTAAACCTAATAATCTAGAAGCATCAAACGATTAGTAGAAATTAATATTCCTAACACTCCCCCCTAATTTCTACTATCAAATTACATTGCATACAAATCCAAATCCCAAAAAGCTATTTTCCAATAATCTTCATATCAATTAATGCCTTCATGAATAGTGTCTTCCAAGGCTGCGGCCTTTAATTTGTACAAACATTTTGTCAACAATTGACTGCCAACGATTTCCTCTTTTCATTAGATCCACTAATAATCTTGGCTCATTTGTCACAAATGTTGATAACCTTTTGCCTCTTTGATGCCTTTCTCAGATTTGTTTCCCACTAGTACTAAAGTCTTCCTTATGCTTGAACATTTGTACTTGAATAAACCTTTGATCAATCCTGCAAATTTATGCCAATTTGATCATAGCTCCATCCACAATCCATCTTGATACAACCTGACATAGAATCATTTTTTCAATCTCTATTCCAACATGACTTGTCACAATGATTTTTCAAGCCACATATATTACACAGATTTAAATTCCAACATCTATCCGTTGTATGCCCTTTCTTATTACAATGTGAACATTGCACAATATTTATGGCTTCAATTGATCCTCTTGAACCTTTATTTATCTTTTCACTGCCTACATCATATCCAAGACCTTCATATTTTGGCCTAACTGTAGTCTCAATTGTATTCCTTAATCCATGTTCATCCTTTCCTAGACCTTTACCTTTGACGCCCATTCTTTCCATAATCTTTGAACCAATACTATTATTATCATAACAAACAAAAACTGCAACCTTCTTGTCATTTACTTTCTTAAACTTTTCATCACAAACACTTTCAACTTTAGAAAAATCACATTTCTCAATTGCATAATCACACAAATAATTTGTGTCACATGATACATCACTTACAAATGGTTTTACATTCAAACATTCTTTCTTTTTTTTCAAAGTAGACAATTCCTTCTTTAACATACTATTTTCCTCTTCCAATTTCTTCACATTTTCTTCTAAAACTTTGTTCTATTTCTCAGCATCATCAAACAAATTTTACTTTTCTTCTAATTCTTTATTTTTCTCTCTCAACTTACATATTTCCTTCACCTATCAATTATGTACTTCTTCCACAAATTTTAGCCTATCCTCTAGCTCTTCAATTGCCTCTATATGGACACTAATTTCATTTAACAATTTAGACTTTTCTTCTCCCATTTCATTTCTTACTTTTTCCAATTCCATTTGCAAAATATCTTTTTCACACAATAATCTTGCATTTTTTTCCTTCAGCATCACTAATTCTTCTTCTAATTTATTTGTCTTCTCTTTTTGAACTCTACTAGCTTTTCCCATTGAAATCAACAATTTAACACACTTTACTCTATGTTTTAGAAAATTCTAAATACCTTTTCACTTCCGAAATTAAATCTTCAAACAACTTGAAACAATCCCTTTAGACAGATAGACTTCTCACAATATTATTCTATTGTTATAATTTCTCAAATGTAATTAAGTAATTGTAAGAATTCACACCATACCTTTCTTTCCGATTTGCCCTCTTTCTTGCTTAACACTTCCTATGCAATGTTCTTCATTCTCATAACACAAACAATCTTCCACCATTTAGCAACACCAACACACTTTATCTTTTATCACAATATGAAATTTTGTCCAACCTTCTATGCAACCTAGCTCTGATACCAATATGATAGATGTAACATGGAACAACACAAAACACCAAACACAGAACACAATGTGTTTCCGCACAGTAACATATATTATATTTCATTCACGGTGATCTCAAATGAGTACATAATGTTTTTTTATAGGCAAGCGTACAACATTCTAGAGAAATCTAACATTAGCCGACAAGACAAAATATCTACATGTTTCTAGAAAATGCTATGATTGACCCAACTTCTAGAAAATACTTTAGCCGGCACACCCTAAACCTAAACCTAATAATCTGGAAGCATCAAATGATTAGTAGAAGTTAATATTCCTAACATTTTCTCTGATCAATTCATTTCATTCAATTATAAATATTGAATATTTATATATCCATTGTATTACTTGGTTAAAGTAGCTGTATCTTTGGGTAGATCAATGTGCTACTATTGATGTATGAAAATGTGGATCTTTTCCTTATATTGAAAATGATATGCATGGAACATTCCTACAACCCCTCACATTCCGACGGTGGTAGTGTACCTTCATACTAGGCTTTGATGTAGATTTCTCCTTACATTACATGCTATGTGACAATATATTTACTTAGTCATGTCTATTGATAAATAATGGGCAATATATTTTATAGGGTTAATTTCTTAAATATGCCTATTCTCATGAGCATGTTTTGTCGAATAACCAGGAAAAATTAATGAATATATTTTCTTTCACCCATGCCCTTTATGCATGTCTTTTCATAAAATCTTGTTCAAATGCTACACTATTATTTTGTCAATTATGCCAATGATTATAAGAAGGTATTAAGTGGCAAATAATTTTTATAATGAATATGGGCCTTTTAATTTGATTTTTTCTCCATTTTTATAGTAATGACATTTACAAGTCTTATTTCTTTTCTAGAAAAATCGTGACATCTTGGACTCTAATTTCCAACACAAGCATACAAATTATGAAGTATTGGAGAACAAGTTTTTTTTTTACATTCTTTAATCAACTTTATAAAATGAATCTATGATCTTTACAACATGGTAATGTATCAGAGTTTTATAACATGACCATGTAGGATGTATGCATATTTATTAAGAAGGGAGGACTAATGTTATTATTTATTAAAGGTCACTCCAACCTTTAAAAAAAAATGATTGGTTGTGTTTATATAGATTGCACACATGTGATACACATGTCATTTTCTTTTATGTCGATATTTCTATCTTGAGTTGCGATGTTTTGTATTTCTCTCCTTAGTTTTGGTCATATCTAACTCCCTATAAATAAGATATCATGGAATAATTTGAAATCTAATAAAAGGTTTGGAGTTTACTATAGAAATATCATTTTATATGTTTATTGTCTTTGATTCTAGAGCCTATAGTGATACTAAACCAGCTGCAAAACACCTTATAAAAGTTACATTTTAAAAAAAATGTTAGAGATAGATTATGGCTGAGAACAAAAAAATACATGAGTAAGGCTCACCATCTAGCTTTGTTAAAGGCCATCTTTGGAGAAAAGCTTCCAAAAGGAGACATTATATTAGGGTTCAATGTTGTTATACCAAATAGAGAAGAGGTTTTTTGACAGGAACTTAGAATTAAAGTCAAGGAAACACTTGGCATTTGTTAGGATTAACCTTAGATAGAAATAATAATTAAATGAAAATATAACCTATCTTGGGGGCGCTACCCCCAAACCCCCATAGAAATAATATGGGGAGAAAATTGCACTAAATAAACCTCCAAGTCTGATTAGGCTCCACATCACAACAATCTCCCACTTGGAGACTAATCAAGCTCCATAATATTAACCTCCCACTTGGAGACTGATCATAGCACTATTAAACATGTAGCTACCAGTTGAATAACAAACCACCTTGGACTCTATTATTCTTTTATTCAGTTTAGTCTAGAAGACCACCCGAAGCTGAAGAGGAATTTAGCTTCTCCATATTTACTACCTTGGTAGACATATCTACTAGACTATCATTTGTATGTATCTTGTCTAGCTTTAACTATCTATCAGCCAAAAATGACAGAATAAAATGGTATTGCAACAATATGTGCTTAGTCTTTGAATGCAGAGCTAAATTCTTTGCAAGATGAATGGCATTCTAGCTATCTATGAACAAATATGTATCCCTCTATGGGTGTCCCAATTCTTCCATGAAGAACTGAATCCATATCATCTCCTTGGCTACCTCTGTAGCAGCAACATACTCTGCCTCTATAGTGGATAAAGCATTAACCTTCTATAACCTAGAAACCCAGCTCACAGTTGCCCCACCAATAGTAAATACATAACCTACAGTACTCTACCTAGTATCAATATCTCCTTCCAAATCTAAGTCAACATAGCTCTGTAAATCAGTAGTAGAGCCCCCAATGTGTAAACGCTTACTGGATGTACCTCTCAAATATCTAAGAATACATTTAACTGCATTCCAGTGCTCAATTCCTAGATGACTCATATACCTACTAACAAGTTCCACTGCATGTGCAATATCTAGCCTAGTACACACTATAACATACATCAAGTTTCCTACAACTGAAGCATAAGGTACCTTATACATCGTATCCTCCTCTTCTTGTGACTTGGGACACATCTACTTAGTCAACTTCAAATGACGAGGTAATGGTGTGTTGACAGCTTTAGCATTCTCTATAGAGAAATGCTAAAACACCTTCTCAATATTATCAGCCTAAGATAAAGTCAATTTCCTATTCTTCATGTCTTCGGAAATCTTGATGCTAGGGATTTGTTTTTCTTCCACCAAATCCTTCATAGAAAATGCATGTGCTAATTGGCATTTTAGCCCCTTAATGTGATCCATGTTAGACCCAACTACAAGCATATCATCAACATATAAACATAAAATAATGTAGCTATCATCATCCAACCTCTGAAAATAAACACAGTGATTTAAATAAAACCTACTGTATCTATGTTCATGTATAAACTTGTCAAATTTTAGATACCATTTCCGAGGTGCTTGCTTCAAGCCAAATAAACTTTTCTTCAATTTGCATACTAAGTTCTCCTTAACTTTGACCTCAAATCCCTATGGATGTGCCATATATATATATATATATATATATATATATATATATATATATATATATATATATATATATATATATATATATATATATATATATATATATATATATATATATATATATATACACCATTTAAAAAGGTTGTTTTAACATCAAGTTGCTCCAAATGTAAACCCTGAATAGCCATGATACTTAAAACAATGTGAATAGAAGTTATTTTAACAGCAGGAGAAAATATCTCATCAAAATCAATGCCTTTCTAAAGACAGAAGAAAAGAATCATCTTCAAATTTATTACTCACCACATTTGTCTCCTTGTTCCCTTTTGATTTATCAACTTCATTGTTCTTTTGAGTCCAGTAATCATACCTATTATGCCCTAGTTTCCCACAACACCAGCAATCTCTTGATCCTTTGGATTGAGACCTCTTCCCCTTTGACTTTCCTCTTGATTTCCCATGATTTCTAGAATTATTTCTTCTCTCAGTAGTTTTGCCTCTACTTTGTGCATTCAAAGCACTTCCTGATGTAGATCCTCCTAAAGTTTTCTTATGAGTTTTCTCATTCAAAATAACACTAATCACATCATCATATTTTAGGGTATTAGATCAAAAAATAGAATTATTCACAACCATTACTAAGAAATTCCAACTTTCAGGCAAAGAACACAAAATCAAGAGAGCCCTAATTTCTTCATCAAAATTAATACCCATAGAAGATAACTGACTAGTAATAGTATTAAACTAATTTAAATGATCTAGAATAGATCCACTTTCTATCATTTTTATATTAAATAAATGCTTCATGAGAAATACTTTATTTGAAGTAGAGGGTTTTTCATACAATTTCGCTAGGGTTTCCATCAACTCTTCCATCATCTTTGCTTTTGTAATGTCAAATTCCTATTATGGTACCAAGCATAACCAAATTCTTTCAACTACCTTTCTATGTAAAATTTTTATTCCTCATTTGTCATAATTCACTAGTTTTTAGTTTATCCTTCCAACGACTTCCATAAATCATTCTAATAGAGATAGTCCTTCATTTGCATCTTCCCTAATTGAAAGTTTTTCCCATTAAAATTGTCAACCCTCAGTTTACCCTTGTCTATCATTGCTCCCACTGAACTATGAGACCTTCCTATAGAGGATTGCTTAAAAAAAAAAGAATGAAGATGGTCTGCCTAAAAGAAATATAATGACTATCTAGCTCTAATACCACTTGTTAGGATTAACCTCAAACAAAAATAATAGTTACATGTAAATATAACCAATATCAAAAAATAACAGAAAATAGTAGCCGACACCTTTTACAATATAAGGTTATTTTTTGGTGCTACCCCTTGACCCTCTCTTGGGAGCACTACTCCCAATCCTCCATAGAAATAATATGGGGAGAAAAATGGGCCGAATAAACCTCCAAGTCTAATTAGGCTTCACATCACAATAGCATTGTGGTACTCCAACACCCCCTCATTGTCAAAATGAAGGTTATAGATAAAAATTTCTTTAATAGTAAACATAGGGGAACCATTCAATCAAAAAAAAAAGGTAACCTCTCTACACTATCTTCATAATGACCTAAAAGTCTAGCACATTTTTAGGCCTCCTTAAGCATAGCCAATGTCCTCTTTTGGGTAGGAGAAAGATTAAATTAAGAAGCCAATTCTTCCTAAAAAATAAGCATTCCATTAAATGTGATATCAAATAATTTATTAATACCCAACCTTACGAAGGATTTGATTGAGAAACCTTGAAGGAGAGCAAGAGTTTTTCCATTGAAACTCTGTATCAAATAGCATGTAATAACTCATAACATATATGCTTAATATTTACATTTATTTTATATATCATTCATAATATATTATTATATAGTTAAACATAATAATATTAGTACCAATATTATTAATGTTATTTCCAGTTTTTATTATTGATATTCAATAACATTATGATTTGTTATTTATTTATTATTCTATACTTAACAACACAATAGTATTAATATTTGATTTATATTTCAATATTGTTATTATTTCAATATATAATAATATATATAGTAATATTATGACATCCCAGTAGGGAACCCAAAAGAAAATGCTAAAAGCTACTATGTTTGGTGGATATTAACTATTTTGAACACCTTTTTCTTTGTAAATTTACTTAATCATAGATGTAATAGTCCTAACAAGTTCCCTAACATTGTCCTTATAAACATTACATAGTTTCTTTGTAGCACTTTTGAGTCTTAGATCTCATATAGGACTTAGTCACTTCTAATAGAGTTATTCCACATTTGTTCATGTATATCTTAGGTTGTTACAACAAACACTTATCTAGTATTTCCCAAATATTTGCTTATTAATTTCAAGAAATACATGTACATATTTTATTTCCAAATTATGAGATAAATTGAACAACATTATAAATCAAATGCATATACTTAACATGAAATAAAGATACATTAAATAGACTGAAACCAATAAATGTATATATTTACAAAATTATTCTTATTATTTATTTTTTTGATGGACAAAATTATATTTTATTCACTAATTATTTTGATAATTAATTTGAAAAGATTATTAAAGAGTACATAAGTATTTTGTTCATCATGTATATTATCATTTTTATCTTCTAAATATAAGATAATATACAATGTAATGGCTTCATTATTACTTCATTGATCTTTTTGAAATAATACGAAATTTTTACATATTCCTTCATTCATCCTAGAGATATACTTTACCCTTTTTACATATTTGTTAAATTTATCATAATATACATATGAACTTGTACTTTCTTTAAGAGCTCACATTTTAATATTACATATTTTTCTTCAAAGGAAATGCAACATAATAAATAATCTTCAATAGCTCCTCAACATGGATCCACATAAAGCCATTCATAAGAACTTGAATAGTACCTCAAAAATATTTTTCCACCTAACCACATAGAGCTGAAAATATTCCACTCCCCTAAGGTAAGAGATAAGATCATCATCAACATATTTTCTAAGCTAATATAATGCTTATACTCCAAAATAACAATACAAAGGTAACATGAGGCCACACATAAGCATTATTCCCAAAATGAAATCACATAGAAAATGGAAAATTAGAGGCTAGAGAAGAGTTAGGGGTTCATCCACATCTAGGTGAGTATCATTTTACATTCCTATAGTATTGGGATCCTTATGGCTATAAAATATTTAAGTATAAAATTCTTAACTTTTCCTTCTTTTTTTCTAGATCTCTTCCTCACTTTTTAGGTTGCAGTCTTACAAAAACTAATACAAGGAATCATAAAATTATTTACTATCATAGAAATCTTGTGACATTACCTTTAAAAATTGTTAAATTTTTTACCTATCCACTTATGTGTCATTATTAGTTCGGTCGATGTAGGTGGAGACTTAGGTTTTGTCTTAAATTTTATTATTTGTTTCAAGCATGTTGTAGAATATTAAACCACATTTGTAATATTTGGTTCCTCTTTAATTTTTATTTTTATTTTTTGACAATTATTCTATGTTTCATTGGTTTTTGAAATTTTTGTGAGTTTAAAAGTTTTAAAAATATTATTTTGACCAAGGATCAAGTCTTGATGAGTGTGTGCCTCCAACCTTGAAAAGGGATGATGTCAAGATCTTGGCCTAAATATTTATGGACACAAATGTCTAGAACTCTTGTTGTTTTATGGTTGAAATATTTACAATTACTTATTTTGGAAGTCAAAATAATAATAGAATACCTAATTTTTGTTAAAATTTCCACAATGACCTATTTTAGAAGTCACAAAATGAGTGAGTATGAAATAATCTTCCCTCCTATATTAGAACTCATGATTCATTATTGAATTACTTGAATGCACACTTACTTCAAAGGGTTCTAGAATAAAGTAATCCCTAGTTATTAGGACGACACTTATACATGTACCATAAATTACATGTTATATGCTAATATAATATTTTAATTGAGATGGCACTCTAGATTGATGTGAAGAAATGTCTTATTTTGTTATCAGATTAGAAAATTAGACATATATCCCTACAAGAATGTGTGAGAAAGAAAAGTCTAAAAACACACAAAAATAACTATATCATAAACCTTAATTATAAAATAGATTTGTTCATTTTATTTTTAATGTATTTGATAACAGCCAAAAAGACTGGGGCCTAACCTTGGAGTACAAATAAGCCTGAGAACTAGCTAAAGGTCACCTCCTAGAAGTCTATCCTATATGAATTTTAAACATCAAAAATCTTAAAATTTTAAGAGATGAATTTTCATTAACCACAATCCTTAAACTACTATGCATAAGAAACTGAATAATAAACCAACAACATTTTAAAACGTCATTGTTATTGGTCCACTTAGGTGACATAGTCCAAAAAACCACATGGGGTATAAAGTTTAGAGACATAATCATAAAAACATAAATAAAACACAACATATCCTAGTCCAGATGCCCTCTTCCTTCTCCTAGTTACCATTCTTCTTCTCCTTAGAAGCTTCCCCTGCTGCATCCTCCTCTCTACTTTCACTAGTTTTTCCAAGACGATTTTCACCCAATCGTCCACCAAGAACCCATAAATGGATCAAGTTGTCTCATTAGTCTTTCCCACATCATGTTCCTCTTTGTCAGCCTATAGAAATTAGAGGTTTATGGCCGCAAAGTGCATAACCTTGGTGGAGGACTCCCCCATGGTTTCAAATATGTGACATATAGTGGTATGGTTATCCACTAGGTCCCTCATAACCATCTCAAGCCTCTCTAACTACATCTTGTTGTGACTATGTTTTCCTTTCTTCCCATTAACCTTAGGATTATCCTTCCTAGGAGAAGTGATGTCTTTCCCCCCACTATGAACTAGGCTAGCTTCTAGGATATCAGAGACATAGGAAGGGATGATTGAGCTAGGGCTAGGTTTGATGCCCTAGTGGTGTCTTTTCTTCTTAGTAAGTTTCTCCTTTGTATCCGAGGAGCCAAAGCTAGATTCATACTTTGGAGGTGTCTTGAATTTATCCATTTGGAGATGCTAGCTAGTTCTCCTAGCACACTATTTTCCCTTCTTGGAATCCAAGTTTGACTCAATAATGCTAACTTTAACCTTAGGATTAATTTTGACCTTAGAGGCATGACTTTCATGGGCCTCTTAAGAGTAGAGATAGGGCTGGGGTCTAAGGAGGTCTAAGGGGTAATAGAGGCCAAGGGGTTGAGCAAGAGAGGGGGATTTTGAGCCAGGTGTTTGATGAAAATTTTATTCATTAGGCCCTGGCAGATAAGATAGAAGGATTTCTCATCCTCATGTTTTCTTCTAGGCTTAAAGATACTATCCTCTAGTGAATGCAATAACAAAAATGGAAAAGAGATAATGTCAAGATTTCTAAAATGGTTTAGGATAAGAAAATGATAATAAGTGGTCCCCCAAGGTAATGTATCTGATAATCATGTAGCAAATGGTATCCCAAGGCTTAGGGAGGGCAGCCTACACAAACTTACAATGCGATCTCATAGGTTTCTCCTTGGATTTGAATAATTTCTATAAAATCACTTCCTCATTGACCTTAGCTTTCTTTCTCCATTTCTTTCCATCTTGCAAAAAATCCCTAGCCCTTGTAATGTTTTCTTCAAAAATCTCAAAACTCATGTCATTAACCATAACTTTTCTTTCCTTCAAATTTTGATAGAACTAAAACGAGATAACCTCATTGTGTTTAACCATGCCCTTCATATAAGGTGAAATTCCCCCCTCTTGTAAGTAGATCATTGTTGCTTTGTTGCTACTGATACACTCCTCTACACCTACTAGTTCAATACAATCACTAGTGCCCATATCATCGCCCAAGTACACAACAAACTCCTCCAACGACATAGCCTTGCACTAGGTTTTGGAGTTGAAAAATATAAAATGCCAAGCCACACTAGAGAAAATGAAAAGGCATTGTATAGTCATCATGAAATTGCAATGTTTCCCAAAAAGTCAAAAATCTCCCAAAATAGTACATGTGGGCAGATCATTTCTATCTACAAATGGTCATCACCAGCTATACCAATTGTGGGAATTAACCAACCTATCTTTATGATAATTAAGAAATCAATATTTAAATCTTGTTGCATCCCCCCTTTGCATCCTTTTATTGTAGTCATAAATGTTCATGATAGTTAGAACATAAATGTTAATCAACATCCAAACATGCCAAAAAGACCTTTTATTAAGCACCACATTCCTATGACCATGTGTAGAAAAGGAGACCTGCTACCTAATTTGATATTTCATATGTCATTATTGAAGGTGCACCCCCTTTCCATCACCATTTGAGTTGATGATGGCAATGAACTGGTGTCATCCCATTCCACTAACCGCATGACACCGAGGTCAGCTTTGGTAAGGTCATCTGCCATGTTTTTTCCCTCATGATATATATATGCCATGTAGATATATTGATAATATTCCATCATCCTTTGTATTTTATAGATAATGATTTTAATTGACCAATTGCATTTGATGATTAACATAGAGTCCCCCTCTATGACCAGCGTAGTGACTCCTTGAGTTCTCACTATTCTCAGATCCTGAAGAAGTACAATTGCTCAGCTTTATTATTAGAACCATCACCATAGTTTCTTGAATAAGAGGCCACCAACTTTTCCATACTATTCCAGAGGATACCCCTTGTAGCGGTGCTACCCATCATGGCTAACCCATTAAAATTTAACTTTATCCAGGACTATATGCGAGGGGAAGGGTGGTGCCAAACAGTCTCCTTTCTTGCCTAGATTTTGGAATTGTCAAACTATGCCACCCTTAGTAGCTTTGATGATTAACATAGAGTCCCCTTCTATGACCAGCGTAGTGACTCCTTGAGTTCTCACTATTCTCAGATCCTGAAGAAGTACAATTGCTCAGCTTTATTATTAGAACCATCACCATAGTTGCTTGAATAAGAGGCCACCAACTTTTCCATACTATTCCAGAGGATACCCCTTGTAGCGGTGCTACCCATCATGGCTAACCCATTAAAATTTAACTTTATCCAGGACTATATGCGAGGGGAAGGGTGGTGCCAAACAGTCTCCTTTCTTGCCTAGATTTTGGAATTGTCAAACTATGCCACCATCAGTCCCACATCCCAAGTCAATGCCTAGTTCCTATTAGTTTCACTCAGGGGAGAGGGCGGGAGCGGGGGTTCAGCACCAGATCTTGGTGCATTCCTTTAGTAGCCTCATAACTTGTTGAACCACCCCCAAGCTAGTTCTTGCTTGCTCCTTGAAAATCATTTTGTTCCTATCCTTCCATATTTTCCATGAGACATAAGGTGGAAGAATTGACCAAAGGTTTCTGAGATAAGAGTGGGTAGTAGGGCCCTCCTAGTGGGCATATTTATTCAACTCATTATCCATACACCAACTGACTCCCCATAAAGAAAGAACCTCCCTACAAACATCCATGGAAAATGGACAGTGGATGAGTAGGTACAAAATGGATTCAACATCTTTCTTGCACAAAATGCAATAGTTCAAAAGTTGGAAATCACGTCGCTAGATGTTGTTAATAGTGAGGATCAATCCATGCAGAGCTAACCACCAAAAGAAGTTTATTTTAGGTAGTACGCAAGGGTTCCAATTCTTTTCACCAATTAACCTATGCTCCTTTCCCTACTAGCCCACTAAGATAAGCAGACTTAACTATAAACTCCCCTGAGGGTGTGAGATTCCACACCAAGGAGTCCTCAACTGGGATATGAGGAATCCTATAGGTTTGAAAGAGATCCTATAGTTCCTGAGCTAAACTCAAATCCCTTTGCTAGAGATTTTGGAAAGTGATCCATTATTTTTTAGGGGTGATAAAGTCCTAAGTTTGAGGGCCATACTTCTAGTGCACATCTCATGCAAAGGTTAAAACTTAGTTTTCTTGATGGGGTCTTCATGGATCCATTGATCTTCCCAAAAGTCTATTGAATTACCATTCTCCATGATCCAGTGACACCCTTTTCTTAGGATCTTTCGGTTGTTAACAATGTTATTCTAGAGCTTAGATCCCTAGGGCAGAGCCTATGCCCCTATAAATTAGTGAGAAGACAATCCCACAAAGTATTTGGCCATTATGATGTTATACTACCTCCCATGGGAATACACCACTTCCAAAAAAATTTGGTTAATAGTCCAATTCTTCTTAGATTCAATCCTCCTTGAGCTTTAGGTTTTCAAAGTTTCTCCCAAGTAACTAGGCTCATTCTTGCCTTTTCTTCAGTTCTGAACCATAGGAAATTACACTAAATTTTATCAATGATATCTCTAAATCTACCCGGAAGTTTGAAAATAGATAGGAAATACACCAAGATTCCTTGTAGGGAGGTTGAGAGGAGTTGAAGTTTCCTAGTATTACTCAATATTTTCCCTTTCTAGCTAGCCAGCTTTCTTTGCAAACATTCCACAAGACCGTTCCAGAAATGGTTTGGGATCTCCTTAATAGTGAGCATTAGACCAAGATAGGTGTCAGGGAGGGTCACCTCCTAGCACCCAAGGATACTAGTAACCTTTTCCCACAAACTGGCATAAGTATTTTTTTTAAAAAAATTACTTTTGTGGTAGTTTATGCATTAACCAGAGACTAGAGCATAAATATTCAAGGTGTCTTTCCACTCTCTAGCTTCATGGATGGAGGAGACACCAAACAAAAAAGTATCATCCACAAACTACTGTAAGTCTTGGGGGAGGCACTAAAAAGTAGGCTTAATACCCTTAATTCTGCAAGAGTTAGATAAAGAGACAAGATTTATGCTTAAAAATTTTGCTACAACAATAAAGAGATAAGGGGATAGGGGGTCACTTTGAAGAAGACCTTGAGAGGAAGAGAAGAAGTTACCCAGGGAACCATTAACAATCACTAAGAAGGTAACATAAGTTGCAACATTCTTTATAATTCTTAGAACCCTCTTAGTAAAGCCAAGTTTGGTGAGGATGGAAAACAAAAAGTCATGCCTAACCTTATCACAGGCTTTAGAAATATCAAGTTTAAGGGCCATACCTAGGATTTGAGATTTTTCCATCGAGTGTATCACCTCATGGGTAGTTATGACTACATCAAGAATCTGTCTTCTAGGCACACAACCATTCTAATGAGGACTAATGAATTTTTCCAAGAGGTTCTAAATCCTTCCATTATTTGGGGGTCCTTGGTCTTAGGAATGAGAATAATGAAGGATTAATTGAGTTCCTTCAGTAGCTTCTCCATTCTGAAAAAAGCCCCCTATAGCATGAACAACATCATACATAACAATATCCTAGAAAACCTAGAAGAATACAAGGGGAACTTGTTAGTGTTGGGAGATTTTTACTGATTCATGCTAGAAATAGCCATTCTGACTTCTTCTTGTTTGACCTTACACATGATCTCCTCATTCCTCTTGTCATCAATCATAGGTTGGAAAGTGTGTAGGATATCACTTTGTAAGTTACTATCACTCTGGGCCAGTAGGGGATTATACATTTCTTAGAAAGAGGTGTTGACTCTTTCTTCTATTTGGTCCAAATCAGTTACCTCCTCATTATTATCATCTTCTAACAAGTTTATAGTGATTCTCTTTTTAATCCTTGAGGCCAATCTATGGAAGAACATCATGTTTTGATCTCCCTCCTCTAACCATTGGACTCTAGATCTCTATTTCCCAAAGATTTCCTCCTTATTAAGGAGTGAGTTCCATTTGTGTTAGCACTCCCTCTCCTCCTACTATTGAACCAC
Organism: Cupressus sempervirens; assembly: GCA_028749045.1. Taxonomy (NCBI): domain Eukaryota; kingdom Viridiplantae; phylum Streptophyta; class Pinopsida; order Cupressales; family Cupressaceae; genus Cupressus; species Cupressus sempervirens. The sequence continues at coordinate 197,861,233 of CM053786.1, forward strand.
CTGGGCTCTACTTTGTGCAATCTAATTTTGGAGGTCAACTAGCTTCCTTTCCATATCCTTCTTTTCTTTGGATAAACTCTCAAATGATGACTTGCACCATACCTTAACCTCCTTACATATTCTCTCTAGTTTTCGAGCAATTTAGAACATGGTCATACCTTCCACCAGGTCCTTTCACCAGTGAGCAATACAGTCCCTAAAATTATTATCCAAGTGCCACGTAATCTCATATATGAAAGGTCCTCATCTGGTTAAACTTTGTGTCTAGGAGAATAGAAGCATAGAGTCATCCAAGATGGTCCTATGATAAGCCTTTAGGTTAGTATATTGAAGAATTTTCCATCTAGTAGCAATGAGGGCCCTGTCAAGCCTAACCTAGATCAAGTTTTTTCCATGTCTGTTGTTAGACCAGGTAAAGGTCAAGCCTTGGAGGTCAATATCAATTAGATCATTTCTTCTCAAGAAATCCTCCAGATACTACATACTATATGAGAAGTTCTCTAGTCCCCCCATCTTTTCTAAAGGGTACAAAGGGGTGTTGAAGTTCCCCATACATAAGATATTTTATATTCTGATGGAATCATCCATAGAGGTGGCCTCATTCCAAATAAAAATCCTACCATTATGAGTATTAGGAGCACAAAAATTAAAAATAGACCAATTGCCAAACTGGTTGGTGAATTTGGTGGCAAAAAAATGGGTGTAGCTAGCTACCCTCTTATCAGATCTGATATCTGCTTTCTTCCCTCCTTTGTTCTTCCTCTTTAAGACTGTCCATTTTAAATCCTTGTTAAAAAGATTTACATCCCTTGAATTGATTGAAAGAACTTCAATAATGCCTGGCAAGAAAACCACGTGGGTTCCATTTTCGAATAGTGACCTAGCTCCCACATTAGGGAGTGGGCTACAAGCATTCCCATTTCTCATCAAAGCCATATCATTTCCCAACAACCCCTTAGCTAGCTAAATTATCTCTAGGGTCTAGATATCTAGAATTTTCCCCTCTTCATGCATAATCATCTCCAAAGCCTTAGACAACTTACCTATGTTCTCCTCCCCTTGTCTCTCAACCTAGGCTTTCACAAGGGCACAAGTTTTCTCCTCAATTTTGGGGGTTTCAATTATCTAGGCATCCCCTAAACCAAGTGGTTTTGTGCTTTTTAGGGTTATAGGGATAGCTTCCATCTTGATTGTTTTTGAGCTTTCTACCACCTCAACACCTGGGGTTGAGACCTTGTTCTTGAGTTTCTCACTTGTTGAGTAGTCAACAAAAAGATATCTAAAGTTCTTACACTTTTGGAAAAAGGGGGTTGCATTCTCATAAGCTAGCGGTTGCAACTAGGTACCCCATTTAAATCTTAGTCCCATCATGGTGGGAAGGGGTTTATTCATTCCCAGATTAAGACATATATTAGCAAAGAAAATCTTCATCTTTGAGAAAGTCATCAAGTCTACTTTTATGAATTGTTCAAAGGAAATACCAATCCACCTAAAAACACACTCATCCCAATACTCCAAGGGAAGTCAAGGGAGGCATATATAAACTAGGGTGGATTTGAATAAATTATATTCTAGATTGAATCATAGTTTCCACATAGCCATCATCAAATGGTGTTTACTGAATCTCCAAGACCCAGCTAAGTTTGAATCCTGGTCCAACTCAACTATGAACCTGAATAGGAAAAGGGAACCTGCCATCGCTAAGATAGAAATAGAACCATTAGTTTCCTTTTAGTAGAGCACCATTTTTGAACCATGTCCACCATGGGTCAAAAAGAGATTAAATTTTCAACAAGGCTAAGGGTAAAACTCAAGGAGATCAAATCCACCACTAAATCTGGGAGTGAAATCTAGGGTTAAGTGGGACCTGAGGATAATGTGGGTTTTGCATCAGATTCCACAAGCATCTTTGAACCAACAGCAGCCTTAAAAAAAATTCGTTTCAGGAACATCTATGAAGTGGCCTCATTCAAGGGGATGGTCAGGGTTTTGGGATCCAAGTAGGTGTAGTCATTAGGGATGGAGGCATAATCTGCTAGGATATCAGCATCCTTTTGTAAAGAACAGTGACTATTTAGGGATTTTGCCACTAGTTCCATATGCAGGTAGTCAGGGGTTAGATCCAGGGGGGTGGGGGGTTCTATCCCTCCCAAGATTGAGAGGGCATGGAAGCGAAATAGGAGATGGCATCACAGTAGTAGGTGGTAGAGCAGGAAGGTTGCAGAGTGGGAAGGTTTTTGACCCTCTTTCTTGTTGTGTTCCATTGTTCATTTTATTTTTCATATATTTAAATTTTATTACATATAATATGCGTTATAGTTTTTTTAATGTTGATTAATATTTTTTTATGTTTAATTAAAAATTAACTACATGATATTAAAAAAAGTTTGCAAATTTCTTATTAAGGGGTCATGCTTTAGTTTAGTTTATATTGATTTTTATTTTTTCAAATCATAGAAGGTTTAAATTTGATACGAGGAAATTTAATCAGTTTCACTTGTTCCTACAAAATCAATAATTTAAATCTAAAATTTTCTTTCCATTGGATTAAATTTTAGATTGATTTTTTTTCTATTAAGGCTACTTTCTCCTATAAATTTTTATTAAATTTATTATTTGTCATGTATTATCTATGTGTTAATTATTGTAAGTCATGGATAGAGGAATTAAGATGTTTCAATTGGGTTATATTTAACAAGCTTTTTTTTAATTGTAAGTATTGATCTTGGTGTGAACCAAATTCTACCTCAAAATAAGATACAAATGTTCTTTTATTTGGATGGAATATGTGTAGTTGTGATAATGAATTTTGAAGTATGATAGAATTAAATTTATTTAAATGCTAGTACAATTTTATTTTGATTTGGATGGTAATATTATTTAAATGCTAATAATATATTTTTCTTCAAAGGAAATGTAACATAAGAAATAATCTTCAATAACTACTCAACACTGATCCACATACAACCATCCATAAAAACTCAAATAATACGTCAAAACTATCTTTTTACCCTACCACGTGGAGCCATAAATGGTCCACTCCCCCTAGCTAGAAGAAAATATTACAATCCACATAGGTTCTAAGGTAATTTAAAAATTATACCCCAAAATGAAATTACATAGAAAATGTAAACCCAAAGGCTAAATGAGAGTTAGGGTTCAACTAGATCTAGATGAACATCATCATGCATGCCTATAGTATTCAAATCCTTATAGCTAATGAGAGCTCATACCTTTCATGTCTTGTCAAATATTAATTAGATTTTAATAAGTATACATCCTCTTTAGTGCTTATATTACTAGGTAACCACTAAAATAATCTATAAGTATTATAAATTTAGGATCTTATTAATCTCTTCAAAACAATCAAAATCAACTCATCTCAAGTATAGTTGGAGGGATCCAATTCTTTCCTTCTATAGATGCATTTTAAGGTTTTAGATATATAGAGGTGCAACCTCCAAATTTCTGCTATCATCTAAGAGTATTATTATGAAAACCAAGTCAAATTGGAATTCTATTTTTTATGGTTGTAATATTTACAAATAATGATTTTTAGAGATATAATAGAATTAAGTATTTGTACTTAAGGAGGCAATCCTCTTTATCCTCATAAATGTGTTTCATTGCATTCATGGTCAACGCTTCCATACTAAACTAGCAAAGGAAAAAAAATATAACAATGTCAAATTTATTTTTTATAAAAAATTTAAATTATTTTACGAATTAGTAGTAAATTTGAACCCAAGACCTCTTTGGTGAGAGGCTAACAAGTTACCATTATGCCTATAAAATTTTTAACTATTAAAATGCTCTTAAAATTCTAATTAAATGAACATTTAACAAAGTGTAATATATAGATCTACCATTAAATTTAAAAACATATTTATTATATAATAATTTTTTTAATAAGAATATATGAATATGAACATATAAATAATGAATTGTACAATCTATAATCTATAATTGAAAAAGAAGAAAGAGATTAATTTTCTATTAATCTTTAGTTGTCGATTAGTTATAGGTAGGCATCATGTTTACTATAGACTTATATTTTGTTCATTAAATATGCCGATTTATTTTCCATTTCCAAAATATTTAGGAACATAAAATAATTTCAATTTTAACATTCATTCATTTATCAAAGTCATTTATGTGTTGAACCTCACCCACTAAGAACCTCACCCACTAATAACCACTATTTCTTGGTGATTTTTTTAAATCAGAAACTCACATTCTAACTAATCAAGATCAACAAATTGACCTATAACTCTTTAGACAAACTTTTCACTTTTAGTTTCTCAAAAACTTATTTTCATAGTATAAAGACAAAATGATTGCACACACACACACACACACACACACAAATATATGATTTCAATTTTGTGAAGATTGAATTTGATCTAAATTAAATTAAACTAGTTGAATATTATATACATTAAGAGGAGTAGTTAAATGTGGTTTAGATTAAGTATAAATAGTTAAAATCAGATGAAATTAAATTTTCTAATAAAAATATATATTTGTAAAAAAAAAGGTTATTCAAGATTTTAAATATAATTTAAATTTACTATATTTAGCACAAAAAATTGTTAATTTGGCTAATCATTTTTTTATGAAGTAACTAATAAGCTATTGTGGTTATTTGGAAAGTAATTAATGGTAAATGATTGGGTTGACAACACTTTAATTATAAAGGTATAGTAAGAAATTATGGTAATGGTATAATTATTTTGGGGTCTAGCTAGAAATTAGTAGTGCTAGATTTAATAATAATAATATCTAGGAACGTAGTGTCCATAAATCAATTATAGATGTAAAAAAGTAAATTACTATTTTATAGTAATGGAGCAAAAGAAAGATACTAAAGTAGATAAGATAATAATTAAAATTATATATACCTATTTGATGAGAATTTTAAAAACAAACATGTCTAAGACATCATAAGTTAACTTTTGTTTAGAAAATTACTTACTCTAATCATGTAAAATGTGGTCCCTTATTACATAAGCTAAAAGTTAACTTCCTCTAATCAAGAGTCAATTAAGGAGTAGTAGCTTTTGATAACCTCAAGTAAACAATTTACATAAATGTCATTATTTGATGTATTAGCATCTTGGGTTGCCTTGTAATCTTACTCATTTTTTCATTTTGGTAGTGTTAATCAATTTCCTTTAGTTTTAATCAATTTGTTCAACATTAATTGAGTTCCTCTAGTATTAAGTGAGTTGTTCAATGTCAACCAAGTTCCTTGAGAGTTAACTAAGGTGTTCAAGTGTTGACCAACTTCCTTTAGTATTAATCAAGTTGTTCAGTGTTGACTGAGTTCCTACAGTGTTTAACCGAGCTATAAAGTGTTGAGCAAGTTCATGTAGTGTTAACCAAATTGTTTTGTGTTGACCAAGTGTTCCTTCATGCACCAAGTGAACTTGATATTTTTTGTTACTCGGGTCCTTCTTTCACCGAGTTTTTATGCGATTGGTTCTTAGTATGATCCAACTTATGTATTTAATTTTGATCATGAATTTAATGATAAGACCTTGTCTTGGGATGAGTGTAGACCATTTTGAGGTTGACCTTTCTATTATTTAATGATCTAGAATCTTTTATAATCCATTTTGGAAAGTATAAGTAGTGGTATCTAGTTCAATTTAGAAAGGACTTAGAGAGTTTAGAGCAAATGTTTTGGAATTGTGAATTTGAAGATAGATTGGAGATCTTGAAGTTATATTTTCTATCTAGTCGTAACCTATACGGCCTTATAGTTAGGCACGTATATGCTGATAACTTGATGAGTCAATAAGATAGTTTTTCTCTCCCTCTCCTTGGTGTTGTTCTTAGTGTGTTTTCTTCCATTATGTTTATTCAACAAGGTGGTTGGAAAGTTAGGAGTGTGTTTGAACCTATCTTTTCAATTCCATCCTTGCACTAGGTGGTATCAAAGCTTGAGGTTCGTCCTTGTGGAGATTGGATCACGTATAACCCCAAGTTGAATTTGTCTCTAGGGTTGCAAATTTTTGGATTTGACCTGTAACTTTGAGAGGGTTACGATCTTGCAAGAACTTGTTTGTAAAGATGGTTTGAGGCAAAAGAAATGTTGACACTAATATTAAGAACATTTTGAGGCAAATTACAGGTAGATTAGTTTTTTTAGAGATAGCCAAGAGGAGAGGAGCACATCTTGATGATGTGAGTGATGATGAAGCAATAGCACTAAACCCTAATCTAAAAACTAGGGAAGATCAATATGAGCAAAGATTGTTGAGAGTGTTGTCTAGGGCATATATTCAAATCCTATTGTAGAAGTTGTACTTATGATGGAAAATTGGACACCAATGCTATGTTGAATTGGATCTCTGATATGGAGAAGTTCTTTGAGTTTGAAAACACTCCTGATTATAGGAAGGTTAAAATTGCAGTCACTAGGTTGAAAGGTCGTGCCTCATTATGGTGAGAGAATTTACAAATTGATAGACAAAGGAGAGGAAAGGAGAAGATCATGACTTGGCTGAAAATGGTGAACAAGGTGAAGAAGAATTTCCTTCCTACTAATTACCAAGTTGGCTTGTTGAGAAAGATGTAAATTTTGAGACAAAAGGACATGAGTATGAAGGAGTATACTTAGGAATTCTATAGATTGGATATTAGATTTGGAAATGTGGATGATGAGTTTGAGAAAGCTAAAAGGTATCTAAATGGATTAAAATATGAAATTCAAGATGAGATAAGTTTTGTGAAATTAGAAAATGTGGAAGAAGCCTATCAATATGCATTGAAATTTGAGGAAATCTTGACAAAGAAGCATGAACAAAGAAAATGAGGAAGAGGTGGTAGATTCCAGAGAGGCATAGGTAGATCCTATGGAGAAGGTGGAAGATCTGACAATTTTTTACAAGATAAGGAAAAATTTGAATGAAAAAATGATGACAAGCTCAAGAGTAAATGGAAATGTGGTAATTCTTACCAAGGAGGTACTATTTCTTACTGAGGAAGAGGTAATTCTTATTCTAGAAGTGGTTTTCATGGTTATTATTTTAGATTTGGAAAAGAAGGGCATAGATCCTTTGAATGTAGATCCTCTGATGAGAATGAACAAGGTAAAATTAATACTATGATTCAAGAAGAGCTTGAGGGTTCACCATGTGGACCTAAGGCTAGAGAAAAACTTATGTTGAGAAGAACTTTGTGTAATAAGGGAATTGATGAGGAACTTGTCCTAAGGAGAAATCTTTTCAAGACCAGATGTAAGATGGTTGGAAAATGCTACGAAGTGATCATTAATAGTGGAAGTTCAAAAAATTTGACATCAAACGAGCTAGTTATAAAGTTGCAGCTACAGAGGCTAAAGCATCCTAAACCCTATCATATTTCATGGATCAATTATGAGCATAAGATATTGGCAAGTGAACGATGTGTTGGTAAGTGAACAATGTGTTGTGAAGTTCAAGGTTGGAAATTACTTTGATGAAGTCCTGTGTGATGTTATGCTTACGAATTGTTGTCATAATTTTTTTGGTAGACCTTGGCAATATGATAGATATGTTATACATGATGGAAGACGGAATCAATATACTTTTTGGGTGAATGAAAGAAAACAAGTATTGTTTCCTTTGATTGAAAGTCCATATGAGATTAATTGTACTACTATTTGAGTTTGTGTGGTCAATGAGAAGCAATTTGAAAATGAAATGAAGAAGAATCAAACCTATTTTTCCACAATTCCTAGAAGACTGAGTTGATCTAGAAGTAATTGAGTGATAGAACATAGTGATGTTTGAGTGGTAGATAGTAATGGCTGAGTGACAAACATTAGTAGTAATCGAGTGACAAAAGTAGCCAGTAGTATTGACTGAGTGCTAGTACAAATTGAAAGGTTGTTGAATGAGTATAAATAAAAAAAAATCAGAGGATATACCTAATGGTTTACAACCAGTAAGAAGTATAAGTCTTTGTATGGACCTGATTCCTGGAGCTAGTTTTCTAAATAAAGCACCATTTAGATAGACACCTATAGAGAATGAAGAACTTAACAAACAAGTGCATTAGACAATGAAAAAAAATTTGATTAGAGAAAGTTTTAGTCCATGTACTATACCTACTATATTAGAACCTAAGAAGAATGGAGAATGGAGAATGTGTACTGATTCCAAAACTATTAACAAGATCACAATGAAATATAGGTTTCTTATGCCAAGGTGGATGACATAATGGATTGTTTGAGTGAAGAAAATTATTTTACCAAGATTGATTTGAAGATTTTTTATCATCATATCAAAATTAGAGAAGGTGATGAATGGAGGACTTCTTTCAAGACAAAAGATAGTTTATATGAAAGGTTGATTATGCATTTTGGTTTGACTAATGCACCTAGTACTTTCATGAGGTTAATGAATGAAGTTCTCAAGAGATTTTTGGGTAAGGTTAATGAATGAAGTTCTCAAGAGATTTTTGGGTAAGGTTAATGAATGAAGTTCTCAAGAGATTTTTGGGTAAGTCTATGATTTTTTACTCGGATGATATTCTAATATTTAGTAAGACAAAGGAAGAAAATCTTGAGAATGTTAGACAAGTATTATAGATATTGAAAGAGGAGAAGTTGATGATTATCATGAAAAAGTGTTCTTTTATGCAAGAGGAGATTGTGTATTTGGGATTTGTGATTTAAGATGATGGTTTGATAATGGGTCCTGATAAGGTTAAAGAAATGTTGGAATGGTCTACACCTAAGAATGTGGGTGAGGTAAGATCATTTCATGGTTTGGCTAGTTTCTACTATAAGTTTATAAATAATTTTAGTTTTGCTTGTAGTGCTATGACTAAGAAAATGAGAGGACATAAAAAGGATTTTAAATGGACACATGGAGCTGATAAGAGTTTTATGGCTTTCAAACAAAAGGTTGCTAAGTTACCTGTATTGGCTTTTCCTAATTTCAACAAGGTATTTCAAGTTGAATGTGATAGTGGCGCAATAAGACTTGTTTTGAGTCAAGAAGATAAACCTATTTCTTTCTTTTGTAAGAAGTTGAATGATGCTAAAAGGAAGTATTCTATCTATGATCAAGAATTTTATGAAATTGTTCAAGCCTTGAATAAGTGGAGACATTATTTGATTCCTAAGGAGTTTGTGTTGTATACTAATCATAAAGCTTTATAGTATTTGGGAAGTCAACATAAGTTAAATCAAATATATATGAAATGGGTTGAGTACTTGCAGAGCTTCACATTTGTGATCAAGCATAAGAGTGGAGTTACTAACCAAGTTGTTGATGCATTGAGTAGAAGATGTTCTTAGTTTTGGATTAAAGGTAAAAATAGGTTTTGAAAATTTTCTTTGTTGGCCAAGATGAAGATTGAAGTTCTTAGTTTTGATGAAATGAATAAGTTGTATGATACTGACCTAATTTTTTTAAGGCATGGAGAGAGTGTAGAGCACCAAATATATTAGATCAAATGAGTAAGTATGATGATTATTTCATTCAAGAAGGTATGTTTTTTAAAATAATCTTATTGTTTATACCAAGAAGTTCTATGAGAGCTAATTTAATTAAGGAAAAACATTGTGGTGGGTTGGCTAGACATTTTGGAATTGATAAGACATTAAGTTTGCTAAAGGATAAGAATTATTGGCCATGTATGTATAAGGATGTTCAGGGGCTTTTAAGGAGTTGTGAAATTTTCCCAGTTAAAAAAGGAGTAAGTCAAAATACTAGTTTGTGTACACCTATTTCTATTTTTTGAGAAACCTTGGAGTGACATCAGCATGGATTTTGTTCTTGGATTATCTAAGACAGAAAGATGGTATGATTCTTGTTTTTAGCTATGGGTAGATTTTTTAAAATGACACATTTCATACCATGTAAGAAGATATCATATGCTGTGTATATTGCTGAGATTTTTTCCAAAGAGATCGTTAGATTGTATGGATTAAACAAAAAGTATTATTTCAAACAAAGACAATAAGTTTGTTGGTTATTTTTGGAGGAATTTGTGGAAGAAGATGGATATTGAATTGAGATTTAGTTCTACATTCCATACAAAGATAGATGGATAGACAGAGGTTGTGAATAGAAGCTTGGGTAATTTGTTGAGATGTTTAGTTGGAGATAAGCTGAGTAATTGGGAGCTAGTATTGGCACAAGATGAGTTTGCATATAATAATTCTATGAGTAGGAGTACATGGAAAACACCTTTTGAGATTGTTACTAGAATGCAACCTAGAGGAATATTAGATTTGAGGGATGTTGTTGACAAGAAGAAGAGAAGTGTTGAAGGAGAAGTTGATTTTATGAAGTCTTTGCATGAGTAAGTGAAGTTAAAGTTGGAACAAAGTAATTAAAAGTATAAGAAGAATACTGATAAGTCTAGAAGACATCATGTTTTTCAAGTTGGTGATGAGGATTTGGTTCATTTGGAGAAAGGAAGATTTCCTATTGGAACATACAGTAAATTGAAAATGAAGAAGTTTGGACCTTGTAAGATCTTGAGGAAGTTAGACATTGGTAATACTTATGAAGTTGAGTTACCTAATGATATTGATATGTCTCCTATATTCAATGTTGCTTATTTTTATAAGTATCATTAGTCAAATGATGAAGTTGTTCTATCAAATGATTATCCAAAGAAGTAGATTGAAGATGTTGAACATGTATTGGATCAGAGAGTTAGTAAAATCACAAGAGGAAAAGATTATTATGAGTACTTGGTGAAGTGGAAGAATAGACTAGTTGAATATGGTACATGGATTTCTCAAACTAAGTTAGATTCAACCGAGGTTGTGACACTTGCATGATTTAGGAGAATCATTTCTTTCAACCTTGGTTGTCTGATGCAGGAGCATCTTGGGTTGCCTTGTAATCCTGCTCATTTGTTCATTCTAGTAGTGTTAACCAAGTTCCTTCAATATTAATCAAGATGTTCAGTGTCAACCAAGTTCCTTCAGTACTAACTGAGCTTTTCAGTGTCAATCGAGTTCCTTCAGTGTTTACCAAGCTATTCAAGTGTTGACCGAGTTCCTTTAATCTTAATCAAGTTCTTCAATGTTTATCGAGTTCCTGCAGTGTTAATCGAGTTGTTCTGTGTTGACCAATTGTTCCTTCATGCATTGAGTGAATCTAATATTTTCTATTTCTCGGGTCCTTCTTTGACCAATTTTGTCTATGATTGGTTCTTAGTATGAGCTGACTTATGTATTTAATTTGGATCATGAATTTAATAATAATATCTTGTCTTGGGATGAGTGTAGACTATTTTGAGGTAAGCTTTTCTATTATGTAATGATCTAGAATCTTTTGTAAGACATTTTGCCAAGAATAAGTAGAGGTGTTTAGTTTAATTTAGGAGAGGACTCAGAGAGTTCAAAGGATATGTTTCTAGAATTGTGAATTTGAAGTTGGATTGTAGATCTTGAAGTTATATTTTGTATCTGGCTATAACCTAGAAGGCCTTATAGCTAGACATGTATGGTGATAACTTAATGAATCAATAAAATTGTTTTGTTCTCCCTCTCCTTGGTTCTGTTCTATGCTTGTTTTCTTTTGGTGTGTTTACTCAACAAGGTGGTTGGAAAGTTAGGGGTGCCTTTGTCCCTAGCTTTTCAATTCCCTCCTTGCACCATTATTAGATGCACAAGTAATGTAAACTAAATTTAATAATAGATGAAATATTGTACTTTAGATATGTTACTTGTTGGAAAGAGGTAACTTGTAATGAATGATATATTTTTTAGGATAAACCATAGATAGAAATAACAATTACATGCAAATATAAACAATCTTAGAAAATAATAAATCACATAGAAGAGAACACAAGACACTAAGATTTAACATGGTTCGCCCAATTCCTAGGCTATGTCCACCAAACAAAAAGTCCAATATTATTACGATCCAGTGATTATAAACTAATTATGATATGTAGTCCCTTACAACTCAATACCACCATAAGAAAATAAATTTGAATCACACCTGCTGAAAATCCCTAACCCTAAGCCCTTTTATTCAAGTATTTTTATCTCTTTAGGGTTAAAATTAGTTACAACATGTCAACCCAAAAATGCCAAAAAAAATTATGGAGTATGTATAGTACTTCCCTAATTAGTCACTATAAACTAACAATCTCCCACTTGGGGATCATTAGGCTCCACACTAGAAAAAAATCTCCCACTTGGAAACCAATCTTGTAGCTATGTTGCTACTCCATGAGGCTCCACTGGATCAAACCACCCTAGACTCTATTATTCTTTTATTTTGTTTAGTCTAGAAGACCAATCAAAGCTAAAGAGGAGTTCAACTTCTCTCTTGCCACTACCTTTGTAAACATATGATCCGCTGGATTATCATCTTTATGTATCTCATCTATCTTTAACTATCCATCATCCAAAACTAATTGAATGAAATGGTGCTACAATTGTATGTGTTTTTTCTTTGAATGTAGAGAAGAATTCTTCACAAGATGAATGACACAATGACTATCTATAAACACATGATTATTCTGTTGAGGATGTCTTAATTCTTCCAAGAAGAACTAAAGCCCAAACATCTCCTTGGATGCCTCTATAGTAGAAAAATACTATGCCCTTGTAGTGGGTAAAGCATTCACCTTCTATAACCTAAAAACCTAGTTCACTAGTGCCCCACAAATAGAAAATACATAGCCTCTAGTACTTCACATGGTATCAATATCCCCTGCCAAATCTAAGTTGACATATCTCTATAAATTAGTAGTAGAGACCCCAAAATGTAAACACTTCCTGGATGTTCTACTCAAATATTAAAGAATCCATTTAATTGCATTCTAATGTTGAAGCCCTAAATAACTCATTTACCTACTTACAACTCCCACTGCATGTGCAATATCTAGCCTTGTGCATACCATAGAATAAATCAAGCTTCCTATTGCTAAAGCAAAAGGTACATTGAACATCTTATCTGCCTCTTGTTGTGTCTTTGGACACATCTCCTTAGTCAACTTCAAATGACTAGGTAAAGGTGTGCTGATAGCTTTAGCATTCTCTATAGAGAAATGTTGCAACACCTTCATAATATAATCAGCCTGAGATAAAGTCATTTTTTTGTTCTTCCTATCTCTATAAATATTCATACCAAGGATTTTTTTTCTACGTCCAAATCCTTCATAGCAAATGAATGTGCTAACTAGCATTTCAGCCACTTAATTTGATTGATGTTAGACCTAGCTGCAAGCATATCATTAACATATAAACATAAAATAATATAGTTCTCATCATCCAATCTCTTAAAATAAACACAATTATCTAAATGACACCTATTGTATCCATGCTCATGCATAAAATTGTCAAGTTGCATATACCATTTCCGAGGTGCTTTTTTCAGGCCATATAAACTTTTCTTCAATCTATACACTAAGTTCTCCTTGCCTTTGATCTAAAATTCTTGTAGCTATGCCATCTATATCTCTTCACCCAAATCACTATGAATGAAAATTGTTTTAACATCAAGCTACTCCAAATATAAATCTTCAGTAACTATAATACATAAAACAATGTGAATAGAAGTCATTTTTACAATAGGAGAGAATATCTCATCAAAATAAACTCTCTTTTTATGTGCAAATATTTTTACAACTAACCTAGCTTTAAATATTTTCTTGCCTCCATCCTCTTCTATCAACCTATAAACCCATTTATTCTATAAATCTTGTTTACTTGTAGTCAACTTTCATAAATCCCAAGTCTTATATTTTAGCAAGGAATCCATTTCGTCTACCATTGTAGACTTCCACTAAATCTTAGTATCCACCTGCACATCTTCATCACAACTTTTAGTTTCACCAACATTTGTTAGTCAAATAGAGTACAAGGAGGGAGAAAATCTTTTTGGAGGTCTACTTATAGCCTTGTTGATTGTCTAACATTCACTTGGGTGTGTGGTATTTTTTGTTGTGGTAGTTGTAGATCATGAAAAAATTTTGGAACATCATCTTTTGGAGTATCATCCAACACTACATAATCATCTTCTTTCTTCTCATGTTGCTACAACAAGTCTTTGTACAATACTTTCTCATTGAATATGACATCTCTGCTTCTTATAGTTTTATGATTTTTAAAATCATAAAGCCTATAACCAAATTCATCAATTTCATATCAAAAAAATATACATTTCTTTGACTTAGCTTCCATCTTGGTTCTATTTTTAGAATCTACATGTGTAAATGTTTCACAATCAAAGGTTTTGAGAAAAGAAAAACACCTTCTTTCCAGTCCATACTTCATCTGGAATACCACAACCCAAAGGAGTAGAGGGGCCTTTATTTATCAAAAATGTAGTAGTATTGATAGCCTCTACCCACATGTTTAATGGAAACCCTGCGTGAAACCATATGCTCCTTGCACACTCCATTATTGTCTTATTCATGCATTCAACCAATTCATTTTCCTGTCGAGTCCTTGGAATAATTTTCTATCTACAAATACCATTAGTGGAGCAATAATATTCAAATTCATGACTACAATACTCACCACCATTATAAAATATGAGACATTCTAATTTATTACCAGTTTCATTTTCAACCAAACATTTCCATTTCTAAAAAGTTTGAAATACATTAGATTTCTCTATCTAAGGAAATAAACCCATGCTTCTCTAGTTGCATCATTAATAAATGTAACATAATAATGAGAGCCACCAAGGGAAGATATCTGAGCTAGTCCTCATACATCTATATGCACAAGCTCTAATCTCTCACTTCTTTTTTCCTTCCCATTCTTCACAGAACTCACTCTTTTGTTTTCCATACACACAACTTTCATAAAAATCCATATTGACACATTTCAAACTTGGTAAAACTCTCTTTGAATGAATCAATTTCATACCTTTCCCACTCATGTACCCAAGTCTAATGTGCCATAGCACTATCTCTGAATCTACAACAAATATTTGTTCTCGCTACTCAATTGTAGCAATTGTTCCTGAACGTTCATTTTTCTCTAAAACAACCAAAGTAGAAGGAATTGTATGACCTATAAAAAGATATAAGGTACCTACTTTCACACATTTTTCTACTACAAGGGAACATTTTTTAACTTTCCATTTTTTATCATTAAAAGTAACTACACAACCATCATCACTGAGTTACCCTACTGAGATTAAATTCCTACTCAACCTTGGAACATGTCTTACCTCATGTGGTAGCCAATGATTTTCATTCTACAACTTAGTCTTAACTTTTCCCTTTCCAAAAATCTAGTAGGGCTCATTATCCCCATTATAAACAAGCCCAAATTGCCTTTGGACATAATCAATAAAATAACCTCTATGGAGTGTACCATGAAATGAAGCTCTAGAATCTAAAACCCATGAATCGTCGACATTTTCTAAATAAAGAAGAAAAAAATCCTCTTCATATTTGTTACTTACCACATTTTCCTCTTTGTTTCCTTTTGGATGATCTCCTTCATTGTTATTTCAAGTCCAACAATATTTCTTCTTGTCTCATGGTTTAATCAAACTTGTCAGCTCAAATTGATCAAATCCATGATCAAACTCATAATGTTGTTACTCGGCATTAACTTTCTTATGATGCTCAACACATACTGTGTTACTTGATATCATTTATCAAATCACTCAGCACAAACTAAAGTTTACCAATGCTCGACATCAACTAAATTTCACTCAAAAATCACTAAATTTTACTTAGCTCGGCATTGTCTACAATTCACTTGGCATACACTGAAAATCAACTTTTCTCAGCTCTAATTGGTTTTTTGCTCGACACCTACTATGTGGTTTGTTAAGCTTAGGAAACTCAATTAATTTCACTTGTTCTTCTAAACTTTTGTTAGTGTATCCATCCTTTGCAACATTAAGTAGATGATCAATCCTCTATGTTATTACTATCTCAAATGATTTTAATACTTCTTTTTCATATCAAAACTCAACCTTTCCTTTAGGTCCTCTTGTTACCTCATTTGATCAGATCATCTTCATCAATCAAACAAATGATAGTACTCAGATCAACTAAGCAATTATCTCTCCTACTAGTAGTAGGTTTGACATGAGTGACAAAACAATGATTGAAACACATTCTCATACTTGTATCAATATTTGATCAAAAATCTCCCTCTTTGGCATTAATGGCAAACCATTACCAACAATAATACCAAAAAAAAAAAATCTCTCCCTTTTTCAGTGACTTCAATCTGTTATATAGGTTACAAAATTTTGTTCTCTTGTAGAGCTTCTCCTTTTGACTTTCTTTGATTACTCCCTCTATCTGATATTCAGGTTAACCTATCCTTTCTACTCATTGTTGGTAGATTCTAGTATTCATTTACTTCATCTCCCTTTGTTTACTTCATCTCCATTTTTTGGTAATACTTCATTCTCCCTCTTTGACAACAATGCCAAAGACTTGTCATCTCATGTATGCAGATGTTTAATAATTCTAGGTTCTCACTCTGTCACCTTACTTGTGACTAATTATTTGTTTCAGCCCTTGATTACTTTAGGTAGTTCCTAAAGTATAGTACACTGCATCAATTTGTATTATGTGTCTTCTATTGTATTTGATGTAGGGCACATCTCTAGTCTCTTTAGATAGCTTTGGATAGGGGTATCATCCCTAGTTTACCTCTTAGATACTCATGAGCATCCTTAGGTAATGCTTTTGTGAATATATCAGAAATATGCTCTTTTGTATTCACATATTCCATTTTTACTTCTTTATCTTGAACCAAATCTCTCAAGTAATGATACTTGATAGCTATGTGTTTTGTCTTTGTGTGCATCATAGGGTTCTTGGATATATTTATTGCACTTATGTTATCATAGTACAATACATCAGGGTGTGTGATCTCCTCATTCATTCCTTTGAGTAGTTGTTTGATCCATACAATATTTGTATAATTTACTGTAGTAGCAACATACTTAGCTTTAGTAGTAGATTGAGATATGCAGTTTTGCATCTTACTAGTCCAAGTAACTAGTCTCTTTCCTAAGAAAAATGCTCCACTACTTGTGCTTTTTCTGTCATCAACATTTCTAGCCCAACATTTATATAGGCTCTCAACTCAAATTTCTCATTTTCATGTAGTATAGACCAAAATCCTTTGTTCCTTTTAAATATATCATTATTCTTTTAAAAGCCATCACATGATTCTCCTTAGGATTTGCATAAAATTTTGCAACAATCACAACAACCAATGTAATGTTAGGTCTTCTATGAACTATATATTGTAATTGTTCAATCATAAACTTGTATAAATTTTGGTTCACATTAGTTGAATCATCATTCTTGGATAGCTTATGCCCAGTCACCATAGGTGTACTGACAAGCTTTGAATCTTCTAATCCAAATGTTTTTAATATTTCCTTCACATACTTAGATTGAGTAATGTCAATACCATATCACATTTGATAAACTTGCAAGCCAACAAAGAATTTAATTTCTCCAAACATGGACATTTCAAATTCTTTCTTCATTTAATCAGAAAATGCCTTGCAAAATGCATTTTGTCCTCCAAATATGATATCATCAACAAAAATTTCATCTAGTAAAATACCTTTACCACCTTCAATCTTTAAGTATAAATTGTTGTTGTCATCATTTCTTTCAAAACCAATTTTTAGTAGATAAGTATGAAGTCTTTCATACCATGCTCTAGGTGCTTGATTTAATCCATATAAAATTTTGTGCAATCTACATACCATGTTCTTATTGTTAGCATCAATAAATCCTTCAGGATGTTCAATATAGACTTCTTCCTCTAATATATCATTCAAAAATATAGACTTCACATCCATTTGGTAAACCTTGAAACCTTTATATGTAGAATTAGAAAGTAAAGTTCTCACTCCTTTGAGTCTTGCAATAGGGGAAAATGTTTTTCCATAATCTATTCCTCCTTCTTGAGCATACCCTTTGCAAACTAGTCTTGCCTTGTTTCTTGCTACTTGACAATTTTCATCTAAATAATTTCTAAATACCCACTTGGTACCAATAACATTCTTATTTTCTAGTCTAGGTACAAGTGACCAAGTTTTGTTCTTCTATATTTGCTTAATATCTTCTTTCATTGCTTTACTCCAATCATCATTATCTAGTGCATCTTTAACTTTCTTAGGATCATGCATGCTTAGCATACGTGTATCATTTCTCAACTTATTTCTTTTCATTGGTCTAGCCACTTTATCTTCAATAATCTATGTCACAAGGTGATGTATTTTGACATATTTTCACAATCTTGGTTCTACTCTATTATCTTCAAAGGAGGCATTTGAAGAATAGAACAAAAAAGAGAAAAATAAGAAGTTGTAGAAGCATTTGTAGTGTTAGCAAATGAATTTACAGTGATAGCAAATAGTCTTGCAGTGTTAGCAAGGGCACAATGATAGTGTTGGGGATAGTAATGGGGAATTTCAATAGGAGAAATCATGAGGTTGTTTGAATTTTGCTAGTGAGAAGCAAGGAATTTTGTATCTCTTAATTTGGTGAAGTTAATATATTTTCCATCTACAAAACTGGTTTTCCATTAGGGATTTTTCCAAAGATGATTTGTCCAAAAATATTGTGTTTTTTCTGTTATGAATTTATTTTTATATTTTATTGGTGAAGTTGCAATTGTGTTATTTTTTGATATTAGCTATGAATTTATTTTTGGCAACTTAATAATCATTTACGATAGGAGATTAATAATCAATGACTGTAACAGTGTTAATTTTCACATAGTATTAGAGTGATGTTGAGGGTAGAAAATTTTTTACCCTAGGAAAGAAATTAAGGGTTTGTATAACCTAGTGTGATCTCTTTAGAATTATTTCTTTAATCCCTTGAGATGGCTTTAGCTATCTTGAGAGATCAGGACAGACTGGATGGTGCCTCGAATTTTGGTGTCTAGAAGGCTAGAATTTATTTATTGTTGGAAGATAATGGTATCAAGGATTATACTACTAGTGTTGTACCTATACCAACAAATGTGACACAACTTGCATCATATAAGAAGGATGATGCCAGGGTGAGGAGGATTATCCTTGATGGTATAAAGGATCATATTGTTTCACATATCTTAGAGCTAGATACAACAAATAAGATGTGGGATATCATTCTGAGTTTGTACCAGTTCATGCTACCACCAAAAAGAAAATGATTCTCAGAGAGAAGCTAAATAATACCCAGATGAACCAAGGAGAAGACATTATAAGTTACCTCACCAGGCTTATACTTGTCAAGGATGAGTTGACAACTATTGGAGATAGTCCTCGTGATGACAAGCTAGTGAGAATATCACTAAATGGGTTTACTAAAAAATGGAGTATCTTTGTTCAAGTTGTTAGTGGATGAAATACCTTACCTAGTTGGGATTGACTATGGACTAATTTTACTTAGGAGGAGTTTAGACTAAGTCTTGTCAATGGGGTCAACAAGAGTCAGAAGAGCGAGGTAGAACAAGAAAATGTTGCCCTAGTAGGGAAAGGGAAAGAAACGAAGGGATCTAGCTCACAAAGTGAGAAGAAGAAGAATGACCATTCTAAGGTCAAGTGCTTTAGATTTCGTGAGTATGGTCACTATGTCAACGATTTACTAGAAAGGAAGAAGGCAAAGAAGCAAGCAACAAGTTTAGCAAGTGTAGAAGAACTCTCTAGTAGAATGGAAGATGATTTTGCACTTATAGCTAGTATGGTGAGCTCAATCTCATAGACTATCTAGTATATAGATAGTTGGGCATCATTTCATATGACAAGTGTTAGAGAGTGCTTCTCTAGTTATAAGGAGGAGAAGACCAATATCCAAATTTTTATGAGAAGCTTTTCCAAACTCAACCTAGTTGGGAAAGGGACTATTTAGTTTCAGAGGAAGAATGGAAAGATAATTCTAGTTCATGATGTGTTTCATGTGCCAAGTTGAGGTATGAATTTTATTTTTGTATCTATTCTTTAGGATAGGGGGTATAATGTACTCTTTAGAAGGACACATATGTTGATTAAGCACAAGAATTGGAAATCACCCATGACTATTGGAGTTAGGAGTGGTCACCTTTATAGGTTGCAGTTTGATACTCCTAAGGCACTCATGAGCATCACTAATCCTAGAAATCTTAAAGATCCATGGTATAGGAGGATGGGGCACATTCATCATGGAGCACTCAAATTACTTCATGAGATGGTGATAGGTGTTCTAGAGGTGAGTACAAATCATGATGATGTATGTAAATGATGTGTGTTGGGGAAGCTTGCAAAAGAATCCTTTCCAAGGAGTGACACTAGATCTAAAGGTGTTCTTGATCTAGTACATTCAAATGTATGTGGATTGATGTCAACGAAGTCTATAAGAGGATATGAGTACTCTGTTAGTTTTATCAATGATTTCTCTAGAAAGACCTAGATATAATTCTTGAAGACCTAGGATGAGGCTTTCACTTTGTTCCAAGAGTTTAAGCCTCTAGTGGAGAACTCAATAGGAAAGAAGATAAAGGTTTTCCAGTCAAACAATGGAGGCGAGTACAAAGGAAATAACTTCCAGGAGTTATGTACTAGGGAAGAAATTAAGAGAGAGTGGATTGTTCCTTACAATCCATATCTAAATGGAGTAGCTAAGAGGAAGAACCATTCTATATTAGAGGTGGCAAGAGCTATGCCACATGACCAGTATATGCCACACTAGTTATGGCAAGAAGCATGTAGTACAGTAGTCTACATTCAGACCAGGGTTCCACACAAGGTACTAGGGAGGATGACACCAGAGGAAGCTTTCATAGGTAAGAAGCCCAATGTTATCCATTTCAAAATATTTGTAAGTTTGGCAAATTGTCATTTTCTGGGTGATGCACATACCAATTTAGATCGGGCTGCAGAGAGGGAGTACTTTGTAGGGTATAGTGAAACCTCAAAGGAATAAAGGATTTTTATCCTTGAGACTAGAAGAATTATTTTCAGGCATGATGTTAATTTCATGGAGGACAAGGCATTTAGAAGGTCTAGATATTTTCCAACAGATGATCAGAGTGAGTACCCAACAGAAGCTCCAAGGCCTAATCAAGGGTAGCAAAGCACAAGTACAGTTACTAGTATGTATAGGCTCAAGTGGTGAAGAATTACAAAGCATGGAGCAATAGGTACAAAAGGAAATGCATCTAGAAGATTTAGAGGTTACTATCACATCCTCTATAGTCAGCAGTTGGAACTATGAGGTTCAAGAGACACAAAGGGATACTCAGGAGTTTGTGGGAGCTCCTTTGAAGAGTACTAGATAGCGAAGACAACCGGCCAAGTTCAATGACTATGTCGCATTAGTTAGTTAGTTGGTATATAGTGAACCTTCCATCTTTCAAGAGGTTGCAAAGAATTAGATATGGAAAGATGTTATGGTTGAGGAGTATAACTCAATAATGGATAATGATGTGTGGGAGGTAGTTCATAGACTAATAGATAGAGTAGTAGTTGGATCACACTAGACCTATAAGATAAAGCACGGTGTAGATGGTAGCATCAAGAAATACAAGGCAAGGTTCATGGCAAAGGGGTTCTCTTAGAAGGAGGGAATAGACTATGAGGAGACATTTGCTCCAGTGGCCAAGTATACTTCTATAAGAGTTGTGATCTCATTCACAACATAGATGGGATGGAAGATCCATCAAATGGATGTCAAGACAACATTCCTTAATGCTGAGTTAAAGGAGGTATACATAGAGCAACTAGAAGTCTTTGTAGCACATAGAAAAGAGACCCACGTGTATAGATTGAAGAGAGCATTGTATGGACTCAAGCATGCTCCCAAAATGTGGTATGAGTGCATTAACACATACTTTCAGGAAATGGGCTATGTGAAGAATGAAGCAGATGCTAACCTCTACTACTAGGTTGTTGGTGGTGAGATTCTCATTCTTGTTCTTTATGTGGATGATTTGTTTCTTATAGGTTCACTAGGGCTCATAGAAGACTACAAGAGGGACCTTGTAAAAGAGTTTGAGATGAAGGACTTAGGACTCATTCACTACTTTCTAGGCATGGAGGTGTGGCAGATAGATGGAGAGATTTTCCTTGGTCAAGGGAAATATTGCATTGAAATATTTAAGAGATTCAAGATGGAGGATTGCAAAGCCATGTCTACACCCATGATCATGAATTAGAGGAAGGTAGATACATCTAAGGAGAAGGATGTAGATCCCACCTTATACAGTTATTGGTTCGCTTATGTATTTGGTCAACACTAGGCTAAATATAGCATTTGCAGTAAACTCTCTTAGTCAGTTCATGGTTGAACCAAAAAGAATGCATTGGACAATAGCCAAGAGTGTATTGTGTTACTTGCTTGGTATAGTTTAGTATGGGATATAATATGTTCAAAGTGAAGGTATCATGTTGATGGGCTATACTGATGCAAATTGGGCAGGACGTATAATGGACAAAAGGAGCACTTCAAGGTGTTGTTTTAATTTGGGATCAGGAGTTGTATCTTCATTCAAAAAGAAGTAGATATCCATGGCTCTAAGTTTAGTAGAAGCATAATACATAGTAGATAACATGGCAACATCTGAAGCTATATCACTTAAAATGTTGTCAGTAGCCTTGTTTCATCAGAAGGTTGCGACTACTGTGATACACTGTGACAATCAGAGTTTCATCAAGTTATCTAAGAATCCAGTGTTTCATGGTAGGTCTAAGCATATAGACATAAAATATCACTTCATTAGAGATTATGTACAATGGGGGGTTGTTCAACTAGAGTACATACCTACAGAGGAGCATGTAGAAAAAAATTCTGACAAAGGCATTGGGGAAGGAAAAATTCATCTTCTTTAGAGATAAGTTGGGTGCCATGTAGAATAGCTTCCTCGCTAAGAGGGAGTGTTACTTTTAGGTTGCTTGGATAGTTGTTCGTCCACATGTGATTAATTGAAAAATAGTTGTTAGAGTTATGAAAAATATTTTTTAATTAATAAAATCCTTCTAGAAGCCACTAGTAACCTATTGTTTAGGTTGTTTTAATCGAGAAGCAACTAGAAAATTCTTGGTTAGGAAACAATTAGAAACTTCTTGGTTGAGTTGTCTTGATCAAGAAGCAACTAGAAACCTCTTGGATAAGTAGTATAAAAGGGAGTCAAGGGAGGCATTTGGAGAATAGAATAAAACAAATAACAGCAAGAATTTGTAGAAGCATTTGCAGTAATAGAAAATGAGTTTGCAATGATAGTAAATAGTCTTGCAGTGTTAGCAAGGGCATAGTGATAGCAGTGGAGAATATCAGTAGGAGAAGTTAGGAGGTTATCTAAATTATGCCAATGAGAGGCAAATAATTTTGTATCTCTTGATTTGCTAAAGTTAATATATTTTCCATCTATAGAATTGGTTTTCCCTTAGGGGTTTCTCTAGGGATGATTTGTCCAAAAATATTGTGTTCTTTGTGTTCTAAATTTCATTCTACATTTTATTGGTGAAGTTTTAGTTGTGTTATTTTTTGATATTATTTGATGAATTTATTTTCCGTGGTTTAATAATCATTTATGATAGGAGATTAATAATCAATGACTACAACAACCTTAATTTTCACAATGCCTTGTTTGGGAAAGCTTTGATGTTGACAAATGTTGGTCAGATTAGAGAATTAAATTATTGATCAGTAGGATATCATATTGATTGATCAAATGTAGGGCATGTCATGCTTGAAATAATTCAAAAAAACTTAATCATATTCTTTCCCTGCCTAGGCCACTCAATGATTTTCTTTCTATATGACTGGTAAGTCCATATACATTTTTCTGGTCCTTATATAGATTCTTCCATGGGTGCATTGAAATTTGAGATTGTTCTCATTTTGAAGTCCTCAACATGGTGTTTTTGGTGTCCATGGTAGTTATATAAATAACTTATGTAGAAAAATTTATTCAAGCTTTTGAAATCAATTTTACTTAGCAACACTTTTTCCCAAGGTTTAGAGACATGGCAGCTTCCAAGTTGTTAGTGTTTTCCATGTGATCACATGTCTTCAATGTGATGGTATTGGGAAACTATGATATGGATTCCCTTGTGGCATTCAAAGGATGTCTTGAAAACTCTAATGGACTTGTAGACTAGAAATTGGAGAGTTCATCTGCTTGTGAGTGGACTAGTGTGAGCTGCAAGGGAGGCATTATGATCTCTCTTATTCTACCAAATATGAATCTACAAGGTCACATTTCTTCAAAGATTGGAAATATTAAGGCCTTGGAAGTTTTGAGTCCTACTAATAATCTTCTAGTTGGTAGCATAGGATGTCTTTCTAAGATTAGAGATCTTCCTCTAGGCAACAATACTCTTTCAGGGATATTTCTCTAGAGAGTAGTTTCAGCTTGCTCAGATAGATTGGTACTATAGAGTAAAGTAGAGAGGACACACAACTTAATACATGGGAAATGCATCTCAAGCAATTACTTCCCATATTTCAGCATTTTAAAGGACATGAATTATGTGGTTGCCAATGTAGCCTCCTAAATTAAACCATGATGAACTTCTTCAATCCACTGTACATTTCAGCCTCTTAATTTTGGCAACATATTTTGAAAAAAGAATTGATACTTCATTGTGAAATCTCCCATACTGATTTTTTTACAAATGTTTTAATTTTAACATCATAAATGAAATGTTTTTGTAAGTTTAAAAATCTATCCAATGTATTCTTTTTCTTCTTGAAAATTTTACATGTTTATTTGCTTATCTTGAATTATAGTTGTTTATTGCTCCTTTTCTTCAACTCCTCTTTAAAAATTAGAGTCCAAGGTTTGTCAAGTGTTGGTAAATACACAAATGAAATTACAATGTATTTAGTAACAAGCAAAAGGTTTTGTGATGCTAATGAAACCGAAAGCCATTTATAGGTTAATTTGGCCATTGTATATATGGTATATTAAAAAAAAATTGTACCTAGAATCCATCACAATGGCAAGCCAATGCAACCAATTATTATAGAAACTCAAGAGGATTTCCATATCTTTCCTCTGTAGATTTGGAGAAAAACTAATTATATAGTATATGATAAATTATAATGATCCACATCAAATATTAATAGAGGAAGTGCTTAAAATTGTGGCTTGCTAGCAACTTGCTTGTGTTTTTAAAGTTTACCATTCATTGACACACATCCTTAAACATGCCAAGACAATGGTATATTTTTCTTAATACTTTGAAGGAGTGACCAAGGAAAAGACTTCATTATGAAATATTTTTAACAATTTCCTATGTTCATCTTTGCTGATACATCTAAAAAATGCACATTTGAACCTCATTTATGCGAAGTGTCATATTAGATAACATTTTTGGCTGCCTTAAGCTTTAGATCAACTTTCAAACATAGTGGACACTCTTCATATGTTAGGAAGATGGCTACATTGGAGACTCACTTTTCTTTCAAGATTATAAACATTGTGAGGGGTATATCACTTTCAATATTTGGCTTGTTATCAATAATTAATTTGCAAAGTCCTTTAGAATGATTTTGACAGTTTTATTTCAATGTTATACTTGAAAACTTTTCCTATTCAAGATCTCCTCTTATTGCATCCTATTTTTTGCTAAGTGAGCATTCTTTTTACTGTAAGTTCAAGCACATACATAGTAGATTGAGAATGCAAAATATAAATCTAAACCACAACAACTTTGAAAGTTGCAACACATGATTCAAATAAAATTGAAAATTGTAAAAGATGACATACTAATGGATAAAAAAGTAGAGACATCATTCTCAGGAAAGAGTTTAATACCTATCGATTACCCATCTGAATTGTTTGATTTCTAGCCTAATTTATGATTGGTATTTCATTGATATGTGTTCTATGTTGAATACTTGAGTATTATTTATATGAAATGGAAACTAGGAACAAAAAAATTACAAAGGAACCCCTTGGATTTGACGTTATATGGTTAAGAGTATATTCATATCACATTTCCCCTAGTTATACATATTTAAACTCCTTGAAGTGTATAAAGAATATTATTGTCAAGAAGAATGGTTTTTACATCTTTAATCAACATAAATAGTAACATAAAAATATTATTAAAAGTAAATGAAATAGGAAAGACCACAACATACTTAGGATTGAGAAAAACAAAGGAAATAGAGTACTAGAAAATATAGACCACAAAGAATGTTAAAGTCTATGTTTGGAAAATAGAAACAAACAAAGGACTGGGGTTAGTTTTAGCATGGTTGAGAACATATTCATAGTGTCTTTCATCCACTTGTGCATTTTTAAATTCATTTGAGTGTATTAAGGATTTTTTTATCAGCTATTTTGGTTTCATATTTAATCAGAAGAAATAATAATACCAAAAATACTAAAATACAAATTGAAGACCAAAGACAACAAAGTATACCTCTTAGTCTTGCACAAACTCCAAGGGTAGTACATGCCTATTATATTTGCATGAAGTTCCTTTTGCACAACATCCCTATTCAAGTATGGGGGTATCTCATCTTCAATACATGGATCAATCATAACCAACTCACTCAGTCAGTATGTCATCCTTTTTTATCACTCGGTCTATACTGTAGAACTCAATCATTATAGACTATACTATTGATGCTTAGTACTTATTGATATTTTCATTTCTAACAACTTTCATGCATCTCTAATAATGCAAATGTATCTTTTAAACACTTTAATACTAGGAATAGAGGTAAAATATAGCTATCAAGTATTCAGTTCCTACATACCTCTTTTCTTTTAGTCAAATGTGGTATGATCACTAGATTCATCAGAATGGGTGATCACATTGTCTTCTTCTCTGTTTCTTCCAACCTGTACTACCTCTATCCATGTCTTTTTTTTTTTGGTTTGTCATTTACATTTCTTGATGTTGGTGTAGGTGTCTTGGTTTTGCAATTCTTACTTATGTGTCCCACTCTAAGACAACTAAAACATACTATCTCACCATTTAGCCATTTCTTGAAATTTCCTCTGAAACTTGTCCTAAAGAAATTCTCAAGGATGTGTCCATACTCTCCACAATAGTGACAATCATACCATGTGTTGTATTCATAGTCATAGAAATGGCCTTTCTTTGTTGCATGAGTTTGTTTTCCAAGTGACCATTATGATTTCTTCTTAAGTATGCACTCATATGCCTTATGTCCATACCTTTGTCAATTATAGCAGTGACCTTGGAATGTAGATACCTTTCTAGTTGAATCAATGTTCTATATTTTGCATTCATGAGCTTGATGTCCTACTTTCTTGCATTTAGAAAAATTATCACTTGGCTTAGGTATAGGAATTTTCTCACCATTTTTTCTTTTGTAAATGTTAGTTGTATGTCCAATATTTCCACAATAATATCATGTAGGCTTGCCTTTAGATTTTGCATTCCTTTGTTCTTCACTTTTGGATGATTGTCCTTCTTTGGTAGTTGAAGATGGTTTGTATCCAAGTCTAGATGTGTCTTTTTCTCTTGGTGACTTCATCATGTCTTCAAGATGTTCTATTTCTTCATTTTATTTATTCAACCTTTCCATGAGTTCCTTTACATGCTTTAACTCATTCTTCAATTGCTCATTTTTAAACTTTATATTTGTGATCTCCAAATCTTTTTTGGTTGCTTCTTGATTTGCAATTACTAAAATTTGGTCTATCATATCAAGCGGAGTATTTGTAAGCTTTTGAACTTCAAATGATGTTTCTTCAAGTCTATTATCTATCTTCCTTTTGTCTTCTTTAGCTATGAGCTTATCTTCTATAGCTTTCTTCTTTTATTCAATAGCTTCATGCAGTGTGACAGATTGGATTTTTTGTTCTATCTTTAGATCTTTTGCTTCCTTCACTAGGGCATTATTCTTCTCAAGTAATTTTGTCATTGCTTCATCTTTATTACTAGTCTTTTCATTCTCTAGAAAACCTTTTGTTTCAACTTCTTTGTATTGAGTTTCATTAAGTTGTGTAGCCATCTCTCTTCTTTTTTTGAGGGATTTTCTCAATTCTTCTCTTGTTGTCTCTAATTCTTGCAACCTGGTCTGTATTTCAATCATATGCTTTTCAATGATCTTTCCCATATTGTATACTTCCATCTCCATGATCTTAGACTCTTACAATGATAGGCTTCTTTCCAAGAGAACAAGGCTATGATACAAATTATTGAAATATATATATATATATATATGGAAACAAGACACTAATAGGGGGGTTGAATTAGGATCTTAAACTTATGACTTCAAATAAGCCCATCAAATCCATATCAATTCAACACATAACACAATGATTTGATTACCCAGAAACACTTCAAGATGAAGGTAAAACTGGGTTGGGAATGAAACCCACAAATCTTCATTGTTGAAACAATAAAGTTTACCAGTTAAGGTTACAATGTTTGATCATAAGTATAATCTACCTGGTGAGAGGCATGTCTTGTTAAATACATAAAGACTATTAGGTCTTGCCTTGTTGGATAAATTGACACTTACAATAAAGCAAGGACTATGTTAGGAGATTTGCATAGGCCAGTTAGGACCTCTATTAAGAGATTTTCTCTATCTCAATTACAAAATAATTGATTTGGTACTTGACCCTTGGTATGCTCTATAAGTTGATCTTAGGTCTCCTCTTTCCTTTGTCTCTGATCTAATTCTCCTAATCTAATAAATCTATTATGTCCTTCACTGCTCTAATTTTTCTTTCTTCTAAATCTATTTCTTCAACTCCTTCACATGTGTGTATCCTTCTTGCATTTTATCCAACATGATTCTAGGGTTAGAATCCTCCTTAAATAGACTTCATGTAAAGATTCTAGATCTTGATCAATGGTTTAAACTTCATCATCTATTATCATTTGTGTCCTTTTTTTGATTGGTCGAATTGGTTTGCTAGTGATCATCACCTTCTATTAATGATGCATAAATAGAATCAAATCCAGCTCTATAGATATTATATCTCATAGAATGTCAGCCAAAATGATTTTGATATGATTTTGTGTCATTACAAACTCACATAAAAAAAATTGTATTACTCAACACCTGAATGTTTTGATGCTCAATCCTGTATGTTATTGCTCAATTTTTATAAGTTCGTATGCTCAGCACTTGGTAACTTCTCAATATGCTTGATCATCATTATATTACTCGACTCATACTATATTCCTCACCTTGCATATATGTTCAGTCTCTACTGAATTCTCGGCAATCATTGTTTTGCTCGGTCTAAGTTTAACTTGCTCAACCTTTACTAGATAACTTGGTCACAATAATGACCTTTTAATATTGCCTAATAAATGACTTGCAAATGTCTAAGTGTTTGGTCACTAATTGACAACATTGGCTTAGAGATCAACAATAGGTGTTTTTGGCCATCAAGGGATATATCATAACATTTTGCTTGCTAGTGTTAGGAGAGACCTTAATAGATCTTGATTTTATCCCTAGCTCTCTTTATATTGAAATTAAGAGAAGCTATAAATTCCTAGATAGAGACTCATCACCATGTTAAAGAATTATTGTGTACCACAACATCAAAGTGTCTTGTGTGATGTATCATCTCATGATCTTTTCATTAGGTGAGGCATTATGACTTTCAATATAAGCATAATTCCTAATCATATTGCATTACTTATGATTGTAAATTTTAACTTCCAATTATCTTTATTTTTACTTACATTATAGAAGATAGACTAAGGACACATTTTCTTTTTTCCTATCACAATAAAAATAAATTATCTTTAAACTTACAAATAAGCATTATATTCCATTTTATAATTTGAACTAACATTAAATTTGAATTTTCTATGAAATTTATATTTTATGAATTTGAATTCACTATTACTTGTATATAATAATTAGTATTTTTATAATTATCTATATTTCCCTCTATTTTTCATATTATATAATTATCTTACATTACAATGGAGATATTAATATTTGGCAGAAATAAAACACCCACTCACATCTCCTTAAAACACCAAAGAATGATTTGGCAAGGACAAATCAATAAACCTAAATGTCATTTCTCCTATAAATTAAGGTAGAATAAATACGCATTCTTTCTTGGTTTTCTAATACAAATTGACTTGGTCATTTCAATCAACCTAAATGTCATTTCAGTCTGAATCTGCTAATGTATAGTGCTACCTTAAGTAATTGTTCTACCTAAAGTGTAGAAATCTATAAAAGTAACTTTTAAAAAGTCATGCAACTAACATGGATGGCATGGCCATTTCATACTTGGCTTAGCATTTCCCTGCTATTAATCTCTATTTTTAAAAGCAATATTTGAAGTGGATGATGATCTAGACAATAAAGATAATACTATAAACACCTAAAAAGTGTCCTTGGCCTTAACAAACAAAATATCTTTAAAAGGTATACCAATGGCATGGCATATAGAAGTAGATGTAGTTCAACTTAATCCAATCATAGTGGAGAGTTAGCTAAGAAAAGATGAATACCTATTAAAAAATGAAACAAAGTAAAGTTTATATGACTTTGTTTAGTACAAGAAATTGTTGCAACTTTAGTACATTGAACAAATGCCATCACATGGCAACCACTGCTTTTCATATATTCCCTACCACTTTACTTTCTCATGTAATATTCATAGGAAAAGCAGATGTACAAAATGAAGTGATACACACGCTTCATATAATCATGATTTTCCACACCTTGAGTAACATACACTCATCTTGGGTAAATCAGAATCTTATTAGATTGGTTTCCTTTGAAGCTTCCAACAATTCCAAAACATAGATAAAAATAGATATATGAAAATCTAATACAAAAGCACAAGCCCTGGAGTCTAGATTTCATATATATGTCAACTCTTGTATTGTAAGAAGTGAAAAAATAACCTTCCATTGAGAAGTCAAGAAAACATGGTATTCATAATGATGTTGTGTTGTCCATGACATTTTTTAATTATAGCCAAATTGTAGAATATTGGGGTTTCTTGTTTCTAAAAACGATCGACACTTTCAAGAACTAGCCTAGTCAAATGTACAAATATATATATATATATAGTGAATTTAGAAATGCAGCTAATGTGAAGGTGAGATTATAGACATAAATAGGGAGAATTATAGTAGGCTTTTGTGGAAATGGTCTAAGGTTTTTTTTCTCTAGAGACTAAATGTATATGTGAATCACTACGTGGGAGATTTATTTGAATGTATGAAATTGTATCAGGTTCGAGAGAGTACAGAAGAAATGTAAGCATCCTTCATGTTCAATCTATTAATTAGGGATGTTCGCACAAACATACCTTATTTAAATAAAATATGTTTGTGTGAACATAGAAGTCTTAGATGTTTGCGCGAACATAGTAATGTTCAATCTATTAATTAGGGATGTTCGCACGAACATACTTTATTTAAATGAAATATGTTCATGCAAACATAGAAGTCTTAGATGTTTGTGTGAACATGCTTACTATGTTCATGCAAACATATGTAAAATTGAATATGGAAATTTTCCATCATTTCATGATTTTCTTCATGCCACAAAAGTGGTACCCAGTGGGTTGACCCATATTTCTTTAAAGAATTTGGTATGGTCCTTAGTTGTTTTTGTTTCTCTATAGATGAACCTTGGGCAAAATTTCTTAGGATACTTGGGAAGGTCATTAAGTTCACCTTGCAAGTTAATTGGTGAATCTACCACATTTGCAAAAAAGGCTATCGGTGGAGGATTTGGTGGAACGATGGGTGGAGGTTGGTTAGGAGATGGAACTAAAGATGATGAAATTAGGAATGGAAGTGGTAAAATTTTTGGCAATCCTTTGTCACTGCAAGGCCTATGAAAATGACCAAGTTCTAAGAACTTTGGTTTAGTATCTGAAGATCTTAAAGCTCATTGAAATAGAGATGGTGGATCAAGATCTTCCAGTTTGTGTCAATTCTAGAAAAAGAGCACATCTGCTAAAGCACACTCTCTCAAAATAGCGTACCTACACACTTGTACACCTTCTATCAGTTTTAAACAAAAAAAAAATTGAACTTCCAAAAACTTCAAAATTTCAAAACACCGCGTTCTTTTCCTCTTCTAAATGGTTTGGGGCCCTCCTTCTAGCACCACTTATATTGAGATTTTTTTTTTCACAATGCTTAATAGTAGGAATCCTTTCAAACTCCTCTCTTGAAAATCTAATCTAGGATCAACTCCAAGGTTTTGGGTGATCTTGCAAACTACTAGAATCTTCTCAATTGAAGATAAATGTGTATGTTCATAAGGAGACCTCTGCTTGTTCAACCAATTTTAGATAAGATATTTGATCTACTATTTTGAAAAGTAACCACAAAAGAGATATATTTTTATGGTATTTTTTGTTTTATATGATGAATGCAATTTATCGATGCAACTATATGAATTCCTATTTTAACCAAGTGTTAGCAAAGAAAATAACAAAGATAAGGTAATGAGAGATTAAAGAAAATAACTTGAAAGAAAAATTCCTAACAGACATAAACCATGGTAACAACATGTCTGCAAGTTAAATCATCAAAAAGATTGAGTAGGAAACCAATGAAAATAGGAGCACCACTTCCTCAATTCTACTGATGCAATCATTGATAGGAATTCAATAATAACTGAAAGATGTTCACTTCTCATCAAATCACAAGGCCATGGAAAGTGCACTCATGTGAGACAAGAAGCTATGTAGAAACAATAGGTGATCTTTTCTCCAACTCGGTACTTCAAGAAAATTTGTTAACATGAGGAAACCACTAGAACTAAAAGATTGCACAATCATAACAACATAATAAAACCATTGGCTCCATTATTGTTCATAAACATGCATTCACAAAAACAAACCACTCCAATAAGAATAACTACACTCAGAATGAGAGCACCAATAGCATATATTATTGCATCAAAATAATGGCCTGGACTACTTATTACATCCATATATTTATAAGAAATCATGCTAAAAACAAATTTAAAAAATTTAATTACATACAAATTGACTCTCTAAATGGTGCTAAATAGGTTTCCACCCTTGTTTATATCAATTAATGGGTGCATGAGCCTTTACACAACTTAAAACAATAAAAGAAGGAGATTAGAAGAAGGAAGCTGCAAGAGGATCTGAGAGTCACTAGAAGCTCTAAAAATGGAATCTTGGTCTTCTTTGAGCATTTTTGGGAGTTGAACTATCGTCAAAATGTGTTTCCAGTGCATGTAATACTCTTAAAATAGTAGCTAGAAATTAACTGTTGGCACACTATTTCTTCTTCAAAACTATCAGTGCACCTCTATAAAAAAGTGCACCTACACACCTGCACACCTTGATGATAGGTTCAAAAAATGCAAAACTTTCCCAAGTGTCAAAACTAAATTTTCAGCATCTAGGTTTTCTTCCCCTTTATACCAAAATAATGTTTGGATGTTTGGTCATGAATTTCTCTATTATCTCCATCATTTGAGTAGTTTCTGGAAAATCCAAAGCTCCATATTTATCCTTTACTAATTGTTGATAGTTGCTAACTTCTATTTGGGTTGCCACAAAATCCACGAGTTTAGTGTCCAGTTTCAACAATACCTCTTCAGTTTTAAATGCTTTCCTGATATCTTCATTTGATGAAGCATCTTTGAAAGTTCCTTAAAATTGTTGGACTGCTACTTGCACTATATTGAGTTCGTTAATCTTTGACTCATCTTCAAAAATCTCAAGGCAAGCAGCATTGTAATACCTTTCTACTTTCAAAATTTTCTCTTGAGTTTTGTCTCTTATTTTTTGAATATCTACATGTAGACCCTCTATGACTTTATTTCTAGTAGATAGTTTCTCTATCCACTCATCCAACTTATCAAGCTCATCGGTGGTGAACACTTCCATGAGTGTACAATACCTTTGGCCTTTTATTGATTGGAGCACCTATAGGTCTTTAGCACAAGTATGTACCTAATCCATCAATCTGAAATCCTGATTCACTATGGATACCATCTTATTCACACTCAACTAAATTTGGTGCAATAGGTTCAAGTTCCCCTATATTATTTGTACATCTTTCTCCTCAAAATTTTCACACCATTAGTGACATGCCTCCAAAAATGGGTCTAACTATACAATCCCCTTTTCTTTTGTATCTAATGTCGTAGCAAGAGTGATCTCTAGATTATCTAGGTCTATAGGGCCCACAAATCCATACAAATAACCTCTTAAGAGATCATTTTGTTTCCACAGCACAATCAAATTAGACTCATCTCAATCCATATGTCTAAACACCGCTTTCATTCCTGTGGTGATCATCACTTTAGTAGTGTCTACCATGGGTCTATGCAACATGACCTCCTTTATTTGAGAGTCCTTAGGAGTCAATTGTTCAGTGTCAACATGCTAAGGAGGAATAGCTATGTGCACAAGCAAGTCCTAATCTTAATTCTTCATTATGAAGGCCAATGTTCATGCATCACTCGTAAGTAGCTCAGGCTTCTTGATGGCTTTGACCAGCTCTCGTATTCCCTCCTTAGTAATTAAATCTAGTTGTTTCTTTTGTCAAAACATAACCTCCCTCTTCAGCCATGTTAGTGTAGTGCCCATTGGAGACATGTACTTGACTAAAGAGGTGATTTCCACTATAGGCCCTTTACCCTTATTTGTCCTCTCTTGAGTCTTTTCATGTTGAGAAAGATCACTAGTTGGAGTCTCTATATTTGTTTGGGCTAAATTCCTAGCCTCTGTATCATGAGGAGTTCATTGGAGCTCTTTGGGTATTTTCCCTTCCTTTGATACTTCATTGACTTGCAGTTATTGGGGCTTGGCTTCCTCTATTGCTTGTTCTTTTGTTTTTGTAGCCTGAGGAAGTGGTGTTGTTGAGCCTTTGTACAAGAATATTAAGTCCTAAGATGATGGTGGTGGGATGCCTAGAGGTCCTTAAGGAAGAGGTAGCATTTTCTTCTTGTCCTCTCCTAAGGGTTCACTCATGGGAGTATCTCTTATCTTCTCTCTCACCACCTAAGTACCTACAGTAATGAAATCAAAATCAGAGAGGTCAAAGACATTAATTTCTTGACCCTCCATATCTGCTATCCATTGTTGTTGCTCGTCCTCTAATTTGAAATGTGAATAGGCTCCTTTTAAGAAAATGAAGGCATCAAGGTTAACCTTCTTCTCCTTTCTTCTTCTACTATCCTAGTTGAGAAATTCCTTTGACTCAAGGGGACATATTCAATTTTCTACCCCACTACTTCTTTCAGTTCAACTTCTGGTATTATTTCAACGACCTGAGGAGATGAAGTAGCTTTCTTCTTTAACTTTCTCCTCCTTTTTCCCACCACCCATGACTCAATTCTTTCTCTTTTTGGGGCAAAGGGGGAAGATTATTCCTCTTATATATTTTCTTGTGGCATCCTCTACTCTTCTAGCTTCCCTTCCTCTGTGTGTTCATCCTGCACTTGCTTTTCGTGTGGAGGTGCTTGTGGCTCTTGGTTGGGCTCTTGAACTTCAGGCTTAGCTTGTGGCTCTACTTGTGTAGGTTGTACCTATTCTTGTTGAGATACTTGATCCTAATCTATCAACTTCTTTTTCTTTGCAGGAGCTCTCCTCCTTTTGACACCCCTATTTGCTTCAAAATACTCAACCTCTTGCTCATATTGATGCACTATTTCTAGCCTTATGGGAGATTGAGCTGGGAAGGTTAGTACTATAACTTTTTCACCTTTACCCTTCATAGGGGGTGCTATGGCTTGAAGAGGAATAGCTTGAGGAACTGGATCAACTTTGAAAGGTTTCTTGAAACAATACTTCATTGATTGAACTATGTGCTTAGCTCTATGATTGATGTCTATATTTTCATCTCTTTCAATCTTTGCATTCATTATAGGCCTATTGTAAATCTTATCCTTATTTTATAGAGGATCCAAGATGTCTTTTGTAGCTTTCTCAACAACCTTTAACGGGATCTTCATTTTGAGCACTTTCTCTACCAAATATAGAGTCATTCTATAATGATCCCTTATGCAGATATCATAGTCATCTACTAGTTCATCCAATTATCATCTACCACATCTTCATGTACAAATTGCTTCCCTACTAGATGTTGTAGCATCCCTATGTTATCAAAGTAGAGGCGAGGGGAGTTTTACTCTTCCAATGGATATTGGTTCCACTCAAAATCAAAAGTGGCAATATCTTGCTTTTGCTTGACCTCAAAAGCACTGATCATTATTAGGCCATACCCATTTCTTTTTTTTCTATTTTCTCACTCTATCATATGTAGACATGAGTTGTTAGGAAATATCTAGTTAAATGAGCCTATCAGATGGATATCTTAGAAGCTTCTTAGGGTTCTCCAATGTATTGACTACCCTTAGGTAGGTGAATGTTTTGAGTTTTCCATGTAGTATGCATCAATCTCTATGATCCTAGCTGTTGCTTCTATTGACATCCTTTTAGCATAATCACCTTCAATAAATTGAATGATTTTAAATATGAAATTGTCATTCACCACCATGTATTCAATGCTCTGCTCTAAGAGTTTCTTCTTGACCAGTTGAGGGTACACCACATAAGACTAGGAATTAGCATCTTGTATGCTTCATTCTTATAAATCCCTGGGTATTCTATCATTATAGTGACTAGTAAGTACACCAAATATGATGTCATGTAGAATTTTGGATCAGCTTTGACAACTATGAATTTTTCATCTAAGTTATCACTTAGGATAGTAGCCCAATCTATTGGCATCTTTGTCAGCCTGATGGTTTCTATGAAGCGGACCATCTAGATGTGAAGGTGTCCTATTGGTGGTGGTCCCATAACCCTAATCAAAAGCATAATGGCATATCCAAAATCATCTTTCATATAACCACAGGTCATGTCTACTTTGTTGACTCTATGGCCCACTATTGTTCTATCAATCAAGAAGGATGATTGAATTATCTCTCTAGCTTCTTTCTCATTCTCCCAGTACCATCTCTCTGCTCCATCATAATAAATCTACAAATACTAATCAGCTCTAGGAAGATGAAATACTTTCTCAATATTCCCCTATGACACTCTTGACGACCTTCTTTTTGGTCAAGTAGTTTTCTACAAGAGGCATTATCATTTCCAAAGACTAAACAAATGTAGGATGTGATGTTGTGTTGACTAGACCTGATCTGATAAGCCCTAATACCATTATAGATTGTTCTTTAGGTTTATTACAAATGGTAAGGAATGTGTTCTATTCTATATTCCCAAGCTTGGTATCTCTGATCTTTGAATGTGTATCTTGAAATTGGGATTTCGTCAGTGCACCTTGGTATTTGAAAACAACAGGCTTCAAAGCTATCTTCTCTGCCATTGAAGAGGATGATGACACCATCTTACTTTCACAAGAGAGGAGACATTAGTCTAGAAATCTAAAGCTAGACCTAAAACTAAGCCTAATTGAACCTATATAGATGAAGAAAAACAACCCAAGACTAGCCAAAATAGTCAGAGTTTAGTCAAATCCTGACCCCATGCCCTATTATGCTTATTAGTTCACCCTTACAGGTGTGCTAGGTGTGCTAAATGACCCCTAATTGGCCATTTATGTGCAATTGTGCACCTATGTACATGCACAGCTTGGTGAGGTCCACACATGCACATGTGCCTAATGCAAGTGTTGTTTTTTTTTTTTTTTGGGGGGGAGGGGGGGGGGGGGGGGGGGGGGGGGGGTGAGAACACTTAGTCTTTCTCTTTGAATGAACTTTGTGCACAAGGGTGCGCACATGTGCACCTAAATGGGGTGCACATGTGTGCATCCTAACATGATTTATGTCTTGGAAGGCACAAAAGGTGTGCATGTGCACACCTACACCTTTTTCCTTGGTTTTATATTTAGTTGTCTAATGTTTAGTGAAGAAGGTACGCACATGTGCACCATGAGGAGGTGCACATATCTACACCTTTTTGTGAGTTGGGTCTTAGGTTAAATTTTGGGGTTTAGGTTTTGTGTTTAGACATGAAAGAAGAGGTGTACATGTGCACCTTGAGGAGCATCTTCTTTTGTTTTTGAGTAACCTTGTGTTTGGTTGTGGTGAGTGCAAGTGATAGTAAATATGGGAGGTGCACATCTGATGGTGCAAAGTTATAGCAGACTAGACGACATAGAGAACAATAAGGCAATGGAGGGGGGTCTAGGGTCTATATAGACCTTGGGCCTAGGTGTGCACATGTGTAAGTACACATGTATGCATCTTCGGAAGGAGATGAGTGCACACTTAGGCACTGGGAGCACCTGCGCACCTTTAGAAGGTGCACATGTGCACTAGTGTACTAGTGCGCACTTTTAGGAATTTGACACTAAGAAAAACTCTATTTTCCTCTTGATTAGACACTTTGGACTTTCCTAGTTAGAGACTGAGGCTTGACCCAGAATCCCGAGGGAGTTCTAATATGACTTAGACCCCAGACTAGGGGTCTAAGAGACAAAAATTTACCAAGGGGTTCCCACTTCTAGGAGAAATGGGGTGTGTGTTGTGAAACCACAACACTACCTTATGAGATACATAATATACCTAGGGGTTAGCTAATTCCCATGTAAAATATACCCTAACAAGCCAATTGGACAAATTGACAAGGAAACTCGACCTTATCCACTTTAAACTATTCAAGATTTAGGTGGATATACCTAGGATTAGCTCCATTCTTATCACAATACTATACTCATTATAATCCCTAACAAAGGAGATAGTTACAATTATTTCTTCTAACTTAAAGAAAATAAAAGAGATAAACAACAACTTATTCTCCACTCTAATAATCTTTAAGCCAAATGAGGGTAGGCTTCTTCAGATCTACAATATAACTTGAAGTAACATTTTATGTTTATTTTTTTAATTTTAGACTATGGAAGGTTCAACATATGCTCAACATTAATTCTATGATCAGTGCTTTATGGATTGGAATTTTTTATAAAAACTTGACATCACAATTAGAAGATATATTCATCTACTTTGTAAATGAAGATTAATACATAGTTTTCATCCCATACTTATCATAATCCTCTATGAACCCTATGACCTTCTCACATCAAGTTAAATATTTACTTAATCCATTGGATTTGCAGCAAGACAAGATATAATATACCATTCTAAATGAAACACAACTAAGATTCAACTTCTTTGTAATTGAATCACCAAAAATATGAGTATAGCACAAAAAGAGACAAGATTCAAAGCCTACAATTGCATGAATCCCTTCTTTGTATGAATCTTCTTGAAATATACACATTTGTGATGTCACTTCTAAGCTTCAAAAATAACCCAAAATAGATCAATCTATTAACCTTTCATTTTCATTCCACTCGTCCTTTGCAAGCATGTCAAAACTAACACAAGTACCAGACCAACATTGACATGTTACATTAACTAGAAAATGAATTCAAACATTTTGCATGTCTTGGGAAACCTTTATATGGAAGGAGTACAATAAGCTTAGGATATGGAGGGAAAAGACATGTGTCACTTTACAATTTGATAGAAAATTCCTGAAAATGTAAAGACATGCTTGGATCAAAAGCATCAAAATAGTTAAGCCTTCTTAAAAGGTTGATGTTGATAGTACTAGGATCATGTGACTCATTTTCTTCCTTTCTAACTATAGGTTACTATTGAAGAAAATATCTTTATGCTAGTTGATGCTCAGGTGGGACCTTATTGTTTGAGTCATCAACTAGAATATATTTCTTCGCCCACTCTTCATACTCGTCATCACTAGGCCAAGAGTGTGCAAGGATTTGATCAGCCACCTATCTGTAAGGATTGTATTTAACAGTTGCATGGGTAGCCTCTTTTTCAAAATTATTAGAAAATAACCAAGAGGTAACTAAATTTTTAGTGCATGTTTTGGAAAGGACCATATTCATACCCTTGGCTATTTCCTTTGTCGGCTCATTTATCTTACTTATTTATTCATTCAAGTCCAATCTATAAATTGTTTTATCTTCTTGTCCTCATTCCTAATGGGTGGTAGTAGTGTGTCCTTATATTCCTCGAAGTTATTCCTTAATTAGATCTCTATTGAATTCAAAATTTCTTTTCTCATTTTTAGCCATCATCTTCAAATCCACCACTTCCTTGATCAAGGCATCTACATCTCTTCTCTCACTAGGTGGTATTTTTTGTATGTGAACTAAAGTGGTTACTGGTGTAATAATCACTATACTCCACTGATTTGAGGATCCAACCTCAGTTGTACTTGCTAGCCTAGGTCCCCCCAACTGAGCTATCCTTTGATTTAAAAAACTTACTTGAGTTTATAGGCTATCACTTAGTTTTAATTGAGCTTTGTAAGCACTAAAAATATGCTTAAACTTTGTGGTCAACTTCTCATGCTCTTTCTCACACTCCTTGGAAACCTTATCAACATATAGGTAGAAGTACAAAGTTGTATCACCTTTCAGACTAACTTATCAAAATGACTCAGTTTGAATATTTCTATCTAAAAATTAATTTTGTTCAAAGATAGGATCTAGATAAATTCATTCTAGCTAAGTGATATATTGTATCACACTTTTCCAATTGGAAATGTTTATTAAATGCATGTTTTATACTAGTTTGAATCCAATTACTAAGAAAATATAATTATTTTCGACAATTGTCATTTCAATAACTCTTAATATTTTTTATGATATATTTTAAATAACTTATAAACACCATTTTATAGAGCCCAAAGTCAAGAATATTCTCATATAGAGTTTATAGTGTTTAAGTGGGTATGTGTAGGATCATGGTGTACCAAACTATGGCCTTAAGTAGTAGTGAATAACCAGCAAATCAAGGTTATGTCAACTTGACACATAATTTTAAAATGGTTCTGGACTTTATATAAAAATGTTCTAAGAAAATAATCTGTAGGAAATTGAATCTAGTTTCTAAACTACAAGGTCTTATCTAGAGAAAAAAATATTTCATTGATCAAAAGTTTGGATTTTAATGTAGTACACCAAAAAAATTTAGGGCGAAAATAAAAAGTAGGTGTATGTCTGACCACCTTAATATAATCAAATGATAATATTTTTAAATATAATTTTAGATATAAAAAGTAGACTCATGCCTGAATGTGACGCATATTTTTGAGAATTTTTATTCCAAATAAATAATTAATTATGAATTTTCTACTATATTATTTTTAGAATTAAAAAACCCCTGTGTCTGACCACCTTAACTAGTTCAAATAAAAATTAAAATTAAGTTTTTCTTTCTTTTTCTTATACTAGTCAAAGCATAGAATGTGACGCATCTTTTGGATGTCACAAATCTTATACGGTTTGAAAGTTATAGCTATTTTTCAACCAGTATGTCAATCAACACTTCGTAGCTAACTCCATTAGAAAATAAGTAATAATTACTTACTGAACTTGTAACTTGACAAACCTTACATTTATGAAAAGCTAAGAACATTTTTGAGAAACCCTTTTCATTACATCAATTTTTTGTTATAAAGAAGTCGTCAGCTACATGCTTGATGTAAAAAACACATAAGAACATGCCAAAAACACTTTTTTGGGATGTTTTAAAGATGACCATATAAGGTTGGTATCAAAAGATATAGTAGGAATTATAAAGGTATTAATTGTTTTCAATTAGTATCAGGATGGGTGGGAAAAAAGTTGGAATAGATTTTGAAATTCTTTGAGGCATTTTAGAACTATATATTTTTGAGATCGCCACTTTTTGGCACACCATGATCCTGCACATACCCTAGTTAGATATAGTATATCATAATTAAAAAATTCTACAAGCACATATTTTAACACTCCAAGAGATGTCAATTCTGAGAAAGAAAAAATTAGTAAATCATATTTAAAAAAATTAAAACTTGTATGATGTTCTAGAGGAGAGAGTCCTCTTCTAGAATGTATAATTTTTATTTTGGTTAGACTAGATTTGTTTTAAAAAATGTTGTAGGAGATGAAAACTGTCGATTTCAAGTGAGTTGAACTTTAAATGATTATAAAAGTAAAAATATATGTCTAAAGACAATTTTTATTTTTGAATGTTCTAGATATATATGCTATCTATAACATAGTCTAAGATCAAAGGGAAATAATTTTATTTTCATATAGTTTTGTGGTGGGAACTAGACCCTAATTTTCAGCATTTTTTAACAACTAAAAAATTATCTATAAAAATTATGAAAATATCACTTCTTAATCCAAATAATTGTTAAAATTTATAATCCTAAACTTGATCCATTTATACACATTTCATTAGTTTACTTCATTTTCAAATTCTAAATAATATAATACTAGTTTTATATCATTAAAGGTGAACAATTATACTTATTTTAGCCTTTTCCTTTACAAAAGGGTAACATAGGTTTGTGCTTTGACCTATGTAAAATATGTTGCTTCAAATTACTAGTGAATTCTTGAACTTTTGTGTCTCCTACTCTTTGCAACACTACACTACCTCTAACACCAATGCCCTCATCAACAATTCCTTTTCCAGTGCCAAAGGGAGAGAAAGGCCAAGTGGCCAAGGCAACACGATCTTTACTATAGAACATAAATCTCATGGGCCTATCAGATTGATTGATAACAAGTCTTTGTGACCTCATTCTCTGCATGATTGAATCAAAAATTGAGTTACATCTACCAAATCCAAATTTGGAAAACATAAAACCCTTGATTCTTTCAAAAATTCCTACCCCTCTTAAAGAGTGATAGCCTCAAACTTTGTCATCATTTCACCTTCTATTTCCTACATGAGGTCATCACCATCGGCTTCTAGATTTTGTGTTTTTTCTCCTCCATCTCCTGATTCTAGCCTGTAATATCCCTTGATAACATTCTTCATTTGATACATCTTGAGACCACTCTTACCATTTTCTTCTTAATTGGCTCTTTATCTGGAAGTCCTAACTCATCTCTAGGTCTTTTTTGTGCTCTTCCCTCTTGGGGAATCATACCTGATGCCTTCAATAATAGGTCCAAACCTTGTGCACACTCCACAAATGTGACCTTTTTATTTTTAGTCCTACTAGTATTTCATTCACTATTTTATAAATTTTTGAGAAATTCTCAAGAATAAATCTTAATTTCTTGGCTAGAGGTTTGACATCTGAAAGTGGATCATATTGAGGATCCTTCTCATGTATCTCATCCAACATAAATTGGTAGGTATTCCAACTTCTCTTCTTCTTATAATGAGATGCAATATCCCCATCATTCATAAGAATTTGATAATATGCTAGCAATATTTGTTCTGAATAAAACTAAAGATTGCACTAGTTTATTTTTGGATTACTAACAATATTCTTCTAAAGTTATGCAACTTAGTAATTTATTCATTTGCGTGTATTGTAATTGATTTATGTGTGCATAATAAAAAATTTGGTCTCCAATTATATATTCACTGAGCTATCCCATTTTATTTCTATCTTCACACTTTGTATAGGAATCCTAAAGTTTGGGGAATACCCAATAATATAGCTATAAGTTCCAAGCCTCTCATGTAGGAGGTCTTGGCTTTGAGTCTACTTGAGGACCATGTTAATATCAATTGTACCCATTTCCAATAAAACATTAAATGCTCCCTACTATGTTAAAATACATGAAATAGCATTAGGGACTATATTTTACTTGAGGTGTGATAAATTACATCTAATTATTTACGTATTAATCCTTGAGTTCCTCTAACCAACATGTCAATATGCAATGACTCTTGATCCTAAAGGATATCTTAGTATTGTCAATTAGTGAAAAACACTTAGTCATTTTCAAGGAAGAGTTGGTTGATCAATGTTGCGACCAATCTATAATGAAGGTTGAGCTAGATATTCTGCATAGTGCAGAAGTATACAAGTTT
Source organism: Cupressus sempervirens (assembly GCA_028749045.1). NCBI lineage: Eukaryota > Viridiplantae > Streptophyta > Pinopsida > Cupressales > Cupressaceae > Cupressus > Cupressus sempervirens. The sequence goes on from CM053786.1 coordinate 197,904,931, forward strand.
AGGTAGTGCAAAGTAGTAGTTGTTGCCAAGCACATCAATAGTTGCTAAACATTTCAATTTTCATTGAGCAATTCAAGCCCAACATATGAGATGAGCAATGCAGAGATAAAATAGTTTAAGCTGAGAATATTTCATGCCAAGGGACATCATGAAGAACCAAGCACGATTAAGTGTTAGGAATGTATATGTGTTGAATTACATAGTTTGAGTATATTATTTTGGAATTGCACAAAATCCTATGTAAACCACATTTTTTTATCATGAATCATGTTTCTATAATCAAGGTGAATACAAAAGAGGTAATTACACCTATGATTATAGATCATTAATCCCTATGGAGTACGATGGACTGATCAGAAAAATGAAAGGTCAAGTGGCAAAAAGGATGAATGTGGATTGTTCATTGTGATCTAGAAGTTTCATAAGATGACAATAAAACAAGGATTTCAAGATAGAATATGTTGTTGTGAATTAGTGTATGCAAAGATGAAGGAAGATTCAGGGAGTTGTGAAGGAGTAAGGCGATCAAGAAATGTGGTCAAGAGATTGTAAATCAGTCATAGTGAGGTGATTATATATTGGAAAGAGAATATATGTTATCAACGTATTGGTCAAAATTGAAGGATTAAGGTACTGCTACATTCTAACAAGTGTACCAAGTGAATTTATTAAAAGAGTGGTCCGAATAGGCCTATTGTAAATCTCCTAACAAAGTACTCACTTAAGTGTTAAGTTGAATCCTATTGTAAAGGTAGTCTTAGTAGTCTTATTAGCTTTTAATAAAGCAAACCCCTCATAGGGTAGATCATTAGAAGTGATCAAATTTTAGCCCTAACAGGTACTTTGTTACTACACTACTCAATATTTTGTAGGTGTCATCCCCACCAGAGTTTTACCTTCACCTTGGAGGGTTTTCGCATTATCAAATTTTGTGTCATGTGTTGATTACTTATTTGTATGTTTCATTCATGTCAGTAGATGTTAGATCTGATATTACATATTATTAGATGATGATGCATGATTAGAGTTAATGAGGTGTATGGTGAGTTGAATTTAGTGTGATTTATGTTTGAAGTGGTAAAAGTTTTGGAGATCCTAATTCAATCCCCCTCCCCCACCCCTTCCTTAGCATCTCACTTTCCCATTAGATTTCTAATATAACAACATGAAATATGATACACTATGCATGTGTAAGGTTCAGGTAAGTGTTTAGTTTTGTGTTAGTATCTATAGCAACACCTTACAAAAGTTGCACTAGGTTTGGTAAAGCCAAATTTGGATGAACTAGAACTAGAAAATAAGTAAAGAGACCCATTAAAGTTGGATTTCCTCACTTCAACTAGTTGGTAGCTATATTGTGTTATTTTATAGCTTACAATGTCTTCAATATATGTTTTCTTAATCTCAAAAAAATTTAAAAAATTATGAACAATTAAAAAAGTTTATTTAAAAATAATAGACTTCAAAAAAAATTCAAAGTATTTATTTTTATTATTTAAACATATGTTAGATAGAATTAGTTTCTAACAGTACATGAATTAGAATACAAATTATTTTAAATAATTAAATTATTTATAATTATTTGATCTACGATTCAAATCATGTCCAAGATTTGTTAAATGAAAAACAAATCATCAAATATAATTACATCAAATAATCATACACACTTTAATCCAAAAAAATATGACATTCTAAAATATGATTTTAGTTATAAAATTAATAAAAAAGATCTCATTTGAATTTCAATGACTGTGTCTTTACGAAATTCATCAAAACAAATCGTTATAATATTAGCAGTTTTCTCTCTTTCCAAGTTAGCTACAATTGTAAATTCCTTAGTTTTCAGGGATCACAGAATATAACAATTCACATTAAGAAAGTTGTCTTCTTACTCGTAAGAAGGACAAATACAGAAGACCAGAAATCCAGATCAGATTTTGATTTGTTTTTGCATAGAGCAGTCACGAGAAACCATTAGCATGACTTATAAACTTTATTTATTCCATGTTGTGTAAATTACAAGCTATGAAAAGCTACTGAAAACGAATCATACCTGCAAAACTTCAACTCAATAATATAAATATCTATCTTTCCTTATTAATAAGTAGGAGATAATTTCCACAGCTAGTCAAATTGTGATATGAATATTAAGTTTTCCGCATGTAGTACAATTTCTAGTCACGGGCTACTTAGTCCCCATTTTAGTATACTCATTTCATATGGCATTTTCCCTTAAACATCAATACATTATTGCTACCATTTTATCAAATTCTTACAGTTAAAGACAAAATGCAAGGTCAGAAAATTTAAACAAAATGCTCAGAAATTGATATAAGAGAAATTTAATGTATAACAATACTAACAGCTTAGAAAACAGGTTGTCACCATCAAATATTTAAATCCTAAAAATCAAAACAAAAAAGTTGACAGCAACAAAAGTTATAACAGAACTGTTAATTGTGGCAATCTATATCAATTGGAAATGCAATTACCTTACAATAAGAATTATATCACCGATTCAACAAAATTATGTTGTAGAAATTTATTCTATAAAATAAATATTTTAAAAATAGATGTTTCAGTCTTGATAAAAAAATAATTGAATTGATTTATTTCTATCATTAATATGTTATATCAAAAAGAAAATTATAAGCTTGATTAATATGTGCTTCTTTCTTCATTTGTGAAAAAAAACTATTCAAAATTTGTAGCAAAAACATGTTGTCTCTTCACCCAATCTATCATATTATATACACATCAACATTATTGTGAAAAAACTTTTTATAGATTTTACAATGTATATAATATATCTTCAACAAGCTTATTAATGTCATCCCATAAAATTTCTTTTGATAATAAATTATTCAATTTACTTGTATCAATGGTTTATTTTACCATAATTTTCACAATAGATGTAAGCTTGATTCACATGTGCTTCTCTTTACCAAAACTATCATTTTATGAAAAGGTCAATATTATTATAGAACTTTTTGTACAAGTTAGATAAAAAAAATACATCTATTCACCTAATCTAACACATTCATATGTAATCTTTCTAGAGATTTTGCAATAAATATGAAACCTCTTCACAAACTTATAACTTCAAAAGTACAATAGTATTATTAAAGAAATTACTAATTTACCTATTCATCAAACGTATCAAGTCATATAGACAACACTATTATTGCAAAAGTTGTAATTATTCTTTTTAAATAAAAATAGAAGAATAATAAGAGAGTGAATAAAGATTCAATTAAAAATAGAATAAAACATCTTTAAAAAAATAATGTTGTAATTTCAATAGGATAACAAGTTTACATAAAGTAAAATTGCATTATAGTTTATTACATAAAATTGTATTGATCTTTCTTTCAGTTTTATCATAATTGAACTGTAACTCTTGTTAGTGAAGATTTTCTTTTCAACTATGATCTATTAATAGCTTTCATTCTTTTTACAATTTTATTCAATAAAAAGAAAATAGAAATTGCTTCTTAAACAAAAACTTACTTATGCAATAAAATAGTGGTAACAAAATGAATGCAAAATAAAGAGTTTAGGTGTAGTACAATAGAATTACAATTTTATATGAAATAACTTAATATAATATTTTTTTAACTAGCTACCTCTAGATTAAATTGTATCTTCTTTCAGTTCTACAGTATGAAGTTATAATTCTAGATTTTCCTTCAACTATATATAGATAATTTTCATCAAAAAAAATCACCACTAAAATAAATAAAACTAATAACATATGCTTATATGAGAACCAACGTCCAAAATTCAACTTACCCATTTTTTCATGTATACTCAGGTCCTTTACCATCACCCACTGACTTGGGTCCAATTTAATATTTCCCAATTGGAAGATTGAGTCAGTGACAAGGTAGATTGGCCCTTTTGAGTCCTGCCATTTAAAAATAGCATCCCTTAAATTGTCAAACTATCACCAATTCTTTCTTCATTAGTGTTTACTAAATACCCAATGGAGTTAAAGACATATTGTATTGTAGTTCTCTACTCCATAGTAGTTTTGTATCTGACAGGACATGCAAGATGCAGCCCTCCAGGGGCAGTGGTAGAATGTTCAAATGGGGTGAGAGAGTGTGTGGTTACAAACTCATATGGTGCCTTTCCTCATAGAAGCATATGCAAGGCTGCACAAGCAGTGTTCCCTTCCACAGAGGATGAGCTCCTTAGCTATGTTGCAATTGCAGTCCAAAAGCAGCAAAATGTGAGAGTTGTATTATCACAGTATTCCCAAGCTTGTTTTCCTTGGAGGAGACTCTGGTTTGATCATCAACTCTAGTGAGTTAAACCATGTCGTGTCTGTAGATGAGTATTCCATGAGAATGAGTGTGGAGAGTGGGATGGTGTTGAAGGATTTGATTGAAAGTGTTGCCCAATATGGACTTGCTCTTCCTCATTCTCCATATTGGAGGGTGTGACTGTTGGAGGAATGCTTGGGACTGGGGCTCATGGAAGCTCTCCCTTTGGGAAGGGAAATGCAGTGCATATGTTGTGGGGATGAGACTAATTGTCCCTGCCTCTCAAGAAGAAGGATATGCAAAGGTTGTCAATCTCACTGAACAAGATAAGGATCTCAATGGTGCAAAGGTTTCTCTAGGAGTACGTGGTGTTATTTCTCAGGTAATGACCTTAGAATCTTGTTTTTGGTTTTAACTGTGTTTGATTTTTTTTTAACATCAACCTTTTCTTGAGCTTCACTATAGTTAAAGTTATAATATGTTTAATTATAAAATTAAAATTGAAAATTATACTTAATCTTTAAAAAAGTGGTATTTAAAAAACAATCTAATACAAAATTTCAAAATAGAATATAACGATCTACTTTATATATTAAAATTTATGAGCTTGGGTAGACAAAACAATTAAACAACACTTATAAAGAAAGCTATTAAAAGAATCCATTATAGCTCTCAATTATATAAATTGTCAGAGCCTGTCAGACAACAAAAGCACCTATATTATTGTAGGACCTAAGAAACAAGTGAGCCAAAAGGCACAGTAGGCTGATGTTCATGTAGCTTACGACGAAACACCTAGCCAGAGGTAACTAACCAAGACCAAACTGTTCATGGTATCCTTTATAATACGTGTCAGACGTTGAGAATCAGAGTCACCATACATAGTCATGATGACCTATATATTTCTTACTCTTACAATTTGAAATGGGTATTTGAGGGAAAATGTTTGAGTTGGAGTTTGGAGCATGAGATGTTAGCGATACTAATACATTAGCATCAATCATGAGTTATTCCCGAAGTCCTTACGTACGGTCTGTAGTGAAGAAGCTGAAGTGTTTCTGCAAGTCTTTGAGTATGTCGGTTTAATCGTAAGATAATAAGAGAGTTGTGTAAGATGATAAGAGAATTACCGTGGTCCGAAAAAAACAATTTGGTGTTTTCATTTTTGTAGTAGTTGATTGTGCTAACACAAGTGTTTCAACTAGACAATAAAATAAGATTTGAGCAATTGGTTTTGGTTGGCCTGGCAGGTGACCTTTCAACTAGAAGCTATGTTCAAGCGTTCAATCACAAATGTTTACAAAAATGATTTTGACATAGAAAACACCATAGTGAAATTCGGGTTGGAGCATGAGTTTGCAGATCTAACGTGGTATCCTTCTCACTACAAAGTTGTTTACAGAGTAGATGACAGGGTTTCAGTCAATTCAGCTGGTGATGGAGTCAATGATTTCATTGGCTTTCAACCTCAATTAACTGCTCTTTTGGCTACAACCAGGGCCACAGGTGACATAACCAAATATTTCCTCTCCCAGTTCTTATTAGATGATTATAGGTAAGGGATCACAATTTTGAATAACATATTGGTATTCTAGTATTTGGATGGATAATCTTTTGGGGAAGTCTTTGTGCTTCATATCTGTAAGCATCACCTAGATCTAATGGATGCTAAGTGTTCAGTTTATTCTTATAAGAAATAGGTTCGTGCAAACCACTACCACCTTGTTGAAGTTTAAAGGATTATGCTCTTTAAAGCTGATCTATGTTTAGAGGGCAGCTTTGATTCTGCAATGGAGGGTGTCATGGAGTATTTCATGTGTCAAGTCCCATGGTCTTTACAAAACCTAACATGTTAAAGCAAATGAAATCACTCGTCACCTCATTGTTCATGCTAACAATTAGTGCTTTTAATATCTCAAAAAGCTATATCAATCCAAGGAATTCAAGAAAGACTTTTCTCTAAATCTTTGTGGACTAGACGCAATATTATGAAAGGCTGTGTAAGATCTGAATCTGTTAAACGTGTAATTTCCACTTCATCAGTTACAGCAGCTTCTCCAATGAATTACGAGGAACTCACTCAAAATGCCTTGACGAACGTTGTCGGAGTCCCCTAAATTTCCCAGAATCTGTATACGATATCTAAGACATTAGCAGAACAAGAGGCTATTAAATATGGGTTTCAGGTTTTGAGCATACTACCACGTGTGGTAATTGGGCCATGGCTCACAACAACAAGTGTTTTAACATCCGCTCAAACAACATTAGCTCTCATTGAAGGTATCTATATTTTAGTTTTTTTGTATCATATGTTAATGATTGTCCATAGTATTTTGGGCGGCCAAAAGTTACCAGTGTCGAGTATGGAAGCTATGGATACCTTAGCTTGCTGAGTATCATTACTCGACCCATTCCCTTCTTGCAAATCAGAGACCGTGACATAGCCAGAACTGTGACATAACCAGGCTTAGACTGCATGTTTCTGAAGGAAGTTTCTCCGTTAGCCACCCAAATGATGGTCTTCTCAGAGATTTGGGTATACCAGTTTCCTACATGCCAGTTGCGGTTTCCATCCGGATTGAAAAATCGAAATTAAAAAGTGCCATTCTTTGAAGTAATTATCTGATTTGACCTCATAAAATCCCTCTAAGAGAGGGCATCTTTGCCAATTTCGACAAATCGCGTTGACAGAGTGTAATAAGTATTGATGGAGCTAAGCAGAAATAGATTAAACAATTAACTTTTTCCATTGTGATGATGGCTCAAAAAGCTTTGATTCATTGATATCTTCCATTTATAAATGGACGATCAAGTTGAAAATAGAAATATTCAGCTCAACTCTTGTAGCGGTCCAATGCCCCTCCATATTTTGGAAAATGGTTTGACTAATATACTGCGATTTTAAGTATTTTAAGAATATTTTTTGAAAAATGGTATTTTTTGAATGGACCATGCATTTTTAAAATTTAGAGAGATTGGAGAACTCTATTTTAACTTTCAATATCATAGATTATAATTTTAATATATTTATAAAAGAAATCATTTTTCTTATTAAAGTTAATATATATTCACTTTAAAATGCTTCTTATGGATTCACTTTGTTCTCTCAAAAATAGGACAATTTTGTTATAGCATAATCTATAAACAAATAGTACACTTTTTAAAATTAAAAGATTTGAACTTTTAGAAAAGGATCACTGCTTTTTATTACAGCTTTTCACATAGAATTGTTAATAATACATATATGTTAATTTATTTACTATCAGTTTTGTAGGCTATATTAGACATTCACTATTATACCCATAAATTAGACATAACCAAAATCATCCTCAGGGTAGGAACTTGGCTGCCCTACAGCTCTTGTTAGTATTCCATTGGATTTATTTTTTCAACTAATTGGAAATCCGGTCTTTAAAGAATGGTGAAAACAGAGCCTTACCATAGTGAAGAGTCAAGTGTGAAACTGTCGGCTATGATAAAGCATGCGAAGAAGTGCATGTAGTGCCACGACGGGGAGCAGTGCCTTGAATTTGTCCCATGACTGAGGGGTACTCTAGAAGTGACTATTAAAAATAAGTTTATTGTTCTTATTGACAATAGATAATATATTTGGGACAATTTTGTTAATTTTGTTCAATATCACTTGCTCTATATCTACATTCACTCACAGATACAATGGGCTTATGCCTATACAGATGGTGTATAAATAATCCTGCACAGGCACAATAGAAATGATGAATTGGCATTTCTATTAGGACCCAATAGTGAGGTTAGTATTATTTAATCACCAAAATATCTTATATCAATTGTTGAAGAGCTCCATTTCATGTTTATTGGCAACATTTTGTCTGTAGATTTGACTAATTAATCAATTGGTCTAATAAGTCTATTTTAGTTATCGTACCCTACTTCATGATTGTGCTACCACTATTCTGGTTCCCTAGCAGTAGAGCTTAATTGGGAGGTTAATCTATTGTATAGAAGAGATTAAAATGATCTCAATCTTCCAAGGGATCATTATTTCTATTGTGGCTCTTAGGGGGTTCCCTAGACTATTTGGCCTTTGTAAAAAAATCATTCGTGAAGTGATCTTCATTTTATCAGACAACAAGTCTCTCAATATCTATTACCATTAAGATATCTTTTATCGCATCAAAAGCTAGTAATTTTGCCTCATATGGATCCTTATTGAATGTTTTCCAGATCACTTTATAAGACTATACCATGCTTTATACAACAGAGTATTTTGTAGGCAATTTTTGTCTATTAGTAGGCCAATTCACAAACTTAGCTTTTATCGTTAACTTGATCACAAGGTTAAAACCCATTGGCACACAATACAAGAAACATATAAAGTAAATGGAAAGAAAATGCCTTTGGCTTTTCTAGGGATTCCAGCACTCTTGAGCTTGGTCACTAGGATAACACCCATGGGTACACATTATGAAAAATATAGAGTTGTAGAGTCAAAAATCGCATTACCCCTTTGCAATCCCCCCCACTCTCATTTTGTAGCCACTTGAGTGTTCATGCCCCTAGAATTTCCTTCTTAGGATGTTCAAAGTCCTTTTAAATGGCTACATTATTAGTCATGCTTATTATAGGCAGAGACTATAGTTTTTGGTCAACTAGTTTAAATTAATCTTCATTTTGATTTTGATAATTGTATCGTTTGCAAAAATTTTGATTTATACTATAGTTGTACTAAAATTTCTAAATTCTATTGAATTGACTTCTCGAAAATCTTTTCCATTTTTTGGTTAAGAAAATTTAAATACAAATAGGGTTTTTACATGTGTAATGACACCGCATTATCCTAACTTTATCCCACCTCCTCACAAGTGTGCACCAACTTCCATTTTTGAACAACAAATTCGGCTGTTTGGTTTTCCAAACTCCTTGTAGCAGAAGGGGACCATGGACACCTAATGAAGAGTTTCTTTTGATAAGTCATATCCAAGCTCATGGAAAAGGTGGCTAGAGATCTCTTTCTAAGAAAGCATGCTGTAATTGGTTTATTTTAAATTATCATTGTAGATTTGTATTCATCATCATTCTAGATTTAGGGTTGGTTGCATGGTTGTTATGTTGGTTTAATATTTTAGGATTGAGATTTTTTTAACAATTTTTTTTTCATAGATTCATTCATTTTAGGACTAGTTTGATGCGAACAAAAATTTTCTATTGGGATGGAAGAATTATTTTCATCTAACATTAATTGAAGGAATATTTTATCAAATAAAGAAGATTTAATTCTTAGGCTCATTGGACTTCTGGAAAATAGGTATTCAAATGATATATTTTTACTTCTCATTTATTTTTCTTTAATTTATTTTATTTTTTTCAATCCTATTTGGCATCTCCCAATTTTACATTGACTCTAATTACTATTTTTATACCTATGATAATCAAGTTTTATATTCTATGATGACCGGCTAATTAAGATAACAACTCTAGTTAAAGGAAAGAACATTACAAAATCATAAGGCTTGAACTTGTTAGGTGTCAAGTGAAAGAAAGAATTGTGATTACAGTGAGGGAATCATTCCTCCAAAGATAAAAATTTAATATCTAATATGATATAAGTAGATCGATTCTAGCACTCACACCTTTAATATAAAAATGATGCAGAAAGTAAAGGCATTAATCAAGAATAATGAGAGTGCATTGGGTCAAATATTATGTTTGAAACATCTTATATGTAATTTCATGTAACTAGTGGCAATGCAAATATTAAAGATTTTGATTAGGATATAATACAAATCCAAGCTTATTAGGGCATAGGTTATTAGTATTATTAGTTAAATGCAATTTACAAATGTGGTATAAAGTTTTGAATTGATTGAATTTACATTAGTTTATCCTAAATTTATTGTATTCCTATTGATTGTCTTTTATTTATTTTTTCCCATTGATTCTTTATAATTTTGGTGAAGTTTTTAATTTTTGTTAAATTCTAAAATTAAAAAATATATAGATAGCTATTTTTAATGGTTTATTAAAAGGAATTTTGGTTTATTGGATTATATTTTGATTGATGTAGAACATTTAAAATCTCATCTATGGATGAAGCATTTTTGATTTCCATCCAAATCCTATATCTTTGCTAAGATTTATCATGCAAAGATTATAATTTATTAACTTAAAATTTTGTTTTCATTTTAATATGCAATTATTTAAAAATATTAAATTACAATTACAATCTTTAAAGAAATATTTAATAATAATAAGTGTGAACATTTTGACCAAGGTAAAAAATTTAAATTAGTAATAAAAATAATTAATATCTATGTGTTCACCTTAATATTTTTAACTTTGATTTAATTGTTTTGTTATTCCTTCACACTTGTTAAACTTGAATATACATGGATAATAAGGTAACCTATTGTATTGAAAAAAAAAACATACATGACAATTTATAAAGAATGATGTTAGATTTTATAGTTTGGTTAAATCAAAGAGTGGTTTGGTTTAATGACTTAGTCTTATTATAATAAACTGAAATGTATTTCTTATAATCTTGATGGTGCAATATCATGTGGTATTGATATTTTTATAAATTTGAAGGTACATTGAGAATTTTATAATCTATAAATTTTGATTGATTAATTAGATTTCATAATACATGACATATAAAACATTTTAAAATTTGTGTAATTATTTAAATAAAAATTTCTATAAACATACATTTTTAAAATTTTAGGAAGACTTACAAGAAATATATTGTTACATATATACTTACTTAAGAACATTACATAGATAGTTAGTCAGATATCTATATCACCCTATTTTATAGTTTTTAGATAGTTAGTATGAAGATAAAACATGCACATCTTACTTCTTCTTTTAGTAGGCAAGACTCTAGTTGTGCAACACAATTCTTGCTTTCTCATAGAGGTTATTTTTTAAGAAGAGATTGATTATAAATGTTAGAATGAGTACTAATATAAAATTTGATGTTGAAAGTATTAATTATTCCAAATTTAATGTTGAAAGTATTAGCTATTCATGACATGTATTATTATGCTATAGAAAGTATTATTTTAAAAAAATTATATCAAAATTTTAAAAAATTAAATAGAAATACTAATAGGAAATTTTGAATATATTATTATAATAATAATTAAATTCAATACTATTAAAGATAATATTTTAAAAATTGAATATCTAAATATTTGATACAATTCAATGTACTATTAGATGTAAAAAATAATAACAAAAAGAAAAACATTTTAAATTATTTTTATTCAAAGATCAAATTAGAACAAGACTGATCTTGATTAAATTAATTGTTTGATATCATTATAAATAGTCTTTTAATTTAACTTAAATAAAAAAAAAATTATCGGTAATAGATTGAGTTATTAAAAAGCCTTGGAATAAACTTGGTTAGGTCCAATGTGGGAAACAAAGGGGACCCACTCCCATGATAGCATAAGAACACCAGAACTACAATGAGGTCAACATCTAAGAAAAAAACAAAGGGACCACAAACCTTGTTGTAAATACAATAGGGAAGTAAACTCTGAGAGGGGGGTGAATCAGCATGTAAAACTTTCAACCTCAAAAATTATTCACCACACATCCATCTCACAATCTATGCATATAAACTGAAATACCAAATTGAGCATAGACATCCATAGCATGAAAGTAAAATATTCAACACATGTATGACACAAGATATTTGGTTACCCAAAAACCCTCCAAGGAGAAGGTAAAACTGAGGTGGGGATGACACCCACAAATATTCACTACTGCAGTAATAAAATGTACCCAATGAAGGTTACAATGTTTGATCATGAAACGTTATCTACCCTGTGAAAGGTCTACCCTATTAAAAGCTTACAAGATTGATAGATCTTACCTTGTTTAAGGATTTCAACACCTTGCTAAAAGTGTGGCTGGTAAAAGGACTTTAACTCACAATGAAGTAAGCACCCTATTAAAGGATTTACAATAGCCTATCAAGACTACTCTGTCAAGAGATTTAACTAATCACTTGTTATAATGTCTCAACAATCATCCTTCAGTTAGCACTCTGTTGCTTGATGTTAGATCTCTTCTATACTTATGTATACTTGATCCTTTCTGATCAGATGTATCTCTATTGTCTTTTGATTCCTTTCTTTTGTTCTCCTTTAACTAATTCTTCAATGTAACTCAAATCATAACACCTTAGTCACCATGAATGCTCTATTTGTGCATGCAAACTCTCTTCAATTCTCCTTAAGTATTCATATAAAGTTTAGGGTTTGTCTTCCTCAAGAAGACCTAGATGACTTAGGGTTAGTTATGAGTCAATGGTAGTGATTCACCCATATTATTGCTTAAACCTTCCCTTTTTCCAATTGGATGCATCTAATGCATATGGATTCACAATTAAGATTTGTCCTTATCATCAAGGATCATAAAATAATCCTTAAGTCAGCCAATAAATAGTTTACATAGAAGTTTGTGTTATTACAAACATCTATGTCAAAATTGTGTAACTTGGCACTTGAAGTCCCTGATGCTCGACATCAACTACAACTTCAATGTTGTAACTAAGCCTTTGAAAGACTTGGCATCCACTGATCACTCGGCATCTAAATAGCTTGGCACATACCATCTGCTCGGCACTTGAGTGACTCGACACTTACTAGTTACTCAGCTCATACTTAATATTTGTCACTCGACATATACTATTTTTCAACTTCATGCTCGACATGTATTACTTGTTTGGCATGAACTAAGTAAATGACTTAAGTATATTGTCACTCATATGTCAAGACCAATCTAAGATTAACAATCTTCCCCTTTGACATGAGTGGAAAAATACTTGGTTGTGCATGAATAACCTTTAGCCTTTCAAGCATAACTCAAATAATATCCATATACATACAAAATTTCAAAAGTTTAAAATTTTGCAAAAGCTTATGACTCATCAGTCATACCTCAAAATTTAATAACTCCCCCTGAGTTGATTATGTTGTTCTATATTTGAACTCAAAATTATTCCTCTTGCTGAGTAGATGTGCATTAGCTGATCTATTTACTTTGTTTCTATCATAGACTCATTTTGAAAAATGGTCTCTCCCTCAAAAATATTATCTCACCCATACTTCTTATTTCTCCCATACTTATTATTTCTCCCCCATTTTGACATTGATGTCAAAGGGTTATACACTTATAGTGTGTTTATAGTCCAAAAATGATTTGTGGACCTCAAGTATGATTTTCAAAGCATCATCCCAATTATCACAAGCTACCTCCAATTACTTGATTTGGATGGCCAGCTTAGCAACAAGGTGAACTAAGTTGTCATGAGTAGAAAGATGTGGATCTTTCTTCATGAGTGTTTTAGAAAAGGCTAGTTCCTTGTGCAATATCACCATATGTGGAGTCAAAATAGACTAGATGTCTGTCAGTTTAGCCTTGCTGTTTTCTTCATCTGTGTGTAATACTATTAACTAACTCTAGGAGTTTAGGAAAAACATGAAATGCTTCTCACTCTAGACTAGAGATTTTGGCAGAGTTATACCAGATGAATATATATGACTCTCCAAACTTAGTATGTGACTCCTTATTTCTTGTGTGAAGAGTGTGGGATTACACAATTTGGTGTACAAAGAGAAAATGTTCTCTAGTACCTTCTTCACACTACCAATTTTGGTTGCTAACTCAACTTGTGATAGTGCAATATCACTTGATATCTTTTCATCAACCTTATGTTGAAACTTCTTTTTAGACCATTCAAGTAATTTCACATTTGAATCTAGGTCTATGTCATTTAGCTTCTCCACTAAGTTGGTTGGCTACTTTATGATCAGCTTTGTTTCTTCTGGTGCTAGTGGGCTAAATGCATCAAGAAAAATGTCCTTGATATCTATTAAAGCTTGTTTCTACCTTTGCTCTTGTCTAAATAGTTCTTGATTCTTGTTCTTTGCAAGAGAATCTTGGAGTATGTTCATCTGATCAATAGTGATGGTTGCATAATCAAACTTGGGCAACTAAATCACTTCATCCAAGTTCACATTAACAAATGATGTAACTTCAACTTCCTTAAATGTGCTTGGAGTCGGCCTTAATGATTGCAAGGGTATAGCTTCTATACTCGGCCTATGAAGAGCTTGATTAGGAGGAGTACTAGTTCCTAGTAAAGTCACCACTGTTTGTATTGCTAATTGCTCCTCAAGTTTCGTAGTCAAAACTATCTCTTCAATCTTATCCTTGGCTTTCTCTACATTCACAAATGCACCTTGATCTTGTGTTGTAGGTGCAGAAGTATCTGCCTAACTTGTTAGAACTTGTGTTCCTTCATCCTTTTCTGTCTCATCTTTATGCTCTCCAATTGTCTCATCATTTTCATGTTCACTTTACTTTATATTGATTGAGACTTACTTTCTGCCAATGTACTGATGGTAGAAGTAGTTGTCTCCTTCCTTTGATATACCACAAGGGGCAACATAGGTTGTATCAAGGTGAATTGAGGATGGGTTGTAGATGACACTTGCTTCTATACTTCCTCCCCTGCAGATACCTTGTTTGCCTTCTCAATCTCATCAACACTCACTAGTACAGGATTTTCACAAAGTTTAGCCTGGGTAGCGGATTCTACCAGTATCTTCTTTAAGTCTTCCTCTGCGAGGGGATTGATGTTCTGAGTGATAGTATCAGATTCAACCTTAATCGTTACAGTATCACTTTCTGTATTCACCTCATGTTGAGGACTGGCACTCGGCATTAGTGTATCTGGTACATACTATTTATGTCTGTTTTGTTCTGTTCTGTTGTTCTCTTTTCTGTTCTCTTCTCTTTTCATGGTTCTATTTTCCATTTCAAGTTCTTGTTTCACACACATTTATGCTGTAGTGTATCTTCTTCGATGCAAAACTGCCACTATTGAGGCACTCTATGTCTGGCACAATTTTGTTCTTTATCAGGTTTGGCGGAGGCGATTCGTTGCCCTTGAAATGGTTGTAGTTCTTGAAAACCCTACATACTACCCAGCTGTCCTCCTGTAATTTATTGAATTCTTGTCGGAAAACATGTTAATTATTTAAAGGCAGGAAAACAATTTCATCTCCAATATGTTGCCTTTGTTGACGAGGACAGAGATCGCAACCCTCATGCAAAGTGTAGAGACGAGGATGGTAGATATCGCAACAATCTTTAGAATAAAAAATAAACATAAACTTTTTTAAAACTTACATTTTATTTTATTCTACAATGCTCATCGTTGTCAAATTGGAATTAGAATGTGAATTGGAAATATTGGAGTAGAAAGACCAAATTTCAGATTTGAGAATAAATGAGGACAAAATGCTAATTTATCTCAATTCTAATTCTGTTTTTGTGTACTCAAACAATAAATAAGAGCTTTTTAAGAATTAAAAATATCAATTCTTCTCTAATTCTATTTATAGTTTTGTTTGGTCTCAGCTTCGTCCATCTCAATTTTATAAATACATTTTCTTTTGAAAAACTCTCTTAAGAAAATAAAGTGTTTGAACAGGTATAAAGAAGGCTCTTTTAGTTGAGTTAATTAAAAGTTTATGTATTTAATGTGTATCAATATAGACATATTTAGAGAGTCAGATTTAGATTAATCTAAAATAGATCATTATTGATGCACCAAATTTTATATCTATAGAACAAGTAAAAGTGTTTGAGTTGAATCCAACAAATATATATAAATTTATGAACTTAAAATAAATTACTTCAATTCAAAAATAATAGCCTTGGGATTATATTTCAATCCAATTAAACATAACCTTTACCTACTTTTTTAACATAACATTTTTTATTGGTACCTTCACAATATATAGCCTTGATCTTCTTTCTACTTCTCAATTACTTTATAAAAGTGTAGATGTTGTGCTGAATCCAACAATGATAAATGGTTTTATGAGAATTGCAACTATTTTCTATCACATTAAACACATTGAGCTTGTAAAGAAGTTTTCTTTATAAAAGCAAAGTTGTTGAGGTGAAGACAACAATTATAAATGGCTTTATGAGCTTAACATGGACAGTCACTATTTAAGAAAAGTTTAGCATGTTTAATGATCTCATTCTAAATCATGCAAGCAATTTAAGATAGATAAAATGATGTTTATTGTTTTCACATTGTAAAGAGGACCTTGGGACTATCATCTTGACCTTAACTAATTTTAACAAAGACAAACAACCCTAATTATTTCTTTCTCTTGTCTTTCCTTTTTCCTTTCTAAATTGCACAAACAAATATAAACTAGGTTACCATATTATTGAGAATAACTTCTACAACTTCCAGTAGAAGTAGATATCAAGGTAAATAGAAAATATTTGACCAAGATCATAGAGATGGGACACTTTTAAAATATTGAAACAATGCTCAAAGCAACAAAAAACGAAGTCATTGGTCCTTACAACAAAACAATAGTTAAACCATTCGCAACAAATATCCAACAACTAAATTACTAGGACATTCATAGCCCAGTCCCTTAATATCAAAGACATGGTCTCCCAAAACTTGCACAGTCAAAATAAGTTCTTATCATTCATAGAAGAAAGATTACTAGCGACCAGAGCATTGTTCTTCCTATTAACATAAATATAAACATACTGGAAAGTTACATCCTAGCAAATAAAACATAGTAAATAAAATATTAAAAACAAGGCTTAAACTCTACCCTATCTTGTTAGCAAGACCTTGGCCCTATTATCGGGAATCATACCCCTGTTACAAGGCAATATTCTTCGATGCATAAATAAGAACCATATAATATAAATATAAGAACTTTCCAATAAAATAAAAATGTTAATACATAAATATAATTAAGATATAATAACTTCACATTTATATAGTAAATTAGATATTATCTTTAGTTATATATTTTTTATATATTAAAAGTATGCTATTTTTAAAATATTTCAGTATAAAATAATTTTTAAAAATAGATTGATAATTGTTTTAATATTATTAAATTCAATAAAAATATTAAAATATTAATTAATCTATATTAAATAATATCATTCCAATCAAATTAATTGATTCTATATTATAATTATTAAAATTAATATATTACTCTATCTAATTAATTAGACTATTACTTACCAAAAATATAAGCCACTATGTGGCACTTGTTGAATCTATTACTTACAGAATGTTGAATCTTGACAATAGTATCACAAATACTATCAAAATTGAATTAGTATCTTAGTTTTTTATATTATAAAGTGTGTGTTGCTCCTTGAAATTATAATGCATATGGTTGCTTCCACTCTTTGTCTTATGCAAGAGAAAGTGGTTGGGGCGAAGTTGGGCAATGACAAAGATAATGACATGTTCAAATTCATCAATGAGGAATGAGCCAACATCTTATTGTCCAAGAGGCTCGGGAGGGATAATTGGTGCTAGTTTCTTTGCTAGCTTAGAAGCTAAGATAGATTGCTTGTTTTTCCATGTTGCATGACATATTAATCTTACTATGTTTAAGACTTACTATGATAGCTTTAACTTAGATTATGACTAGTTTTATGACTTAACTTGATGGATTAGTAGTTTTTGGAAAATTGTTTATGATAGAGGTAGAATTTAGATGTTATTTTTCCATTTCTTCTCAATCTTACTAAATGTGGTTAATGTGTTATTAATAAGTGTCTAGTGTGGTATGGATTTGTACATCCTGCTAGCACCTTTTTTTGTTGTTGTTGCTTTTATAAAATATAAACATTTTCCAACCAACAAGCTATACACTTGTTTAATTTTTGTTTCATATGTAAATATTAATTATAGAACCCATCGCTATCACCTACTAATTGTCCTATACTTATTTATAAAAATCTTATTAATTTAACCTAAATTGCTTCAAATAAATGCTTCAAAATGAGTAAAATTATACAATATATTTAATATCATTTCCTTTCTTAATTAATAATTTTTTTAATTGTTAAGATAAGTAGGAGATATTGTCCATAGCAAGTCCAATTGATATATTATTATTAAGATTTAACTGTGCATTTTTTTGGTCAAATTCTTTTACCAATGCTTAATTTAAGAAAATTCATTTCCTAATAAATGGATCAATAAATTTGACCCAATAACTACATAATTGAATTTTGATAGCAATGACATATATGATAAAATTCAACTTTTGAATCTTAACTATATCACAATAATATAAAAAATGAATAAACATATTTGATTGAATATTACAAAATTTTAATGTGGATGTCAACTTTTTTTTTAATTTTCAAATACCTTTGCTTTAATTTGTATGTGAAAAACAATCAGTCAATTAAAAAATTCAATAAACATTTTGAAAGTTTATGATGACTTTATAATTTTTTTAATGATCCAATAAAATAGTCTTACCCCATTTGGATTGTTTAATAATAAATTAAGAATAAGATGTGTCAAATAAATCTACTTCAAACCATGGAGCAGAAAGTTTGCATCTGCTATGACTTTTTAAAAATTTATCAATTAAATAAAAAACAGTACCGTTGTTTTGTGATTTTTATTAATTAAATTTGTCAAAAAAATCACATTGCTTTGGCGCAAGAAATACGCGAAGACTATTAAAAATTCTAGTTTTGTGACTTTTATTAATTTAATTTGTCAAAAAAATCATGTTGCTTTGGCGCAAGAAGTACGCCGAGACTATTAAAAAACTGGTTTTGTGACTTTTATTAATTTAATTTGTAAAAAGAACCACGTTTCTTTGGCTCAAGAAATACACCAAGACTATTAAAAATTCTGAGAACGAAAAGAAAGCTCTGAGTGATACCTGCATTACCGGGAACATAACTCCACTCTTCCTTCTTCCACTTTATTCCATGTTTTTTAGTTAGAAAAGAGCTTGACATTGTAAAGATTGTACAAAGTCAAGGCAACTGGGGAAAACTAACTACTCACCACCAGAAAAGATTGTACATTAATGAAGTGAGAAGGCAAATTGTACAATTTGATTTACATTGCAGTCACTGTCAAATTTAATTGACTTCTCTTTATGTCATTGCTGTAGCGTTTACTCCACGGCTCGTTGATTGTAAAATTATTGGAGATTTCGAAACGTACAAAAGCGGTAATAAGAATCCAATATTTTCATCATAAATTACGGATTTTTCTTATGAAAGAAGTAGATTTCCTATACTTCACGTCGTGGAAATGTCGCCTCGCTGACTAAACTGTGTTTTCTGTTTATCTATTAAAAAAATATTTTATCTATTAAAAATATATTAATTCTTTTATTGGATAATGCAATACAAAAAGTTACAAATATAAAACTATATTATCGAGAGAAAGGTTTAGAGTTGTTTAATGATAAGTCTTTGTTTCCAGATGCATCCCTCCTTCATAGAAGTGATTGCGTGGATTTTTAGTTCCCTTTTATATTTAGTGCCGTTCAATTCCTAATAATGTTGATTTGTTTGTTTGCATTTTTAAGTTTGAGTATTTTATCTTATTTTAGAAAAATAATTGTGCTTAAAGTGGTAGGGTCAAAGCTTTCATATTGAAGATTAAGGTTTGAAATCTTTTTAGAAGTGGTTACCTTAGTGTTGGATGGTATTCTAAAGTGATAATTCCATTTTAATTGGTGGGTGTCCTTGCTTGTCTATGCTAATGATGGAGTGTAAGAAAACATAGTAGATGTCATGTAGGAGAAGTTAGGTAGTCCATAAGAAGGTGAAGTGTTCTAATTAGAACATATAGAAAGGCTTATATCTAGTCGGATTCAATTTTTATAAAAATTATTTGTTAGTTTAGTTTGCTAATTTGATTCATTCAAAAGATTAAAAAGTTTATATATTATTTGAGATATAGTTTAAAGTTGTGATGAAAGTGGTAGGATTATTTAGTCTTTATATTAGAGGTTAATTAACATTTAAATATTTTCAAGTGATCTTTTAATATTGATAGGTATGGTAAAGTAGAAACTCCATTATAGTTGATAGGTGAGTGACAACTTTGTAGATGATGATGACAATAATGGAGCATGCTAGAGGAACATACAAGGAAATTAGAGGAAAAGAGGGGAAAAGAGGAGTAGGTGTCATGTATAAGAAGTATGTGGTGAGAAAAAAGTGAAATGTTCAAGTCAGAGAGCATTTTAAAAATGGAAGGTAGTAAAAAAGTTAATATTTGATCTGCAATAATATAAGAGATAGGTGGAGAGATGAAGAACAAATAATAGAATCCTTGTAGGAGGAGACATGTAAAGTAGGTGTTCAAACCAATGAAGTGTAAGATTAAAAACTCTTGGTGATGGGGAGAGTTAGTGGAGATACTATAGGGAAAAATGAAAAACTTAGTAGAAGATGGTTTCCTCTTAGGTTGAATTGTAATAAATAAACAAATTTGTTGGTGGTATTATAAGACAAGTGGTGTCTTCATTAGTGGAGTGATAGTTAAAAGTCCATTAATATAAGTAGTGAGGGATCTATAATCAATCATTAAATAATCTTTAAAAAATTATATACAAATTATTCAAAGTAAATAGATTAATTAAGGCTAATTAGATATATAAAATAAATGAAAGCACAGTTAATAGATTCAAATATTAAAAAAATCAAAACTAAATTGACAATTGATAATTGAAATGTTATTTTATAATATTCAATGTAAGATAATATACATACTAAACTTTCAAGTCAATGATGAAATATAAATGTTGAATATACAGCAAACTATTCATCACATTTTTGCATCTAATTTTTGTTCTTGGATTATCTTAACGATGTGTGATTGTATGTGTGTTATGTATTAAATCGGTTATTGATTTATTTTAAGTTTGATCCTATCATATTTATTAGTGATAAATGAATGAGATTACACAAGACTTGCCTTTAATTTTCTCATCACATGGATTGAGCTAAAGTAGAGGCATCACTCTCCACTTTCTTTTCTCCTTTAAATGTTGTTGAAGGGCGGAATGTGGTTTCTTGAACCGATAACATGATGTTATAATTTTATAAACAAAAATAGTAGCATAAGTATATGAAGAAGGCACCGAGTCCCAAAATGAGAGCAAAGACCTCACTTTACATGTATTTTTCATGAGAACTGTCAATGTTGAGGATTCAGTGATTAGTGGATACGATTGATAAAATAAGAGGGCATGAATTGAGGTCTTGAACTCGTGACAAGCGTCACAAGGATGATGGAGGTGTAAGTGTCGACATTATTTTTTTGTCATTCATGTAAACAAAGATATAGAGATTTTGTAATTAACATAGATGTTGCAAAGTTGTTTTGTAGACAAGTCTTGTAGCATGTGGATATATCTTCAAGAAACAAAATGTGAAGGATTTGAAGGAAAGAATGCTAATAAGTTTGAGATATGAAGTTTTTGTTTATTAGTGATATTGTTTTTTTTATGTTATTTTATCAAACCTTTATCATTTGCTTGACAAATGTGTTGAAAATAAGGGATTGTTGTTCTTAATCTCATACAAGAGGAGAATTTGTAAAAGGATGTCTTCTCATCAATAAGAATGAAAACTTGTTAGACAATTATGTTATGCATTAATATTGAGACTATCATGTAGATATTAAAGCAAAAGAGAGACTATCATGTAGATGTTAAAGTCAAAGAGAGAATTGTAGGTAAATTGAAAAATAGTTTTATGTGTAGACTAATTGACTTGGTATGTTATTTGAAATGAGTTTTTGAGTCTTTTCATCCTATGACAAAAGATGAGTAATGTGTGACATGAACTCTATATAACAATGACATGGACTAAATATTCATTGTAATAAATAACATAATTTTAATAACAATAATAATCATTAGAGTGATATTTATAGTTATGTCTAAGGTCAACATTTAATATTTAAATTCATGGTTAGTATATTGATTTTCATTTTAAAAACAAATGGCTAATTTATATTATAAGAATTTGACAAGTGGTTGTCAATTCAGTTCTACAAATAACACATTCTTCTAACTAGTCTAGATGAAGATTGAAATTTAGGTCAAAGTTAAGTTGATTAAGGGTAGGATGTGCAATGAATGAGAGGATAGCCCTTTTGGAGACTATATGAATATTTAATGGCAAGTTAATGAGTTGACAAAATTTATATTTATACACTATTGCAGAGAAAAGGTGTTGGTCAAGGTTTTTATTATCTTGATCAAGAAAACTTATTGGAGGATAGTTTAATATAAAATAGGAGCATGAATGACATGGTTCAAGAAACTATTAGCAATGGATGTATAAGAATATCAATGTTTAGTATCATTGTTGTCGATCTAAATAGTTGTGTAATTAATGTTATGCATTGAAACATGGTAACCCTTTGTAATTTGATTATTTTATTCATAGTATGTTGTATATAGAGTGGGTGCTCCTAATTTTAGACATACTCATATTTTCAATCCATTATTGACTATAATAAGTGAGGTTTATGGATATTGAAACATAATAAAGTTTATCTCCTTACTGATTTATTTGCCCTTTTAGGGTTTTCCATTCAAATAACTATTTCATGCAAGACATGAATATGTTTTTCTTATATTTAGTGAATTAAGATTTGTCTAGTTACTATTGGTCTATATTGTATAGGATTCTTTATGTCTTAAGATTTGTGGGTCTTGACTAGTCAATTATTATTTGATCAAATGGTATTGACTACCAATTTGTCCACCCCCTCTAAGACTAGTCTAGAATATTCCAATAAATGGTATCTAAGAGATTGGGTCCCTTGTAGAGATTTAACAACCTAAGGTTGAAATTAGTAATGAAATTCTTGTATTCATGACTCTAGATGGTACTTTAGTTGCAAAAGCACTTTTGGAAATTGCACTCATTGCAATTAGCTCCCGTAGGGTAATTTTAACAAAAAATCCATACAAAAGGACATTAAACCCTTCATTTGCACATTATATAGGAAACAAAAGTAAAGAACACGTGGACACCCCAATCTGACATAAAGTAATTGCAAGGTGAAAGCAAAGGGTAGATTGATTATTCTTCATTGCAAAGCAAGGTTACCATTCTACATCAAGCATTCAACTACAAGATATCATCATGGAGATGTAAGGAGATCTTGATGATGGTTAGATTAATTTAATCTTGGGGGATTGGTATGATCTCTACACTAATTTATATCTAATTCTATGAACCTTCTTACACTCACATACATTTACACACAT
Organism: Cupressus sempervirens; assembly: GCA_028749045.1. Lineage (NCBI taxonomy): Eukaryota > Viridiplantae > Streptophyta > Pinopsida > Cupressales > Cupressaceae > Cupressus > Cupressus sempervirens. The sequence continues at coordinate 197,928,320 of CM053786.1, forward strand.
GCATATTTAAATGTTAGGGTTTCAATCATAGAGTAGATTCTTAGTATTTTTAGCACTCTTACATTCTAGATCTATAGATCTAGGATACACATACACTACATAAACACACAACATCTATCCTAATGGCTATTTGTGGAGGTGGAAATCACCAAAGTGGGGGGTTGACTAGGGGGAACCCATATATACCTACCTATACACATCGAATCTATTACAAGACATTAAATTGATAGTTTTAGATTTGAAAACTACTACTTGGGACCTTTTTAGAGAAGTTAGGTTGACCTTTCTATAGTGCCCAAGAAAATAGTTATATCGCATGAATGGTTGCAGAATGATTACCACCAAGTTGACATGTTTTGTGCTCATTTTCAAGAAAATTAGTTTTTAGGTTTTTTATTAGTTTTCTTGAGGTTTTCATTCTATCCATGGATCCATAATTAGATATTAAAAAAAGGTCCATATCTTCTATTTTTCAAGGAAAAATTCAAACATGTGAGCATTTTGAAGGTGAGTCCTTCGTCCTTTATTTTGTCCTCAATACTTACTTATTTTCAGATCTATATTAGGTTATTTGTGTACATTTAATATCTATATATGTCTTGCATACATCAATTAGTTCATCATTTTTCCTAATTGATCACATAACATTGCATGAAAGAGGCATTGCTAGTGTAATTCCTTGATAAGTCTTTAGGTTTTGCATTAGCATCCATTTATCACACTTGTATATTTTCTAATCAAACCTAGGTTTTATTGAGAGTTATGCTTAGAAGTGCCTCTTTCTCTTGTATTGAATGACTTAGGGAGAACGTGTTAACTTATTACATCTAGTTTGCATTGTTATCATTAGTGTTGATTCCCCCTTGAACATTTTGGTGAAACCAATATTAACCCTCCTAGTTTGATCTTGGTAGTTATATCTCTCTTTTATATGCATTGTGTTTATAAATGTAAAATACAAAATGATCTTGCATTATTGTGTTTTTGCATTTTACTCTTGTTTAAAAGGAAAAATACAAAAAAGGCTTGCATTTCATTACATTTTGAGTTGTTTGTTTTAGTTTCAAGATGTATGATTTATTTCATGAGTATTTTGATGATGCATTTATTAGTGAACCCCTAAAGGTGTCCAATAGTAAAGGGTTTGATAAAAAGAATGAGATTTTAATTGAATCTGTTCCTCTATTGTCTTCCTCTACATATTTTAAGAAAAATATTTATGATAGGATTTTATCATGGCTTCCTTTATATGGTAGTGTTTTTAATATTGAACCTGTATAATATTCTCAACCTATTATCACTCTCAAAGGATGTGCTCCTTGAGAAACAACTTGTTATCACTCTTAAAGGATCTTCTCAAGACACTAAGCCTCTTCTAGTTCTGGAGGGAAAACCCAATGACACTTTGGTTTCTCATGCTAAATGGTTGCCAAGGAGGTTTGGTTTATTTGAGAATTTTAAAGCTCTTGTTTCTAAGATAGTGCTTGGTAATGTTTTAAGTCTTAAAAAAGAATTTGATGCTTTTCTTTCTCTTTTATAAATTAATATAATATGGGCCATTTAAAACATTTAGAACAATAATTTATTTAAAATCTTGACTAAGGTCTTTTATGAAGTTTTTGAGGAGACTCAAATATCTTGATATTGTTTTCTAGTTCACCATCACTTTGAGGGTTGCAAGGAGAAAGTTTGAAAGATTACTCCAGGATGAGACAATTATCATATATCAAGAAGAGATATCAAATGGCCATGCATGGTCAAGAGCTACCATAAAAAGGACATAATTTGAGACCACCTTCAAAATTCTCTTCCATAAATAAGGAATTTTGAGTAATAAATTAAGAGCGCCAATGACCCTCTTCCTCATGCAACAGTTACCCCTCCTTTTGTAATTCCACCAATTTATAGGATACCTCATGTTGTTATTTTGATATACAACAATTGCTCCCATCCTCAAAACAACAACACCTCCTTCCATGCCAGTTGCAACCAAGGTTGTTGATCAAACTATGAAGCAGAGATAAGAGAAGACAATGTACTTAGGTGGATGAAAGTCCAAATAGGATGGATTGCTTAGATCAAGAGGAGAGGAAATGAAAGCTATGGGGTTGATTAGCTAGATAGATCTATTCAATTTTGTTTCTTTAGGTTGCTACTATGTAGTATATTGACATTAAACATTTTTTTGTATTAGATCTAAAGTACATTTGGTATCATGGTATAGTTTTTATACTAGACATAATGTAAACACTCAAGTGTATCTTTTTTACTACTTTATATCTAATACCAAAAAACTAACATAAACTTATTAGTAATGTTCCCATTTGCCCCCCACCAAATAATTTCTGCCTAGAAAAAACCTATGTCGATTCCATACTTTTCTAAAGTTCAATTTTTTAAATCAATTATAACATATTAATTCTATTTTTTGATTGGTTGAAGGGTAATTTCCTGGGCTATAATTGTATTTTTCTTAACAAAAATTTAGAAAATTAAGACAAGTCCTTTGTTTGGAAAATGGTAAATTAATTAATTTGGAGCACCAAAGTTCTAACATGCATTTAAGACATTTTGAGAAACATTTATTCCATGCTTATCAGTAGCTTTTTTTTTCTTTTTTCTTTCCAATCTTCAAAAATATGATTTTTGGTCTTGTGGCAAATATAATATTTAATTGTCATATGTATCTGCTAGACTCGTACATATTCACTACTAAAATAATGTTTTTTTGGGAATATATATATATATATATATATATATATATATATATATAGTTCCACAAAATCATGTATCTCCAATATATATGTACCTCCAAATTTTATCTCTTATTTTTACAAATGTATTATTATTTATACATTTCATATAACTTAACTTTTTTTATAATATTGTGTAATATATTGGTTTTTAAATTTTTTTTTTTTAATCTATATTTCTTTGTAAAATTTATTATGATTGGAATAGATTAAAAATAGTCAACACTTCTATTTTTTCCTTTTTCTCACTTCATATTAATACATCTGATTTTTTCATAGTATTGGGATTATGAATCTTTATTTAATATCGATTTAACTAAGAACATTAGGCTACTAGTTCTCCATTTGACTTACTCAAACTAAAAGACATAGAAAGATTCTTTTTAAATTACTCTATCCAAACATTTGAATACATTGTCAAACAATAACATTTAATAAGTGCTTGCCTTTATGTATAAACACTATGCATTAATGATCATTATAATTTTTTTAGATTTACTTTTTAATTATTTTAACAATGATATATCAATTAATTTAACAATTTATATTTAAGATACATGTTTAATTACTATTTTAATATATAAAAACCATTTTCACTATCCTTACTACTTATTTCAAAATTTAAAAACTGTTTATGTGTTCTAACTTCATCCCTCTTATCATTTCTTTAAAACACAGGGACTTTACCTCACCAAGAGCTCTTGTTTGATTAGTTAATTTATTTATTCACACATTAATATGTATTTTTTATTATAGTTTTTTGTTATCATACTCTATAATAATATTTTAGAAATTTCAAATGCATTCCTCTCTTTATAAATATATAATGAATAATAATAATCACACTACTTTTCCATTACATATCTTATTGCTAAGATTACTTTATGTTTTAATAAAAAGTCATAATTTCTAGCATACAAACAATTTATTGACTATAAATTTACACATAAATTTCTAAAACTTTTAGAAACACCTAATTATCATAATTTTATTTAATAAGAAACTGCTTTGTCATAATCACTAATTATTACTTTTAGTCTATTAGCTAATATAAATTAATAGAATAATTAATTAATTTACTCACGTTAATATTTTATCTTTAATATAGTATATATTATTATCATGCAGTTTAATATTTTTTCAAAAATGTCAAATCAATGCTTTTAGTTGTAAATTTATAATGAGTAACAATCACTTCTACCAGAAAAAAATAAGAAACATCATGAAATAATCATTTCACATAGTACTTATAGATATCTTAGCTAACAAGTTTTATAAAAGTTTGATAATTACACACATTTTATTTAGTATAGCCTTGCACATTAATTTCTAAACCTTGTAATCACCTAATGACAATCGGTAGTCTTCTTAGAAAAGAGTAGTTAATTTAATTCTATTTAATAAAAAATTCTTTCAATAATTAGTAACTATAACTTTAGGCACAATATATCCACACCCTTTTAAAAGAGTTATGACTAGTATGAGAAGATATTTTCAATAATATATTGTATATTATAAATTCTTATTTTGATTATATATTCTAATATTTTTAGTGTTATGAAAAAATAACATCTTTGTTTAATTAATGTATTATTATTAATTAAATTTGTTTGGCAAGTAGTGATTTATAGTAGCTCATCTATTCTTAGAATGAATCATACATTTAACACTCATTGTTTCTAGGAGATGTTGAAAGAGGTGAAACACAAAAGACTTATCAAAGGTCACTCATTCTAATATTGCTCTAGCACAAGTGTGCTTAAGTACAATGTTTTCTCTATGGTTAAGTCTATTTTGATTGCAATTCTATTTACAAGACCTTAAACAAGTATTATGCTTTATGAATCATTCATTAGAAAGGTCTTTAAGCTGATCAATTCATAAGTAACAGATTAATTTTCACAAGTCAAATTTGATATTTCTATTCAATTGTATAGTTTTGAGTCAAGTGATCAATATATTTTTACATATATTTTCACAAGAAACATATCTCTTGAAACTGAATGAAGCACTTACTACACTCATTAAATATAAATGATACTTATAGAAATGAAACATTAAGACTCTAAAAAAATCATTCTATGTATAACTCCAACTAGTTATAAAGCTTATAAAGACTGACATACCATCTACAGAAATTCAGCTTTTCATTCGATCTGCGTGCGTCTTTACGTAGGAAGAGGGTAAGAAATATAGCGCTTTCTTTGAAGAACGCTAGTGAACGTTAATTTTGTTCAGATCTTGTTGTCGCCGTTGATATTTGCAGGTAAGCAAGCTTCAAACTGTAGAACAGAGAAAAGCAAGTAGTTTATTAGATTATCGCCTTTAATTTTTCTCGTTCATATATACAAAATGGAGATTTTTAATTGTAAGAGTCTGAGAGTTCGAGCCGGCGCTATGCTAAAGTTTTTAATCCCAGCCATACAAGGAATTTATATATCTGATCTGAAATTGCCCAAAAATAAGCAAAATCCCACCTTTCACGAGTTTTACAGTACACTTGTAAGAGGTGCTGAACTCGTGAAGAAATGCGAAAACATTAGCACTTTCAACCTGCCTCTCAATTATAGGTATGCTTCACAGATACTCAAGCTTGAGAAGGACATTAATGTCTTCCTACGCTTGATTCCCGCCCACATGTTGCTTGACACCAGAGTTCTTTTAGCAGAACTGAAAAATAATTACCCAGCACAGGCTGCGGATGCAAGCAGGGGACTGAATGATTTCATCTTCAACCAGGCTTCCATGCTAACAAATGATCCTTACCAAAATGCCATGATGCTTCAGCAAATGGCTTTAGATGACTTATTTGACAGTACTGAGATTTTAGGAGATCCTGGAAACTGTAATCATGATAATGGTTACGGAAAATCTGAAATATTCGTTGGTCTGGAGAAGTCCATTGGGGATTTAAAGGAGATTTTATTCAACGATGAAGTTTCTACCGTAGGAGTGCAGTGTATGGGAGGAGGTGGCAAAACCACATTGGCTCTGGCTCTCTCTAACGATTCTCAGATTAAAGGTGAAGTGGGCTTTCCCTCAATTTGGGTAGTGTATTTCTGTTGTTAACTATATTCATTTGAAAGGTACTCTCTGAAATTTCAAGGTTTTCCTGTTTTACATGCTAACATATTGCAAGATTATGTGTGCTTTGTCTTCCTTTTTCTGAGGGGCTAAGACGAAATTTTAACATTCTCATATTCATAAGGCAGAGGTTCCTTCAGGGGGATGTTTGCTCTGAAATAAGTTAATTTTTAATTTTTTTACAATTCCTATCAATTTCTGTTTTATTTACACAGGCCTCTGTAAATCTTTTGTAGTATGGTGTTTTTCTGTGGCTTTATGTACTTATTACTGGTTTCAGACCACTTTCATTAATTTTTCGTGGATGTTAAAAGAATTACTGAATAAACAGATTTGGTTCAATATGTCTATCAGGTTATTTTGGAAGCAAAGTACATTTCATCACTGTTTCACAGTCCCCAAATCTGAAGGGAGTTTTAGAGACCTTGTGGGAAAAGATAACTGGTATGAAGAAACCCGAGTTTCAGAATGTGGAGGATGCACATATACAGCTACAGCAGCAACTTCTCAAACAATTGAAGCCAATTCTTGTGATTCTGGATGATGTCTGGGACAGAGTAAGCCTGGAGAATTTGCTATTTGAAGGCCCAGGATACAAAACCCTAATCACAACTAGGGACAGCTCCGTTATACCGAAAAAACCCTCCACTCAAGTGTATCAATTGCCATTGCTTGGCCAGGAAAATGCCCTGTCACTTTTCTGCTTCTGGGCATTTGGAGAAAGATCAATTCCATGCACTGCAGATGCAAATCTAGTAAAAGAGGTGTTTATTCTTCTCTGAGCTCTTAACTATTTTGTGAGAGTTGGATGAAATCTGTAAGATTTAAATATGCACAATTTTCTTTTATATCTGCAGTTTTTGCTGTACCAAAATTAACCCTCTTGGCTGTTTGATGGATTAGACAGGAGGAAATAAGGACTGGTCAGCAAGAGTGAAACATTCCATTAGGCATTATGAGAAAAACAAATTATATATTGGCTTTCCCCAGCACCTTAGTAAAACTAATTACATTAAAGATTTATTTGCCCAAGCAGTGACTAATCTGCAAATATGTGGTTTTTGTTGTCCTACAAGACCTCTTGCATGTTTTTCCATTCTATGAGTACAGGTGCAAGCAGAATGTAAGGGCCTGCCATTAGCTCTCAAGGTGATTGCAAGCTCTTTGCACGGGGAATCCCCTGTAGTCTGGGAGATTGCAAAGAATAAACTTTCCAAAGGGGAAATCATATCAGATTATCACAAAGAAGGGCTTCTGAAATGCTTGGAGACGAGTGTTGATTTGTTAGATGATGTGGTGAGAGAATGTTTTTTAGACTTGGGCTCATTTCCAGAGGACACAAAGATCTGTGCTGATGCCCTGTTAGATATTTGGGTTTATGTTCGGAATATGGAATGGCAAGAGGCTTTTGTCATCCTATTGGAACTTGCAAGCCGAAATCTGTTGAATTTGACCAGCAATCCAGGGTAATTGTCTATCTTTTCATGTACATAAATTTTTGTTACCATTTATTAAAATAATTTTTTACATGGTTGCTGAATTTATAAGGAGCGGAGCTGCAATTTCCCATGGAAGTGTCTCTGAGCTCTACTTTTCTCAGCACGATGTAATTAGAGATTTGGCCTTGTATTTGGGATGCCAAGGCGATTTAGTCCACAGAAAGAGGCTACTTATGCCCAGAAAGGAGCTTAATTTGCCAGGATCGTGGGCATTTTGTGATACACAGTTTGATGCTCAAATTGTTTCTATTCACACAGGTGGGTTTCAAGATTTCTCAGAGGTTTCAAGTTTTGGTAGATCATAAAATTTTTGTCATATATCTTAGATGCCATAAAAAGATGTTAAACATAAATTACCAAATTTTGTGAGTGTATTATGGACATGACTGACCTAATAATAAATAGTAGGACAATGAAACTTCATTTGTCTTATCAGTTGTCCTTAACGTAAAGAAGTAGTATTTGTAGCCATATATTTTACTCTCTAATTGAATTTCATTTTCTGATTTGTACATGCAGGGCCCATGGGGGAAAACCAGTGGTACGAGATGAATTTCCCAGAAGCAGAGGCTCTGGTATTACTCTTTACTGCAAGTGAATATTACCTCCCTCCATTTCTGAAATCTATGAAGAAATTAAAATGTCTCATGGTATATAACTATGGCACAAGGAGAGCAACTGTGAAAGGTCTAGAAACCCTCTCTTTACTCGCGCAACTCAAAAGTGTCCGCCTGGAGAAAGTGATTGCACTAGCTGTTCTAAAACAGAGCAAAGCACTGGAGAACTTGGAGAAGCTTTCCTTGAGCTTATGTGAAGGGTTTAAAAACCCATCCACGTTCAACATTACCAAGCTCCATGATTTGAACATGGACCACTGTAGTGATTTAGAGGAGCTGCCCCCAAATATATGCTATATGCCTTCTGCTCAGACGTGTTCTATTACAAACTGCCATCAGGTTCAAAAGTTACCATATGACCTTGGAAATCTGAGGTCTCTAAGAGTGTTAAGGTTGTCAGCTCTGCCAGGCCTGAAAGAGCTTCCATCATCAATTGGAAACCTTGGGTGGTTGGAATATCTGGACATTTCAGTATGTGTGGGTTTGAAAGAACTTCCAGAGGAAATAGGGCAGTTGAAGAACCTAACTGAGTTAGATATGAGAGAGTGCTCTCGTTTGAAGAGGCTGCCTAAAAGTGTTTGTAGACTAACTTCACTGAAACATGTCATCTGTGATGAGAAGATTGGGAAACAGTGGTTGAAGGCCAAAGGAATTGCTATTCCAGAGCTCACGGTTGATATTGTTGAAGTTCAGTTCAGTTTGGATTGGCTTGATGACTGACTCATATTCTGGTAAGATATCAAACACCTTCTTAGAAAAACTTTCATTTAATTAGAGAGATTATACAAGTCTTTCAGGAGTTAGATTTAGCAGTTGAGTATTCATACTTTTTGCTTTTATTTTTTATTTTAATTTAATAGAATACATTCTTAAAGGTCTTATGGAAGAGGCTATTTACTAGTTGACCATCTTAATTTGGTAATTATTAAAATCTTAAATAAATTTTAAATCACTTCTAAGTTTTAGATCAGTCTATTTGATAGATCTTATGTTTATAACTGAAATTTAAGGATTACATCTTAAAATATGATGGTACATTAACATAGTTTTGGCTGAGGTATTAAAAAAGGTCCTAACCAAAGTGTTAATCTATATCTGTACACTAAATCATATTTTGTTAATGCACTGATGTAGCATCACATGATTGATTGCTTTTTAGATCTAAGCAATACATTTCAATAGTGTAAAAGTCATCAAATCTAAAAACATATACATAGTTTCATGCAACCTAGAACCTAGATAACTATAACACTTCAGAACTAGTTATTAGCTTTACACACATGCTCATTGTATAAAGAATAAATCTATGTTTTAACTATAGTTTTTTATTTTTTCTTTTCTGTAGGTGCAGAACAAATGTTTTCTCAGTCCCAAAGCCAGTTTGAGAATGCTTTTATATGTAGCTTGGATGAGGGTGCATTTAAATATGTGGCAATGGATTCCCTTGGACACCTGGAAAAAGAGGGGTAAAAATTTATTAAGACAGGACCCCTGAACATCTGCACTGCAATTATATTAGTTTACAAGTATGAATTTTCTACTAGTTAATTAAACTTTTTGTGAACACAAGTCTTTTATTTTCACTTTGGATTATATGCAATGCTTAGCTACAATTTCTAATATTTAATTTTCTGAACTCTGTTTATTTTATGTTTGATGAAATTAACCTAGTAAAAATAATGGGTGCTAACGTTTACATCAAAATCAAAGCTCATTTTTCTACATCATTTTTTGTTTTTCCACATGTTAATTTTTTTTGGTTAATCTTCAATTGTTTGAAGTTGTTAGAGATTGCATCTTAAATGGGGATGTAAAGAAATAGACTCTTTTAAGTACTAAAGAAATAAAACATATATTTAATAAGAATATCTACCAGGCACATATATTTCATAAGAATATCTACTAGGCACATATATTTGATAAGAATATCTACCAAGCACTATGATACCTTAGGTGTTTTAAATGATCACATAAATCATTATTGTTAGAATTATATGAGTGAGAGAGGGGCTACTTACACATAAAATATTTGAATCAGTTTAGAGATTTAACTATTTAGAAGTTTTATAAAGGTACTTTATTTCTATATAATTTTTTTGAACAAATTTAGAGACTTTATGTAAATAGCTTATTTTTTAAATATAGAAAACTTTAATCAATTCAAATGTTTCTTTAGACAAATCATGAGTTTATATTATTTTATATTATAAAATATTTGAATTGAGAATCATATTGAAAATGAGCTTTGTCATTAGACGAAGTGTCCTTTGACTAGATTATACGAAAAGTTAAAATCTTAAAAATTTCAAAATACAATAATTTTTAATTTCATTATTAATAAAAATAATAATAATAAGGAAGTATTTTATCTATTATTATTGTCATATATTGTATATTTTAAATTAAAGTCATGTCAATTGATACTTAAAATTTTAAGTGCTGATAATATTGTTAGTTATTGAAAGTTTTGAATGTGTGTGTGTGTGTGTGTGTGTGTGTGTGTGAATAAATAAAGATATAGATATAGATACACACACATGTATGTATAGATAAGTCAAATACGCATATCGATATAGATACACACGCATGTATGCATGTATGTATGCATGCATGCAACACACACACACACACACACACACACACACATCTATATGTTTATATTGTTGAAGTTTAAATAAATTTAATTGATATTTTAACTATTTGTTTTATGTTTTCTCCCGTGTTGCTCATTGTATAGATTTTAGTGTTTTTTTTTGTCAACCTTATCTTTTTGTTGTGAATATATAAAAATATATTCCAATAGTAATATAAACATTACATAATTCATAAAACTAAGGAGAATACAAGAATTAGGATTGAGGAAGAGTGTGAAGGAAGAGGCTTTATTCATTATGAATGTGAGGAGGATAGTGACCTAGAGTACATGGAAGCTAATGAGGGTTCTAAGAGTAAAAATAAGTATGTGATTAGGAGGAAAAATTCTATACATAAAAAAGACTCAGGGGGAGATGAAGGGGATCACATACTAAAGATAGAGAGGATGAGTTACCCTAGAAGAAGAAAGGGATGAAACACCCTAAGCATACTCCTAAGAATGTTTTTATTAAGGGGATGAAAGAAATAATATTGAAGATTAGTAACAATGAAATACCTATTGGTGGGTCCCCAATTGTTGACCCAGCCTAGATGTCCACCAAAAGACTTGGGAAGGAGACTATTAGGGAGATGCCTAGTGAAATGAAATTTGCAATGAAAGAGAGGATTGTTCTTGGATAGGTTTGCATTGGCTCTCCAATTGTGATTATTTATAATGAGATTAATGAAGCTAATATTGATAAGGACCCTAATGATTTTGATGTCCCCAATATTATTAAATAATATTTTTTGGTTATGCGGTTGACAATCAATGTTTTAATCTCTTGGGTCCACTTTGTTGGCTCCTAAATTAACAGCTTTTCAATAACCTAATGATAGGAATAAATACATCTAAGGGAAACTAATTCTCATGTTCAACATACCTATTTAGACATTGGGGCCAACTATAAGGCTATACTCCTTCAGGCTGTGCAAGACCTAGGTAGGTGAACCTTAGATTCATTCATCTAGTACTAGTTTCCAAAACATACACTTGAATCTTAAATAAATAGACAAAACCTGTATTTCTTCTATACTTATGCAATGAGAAAGGCATGCAAAAAAAAATTGCAAAAACATATGAAATTCACAAGCTGAGTGAGGGCATCCTTTCAACTCTTGAACAGAAAGGGAAAAGGATAATTCATTTAAATTTGATATTAGCTAAATCCAAATATGAAACAATAAGAAAATGTTGATTGTGTAATTGATTAGTGCCTTATCTATTTGGCAATTCCACATATTACTAGCACACATCCATGGAAATCATTGATACATCTCATAAATCAAGACCCCAGATCTATCCTATCACTTTGTGAATCAAACATTAGTGTTCATAAAAAACCCTCATACTCATACAATATCCTTCTCATAAAACCTACAACCCTGTCAAGATAAGTAAGCATTTACTTGGCTCTTTGTTCCAATAGGTTTAAGCTCTTTGTTCCTTAGCCACAAAACATTGCAGAGAATAGAGACATGAGAGGAGAATTAGAATGAAACAAAGAAGTTTTTTGTTCCTTGTATTAATCTCTTTGAAACAATACATAAAGGATGCATGTAGATAACTCATAAAACTACTAAATAAACCAGAACTATCTATATTGACTTTATTAATGTTGTTCAAATATAGAAAAATGCTAAGAACGATGGTATCACAACAATGAAAAACCTTCCAAACTAGAACCAACAGGTCTTGGTATCACAGCAATTGAAAAGATTTTCAAAAAAAGCTGGAACCCTTCCTCCACATCTTGGAAATCCTTATAAAGAGAAGGATTGCAACATACTTCAGATGGGAGGACACACATAAAAATTTTACTGGAAAATAAATACAAAGATATTTCTATAGTGTTACATTTAAGAAATTATCTGTATGTACAGATAAAATAGGGGAAAGTAGTTGTAAAATTGATAGGTGACACTTACTACATGAATCTTCAACTTAATTATGTTTGTCTTCTACTGCCTTTAATCATGTATATCTTCAACTACTTCCAAAACATTTATATCTTTCTTGGTGATCATTTAGTAAATCTGATTTCATCTAAATCATATATATATATATATATATATATATATATATATATATATATATATATATATATATATATATATATATATATATATATATATATGTATGTATGTATGTATGTATATATATACATATATATATGTATGTATATACATACATATATGTATATACATACATACATATATGTATATACATATATATATATATATATATATATATGTATGTATATATATACATATATATATGTATGTATATACATATATATGTATGTATATATATATATATATATATATATATATATATATATATATACATATATATATATATATATGTATATGTATATATATGTATATGTATATGTATATATATATGTATATATATATATATATATAATTTTGTGATGGGGGCATGACCCAAGCACAGAACGGACACAACAGGAAAGGGAGCATTTTATTAACTGTGAAAATATGCTAGTACACTTAGTGCAGAGAAACAGACTCTAAAATATGCCCTGTGGGCTTAAAAATAGCATAAATCTGGAGATAATTTCTTCTCCTAGTACCTTCTCTCAAACTCCACTCTGAACTTCCTTTTACAATGTCAGAAATGTCCTTAAATAGACCCCAAAGGGTTAAGGATTAGGAATACATTCTAGAAAGTTCTAGTTGGCATCCACTGACCAAATAGAAGGCTCCAGAAGTCACGTTAGAAGTCAGCGCAAAACTAGAAGAATCTAGAAACGGTAACCAAACTTCCAGGAGGCATAACTTTTGAATTGTAGCTCTGATTGATGAACCATTTACATTTTCGAATAGCTCTTGAAGCACTCTATAGCCATATGGACAAGCTTCACTTCTCCCCGATTTTTTGGCCCTGTACGAGGTCATTTAATGCCCTAAACCTGACTTTGAAGCATTCTTAGGAAAACTGTGATAACTTTCAAACCGTGCAGCCTTTTGACCTGATTCTTTTTCTGGAATATTCTAAATTACAATTTTAATCCTCCCTCTAATTTACACCTTCTAATCCACCATAATTATGGCTCAATTACATAGTCCTATTTTTTCGGCATTTACACGTATCCCAAGGTGCTCAAATACTCTAACCTAGAACACTAATAGTGGAATTGTGAGAGTTGGAACCTTTATTTGACCCAAATGGGTATCCAGAAATGAAAACACATGAAACAAAAACTAAGTCTAAGTACATTATTTTTGGGTGACATAGGATTACCCTTATACCTCTAGATGCTCCTACATCATTTTGTTCCACCTAAAAATTAGATCCTCATCATTTCTGTGTAGCTTGAGCATCAATGCTCATTTCTCTTAGTATTGTTTCATCCTGCATCATTTAATTTATCCCAGTCTGAGTAAATAGAACCAGTGTTTTCTGCCACCTTAGCCAAATCTCTAGTTGACCACCCAATGAGAACCACATGTCACCATCTAATAAGATGGATTCATCACCTTGTCACCTTTTTGCACCTTCAAGGCCTTGAAACCAAACTGTGATATTATGCCTACAATGATGTGATTCCTTTTTATCATTGATTCGCTACAGTTTTCTAACTTTCTTCAATTCTAGTTGTGACCATGCGAAAAGGCTTACCTTAAGCTTTTTTGCAGCTTCACTTCCCTTTTTCTTAACTTCTATGTTTGACCTGTGACATTGCACTTGCTTTTGATCACCGTGTCACAATTAGTTTCTACCTTAGCTTTTATCATTGTTTCAAACCTCCATCACTGCTTCGCGACTTACTTCATGTTTTGGATGATTAATTGTGCAATTGATTGCCTTAAGGAATTTAACCATTTTAGAAATGCAATTGTGCAGTCACACCATCTTATTAATATTAACACTCACATCTTGCAGCCATGTGGCTATTTTTTCCTCATTACATATTCAAGACTTTGCAAGGTTGCAGCTCCTCCTACTTTATAGCAGTCTAAACTTGTGACTATGTGAGAAAAGGATTCTTCATGCACTCTTAGCTCGATCACTACTTCATAGTTAAACCTTTTTATTATGTTCTTACCCCTGTGACCAGAACTTTGTGTAGCACTGGGTCTTGTCTTCTCTTGTCTTACGATCTCTCAGTCACAATCAACTAACTCTTGTTGTAGCTCCGAAAGACCTCATAGTTTTCCCCTGCGATCACATGATCACACTACATTTCATAACATCTGAAGATTTTATTGACTTGTTCTAATGCACTTGGCCCCACTCAGCTTTAACATTTCCTTTTTTATGATCTTACAATCTAGTGTAGCATCTTAACTGTAAAATTGGAGGCTCCCAATCCTATAAAATCTCATATCTTCTTAGCTCTTCATCTTTCCTCCTCCTGATCTTATGATGAGTATAAGATCATAACACATCAACTTTTTCCTTCTGACTATCCAAAATCTTGTGTCATTGTAATTAAGCATTTTTCTTCTCCTGATGATACAACTTGGCATACCATCATAACTCTACTTCCTCCTATTTTGCATTTGGAACAAACCAAGTTTGACTGACCTACCACATGGCATCTTTTGATTTGCTTGCCTTATCCTATCACTTGCTCCGTCAGCATCTAGCTAGCCCCTAACACCATGTAGTACCACCTCAAGTAAAATTTACTTGTCACAAGACATGTGCCAGCCTATCGTGATGTCTCTATGGTTAAAGGTCAAGCAATTCCTATTAGCAAAATAGTGACAACCTTAGGTCTTCCACAAATCTGACAATCAAGAACAAGACTTTAGCTTTGCTTGAAAGTGGGCCACCCGTACTATGTGTGATCATATCACTATGTTGCTACTCTCAACAACCTTACACTTTGGATTAGCAATATGAAAACAACCTCTGATCAATCCTTAATATGATGGCTAGGAGAAAATTGCATTATAGAATATGATGGGCCCATCGGGACATGTGTTGCTCTATTGCCATGTCGCATAGATTAAAATACCTTCATCTTTCCATAACCACAAAATGACATCCGTAGATATGTCCTAAGATCAATGATCCTCATTGTGTTGCTTGATTACTGCATATGACTCAAAGAAGGCCCCACCTACTCTACATGTCATGCTATCTTTATCTCACTATGACTAAAAATCGAGCATCACTTCATAGCGATATAATGACGACATTTGATTAATCTACAGATCAATGATGAATATAATATTTCAAGAACCTGACTCACTTTGTAGGACAACCAAATTAAATGAAAACACCTGTCACTTCATCTAACAACCCTACCAGTGACAAAAGGAAATGGCCCACAAAGACACGTGTCTTCATGTCGTTATGTCTCTATGACTAAAAATTAAGTAACTTTTGTTAACAACATAAAGACGTCCATTGATCTCAATTTTGATCAACGGTGGTGGGTTTTTCTGAAGTTTCACCCCACTTGGGTCCCACAGACAGGTGTCACTCTTGTTGGCTTTTGAATTAATAGCTTTTGAATAACCTAGTGGAAGAACATTTACACCTAGGGGTAGCTAATTCACATCCTCAATGCACTTATTCAAACATTGAGGCCAAATATAAGGCTATTTAACTCTCCTTCTTCTTCAAGCTTTGCAAGACCTAGGCGAGTGGACCTCAGATTCTTTATATGGTACTAGTGTAAAGGCATACAACTAAATCTAGATAATAGATAAAACCCCTTAATCTTCTATGTTTATGCAAGCATTCATGGACATGAAATAGCTAATAATAGAGCACATGAACTTGATAAACCAAGTGAGAAACTCTTTCAACTCTTAAAAATAAAGGGAAAAGATATTTGATTAATAATTGAATCATTAGCATAACCCAGTTATGCAACAGCAAAAACATGTAACCTCTAAGCTGACCAGTCCCTTATCCATTGGGTATCAACTAAATCTTAACATACACATGGACACCTGAAGTATACTCACATATCTAGACATCTAATCTATCTATCTGGCTTTGCAAATAGACATCAATCTTCATCAAAACTCTCATACTTATTGTAAAATCATCCTAGTGAAAACTACAACCCTGTCAAGATAAATAAGCATTTACTTGACTCTTTGTTCCAATAGAAAAGCCATCCATACATACAATCTTAAGCAATTACAATTGAGTTTAAGCTCTTTGTTCTTAAACACAAAACATTGCAGATAATAGAGGAAGGGGATGAGAATCAAAATAAAACTAAGCAAAATGAACCTCTTGTATTAATCTCATTGAAAACAATACATATGTATGTCAAAACTCAGAAAATAACACCAAGGAATGATTGTGTACTATAAAATGCTTCAAAAGAAATAGACTATTGTTGTTCATAGTAGAGGAATACTAAGAAAAATGGTATCACAATAATGGTAAAGGATTTCAACAAGACTGGAACCACAGGTGGTCACACTATAATGAAAGATATCCAAAAATTGGAACCCCTACAAATAGAAAAGAAGAAGAGCTTATAGAAGAGAAGATATTTCTAGATCTATAATCTAATATTGACATGTGTCCTACTAAAATTATCTTCATCTCAATGTTGTTGAAACTGGTCTTCTTCATTTGTCAGCAATCAAAAACCATAAATGATGTAATAAAATATCTATTTCATCCCCCTTTAGAGTAATCAACAAAATATCCTCTGAAGAAAATATCAGATACACATCAAATCTATGCTAGAGCTTCAAATTTGATCTTAGTTTGTCACTTCTTCTTTTGCCATGAAATTCAACTGTACTATTAACAAACTCTTCATTGCTTCTGACTACCTCTAAAACATTCAATTTTACCTTTATAGTTGCACAAGGAATTTGATCATATCAAAATCTAACCTAATCTTGATATTACTTCATTTGAACCATCAAATCTGCCTTTGCACTGAGGATGCCCCAAAAATACAAATCCTCATGTAGCTACTTTTGGTGAATAACTATATAAAAACTGACTACAGAAATGGATAGTTCATCTTTTTCCAATTCTGATGGTATATTATAGTGCATATTTCTAATGAAAATGATGCCTCTATGATCCATTTGAAATTCTAGCCCCTAAGCTATGAACAGAATTCAAAATGAAAATTTTTAATGTTCACATAGTTAAAAAATATATAAATTCTTAAAATCATTCAAGTCTTTCAACTTTAAAAAAAAAAGCATATGAGATTCTAAGATATGACTTTAATATTTCAAAGTGTTTTGATTTTCATCCTATCCTCCCAATGGACACCAAGTGTCAAATTTCCATTTTTCCATTTGTCAATTGTCTAGGTGGGCCCCACATCTCCTTATGCATCCATTTCCTTCAATTTCTCATCACATCACAAAATATTTTTTGATCTCCCTTGATCTTACAATTCTTGGCAATTTTGGAACATCGTAGCACTTTATCGTTACCTCCTTGATCACATGGCAACTACTGAAATTGTCTTCATCTTGATGTTGTTGAAACTAGTCTTCTTCATCTATCAACAATAAAAAACCATAAATGATGTAACAAAATATTTGATACATCCCACTTTAGAGTAATCAACAAAATATCCTCTAAAGAAAATATTAGATACACATAAAATTTTTGCTAGAGCTTAAAATTTGATCTTGGTTTGTCACTTTTGCTTTTGCCATGAAATTCAACTATATTGTCAACAAACTCTTCATTACTTTCGACTTCCTCTAAAACATTCAATTTTACCTTTATAGTTGCATAGGGCATTTGATCATATCAAAACCTTATCTAATCCTGATATTACTTCATTTGAACCATCAAATCTACCTTTGCACTAAGCATGCCCCAAAAATACAAATCCTCATGTAGCCACTTTTGGTGAATACCTATATAAAAAATGACTACAAAAATAGATAGCTCATCTTTTTCCCATTCTAACAGTATATTATAGTGCATATTTCTAATGAAAATGATGCCTCTACGAGCCATTTGAAATTCTAGCCCGTGGGCTATGAATAGAGTTCAAAATAAAAATTGCAAATGTCCATATAGTTATAAAAATATATAAAATCTTAAAATCATTAAAATCTTTCAACTTAAAAAAACTAAGTGTATGAGAGTCTAAGATATGACTTTAATATTTCATAGTGTTTACATTTTCATCCTATCCTCCCAATGGACACCAAGTGTCAATTTTCCATTTGTCAATTGTCTGGGTGGGCCCCAAATCTTCTTATACATTGTGACATATTTTTTGATCTCCCCCGATTTTACAATTCTTGGCAATTTTGGAACATCGTAGCACTTTATCCTTACCTCCCCGATCACACAGCAATGGGCCCCCGTCATAGCATCGTAATACCTTGTTTCTTACCTCCCTAGTCATACAATTTGGTCATAACATCTCATAGTTTTAATTTCTCATTCTCAATAATGTCCCAGAGTAGCATCATAAGGTTTATCTTAATGTCCCGGTGTAGCATCATAAGGTTTTATCTTTCATGTATTGACCTTACGAAAGACTCCTCATTGTAGGCATCAGAGGGCCTCATGGTAGTTCTCCCGATATCCCGACTGGTCTTCCAACATGCCATGTCTTACCTTACTACATGGGCATTTGAATAGTCAAAATTTGTTGATTTCTTTATTAGCATGGTTGGATGGGCCCCTCCACACATTTGCTATGCCTATCTTTTTGAAAAGACATGTCTTTGAAGACACAATCACATTGAGTGTATCTTCTTTTAAAATGCAAAAGAAACCATCCTTAGGTGCATATGGGATTAAACATTAAACCATTGCTTGTACATGGGGGAAGTTAAATAACATTTGCAAATAGGGATCACACATACTCCCTTAAGGTATCATCTATTAAATGTTTTTTTCTTTGGTGCAAACGGAACTATTCCTTGTGCTTCTACCATGTTGATGTGGACTATAATTCAGAGGGAGAACCTACAATATTGGAGAATAGTCATTCTTGCAAAGTTGATTGCCCCTATACCATGAAGCTCCTCTTTTGGTGTGATTTCTTTGTTGTGGGATATCTTGCCTCCTTTTCCATATTCTTCTTTCATGTTGCCTTCCCTTTATACTATGCAAGCTACACCCAACGCCATTTTTGTTTTCTTTGAACTCTCAATTTTTCCTTGGTGTGGGGTACTCCTAAGGTGAACGTGGATGCTTCTATTCCTTGCACTAACATGGTTGTTTCCTACATTCCATTTGAAATGTGGAGTTGGGTGGATTGCCTCCCTTCCAGGTCTGCTTTGGCAGATCCCTTCCACATCTTACACATATCATCCCTCTAGAAAGTGGGATCTTAGCCACTATAAACTCTAGCGCACCCTTGTTTAAAAAATAAAAATGTTCATCTTATATTCCTTGGGTTGCTTCTCTTCACTAGTAGTTTACCCTATTGTGATATGGAGCTCTACCATGTACCCCCTTTTTAATTTGTGAAGATCCAAAGTATCTACTACTGATGTTAATTTGGGCACCACTATGTGATCCAGACTATTATGGAGTCCTAAAGCCGGTAGCACTCATCAATGATTTCCCTTATGGGTAACACCATATACTTTGTTGATATTGAATGATGATAAATGCATATTAGATGTTACCTATCTTCATCCATTTGAAATAAAAAGATATATATATATATATATATATATATATATATATATATATATATATATATATATATATATATATATATATATATATATATATATATATATATATATATATATATATATATATATATATATATATATATATATATATATATATATATATATATATATATATATATATAATAGTGATCAACACTATTATATTCCCTTTTCTGAAACATCTTTAAATTCCCCTAAGCTCTATCAATCTTGGTGGATATTGTCGAGCCCAAAAGTGGGTTCAACTAATTTTTTTTTGTTTTTGAATAGTTGACATTGCAAACTAATCCATAGAACACTTGATACTAACTGGAAATAATTTCAAGTACTAATTGATCATTTGAAACTTATTTTAGCATTTATCTGCAAACTGTGATTTTCTGATAACAGGGCATGTCGGCTAGCTTTAAAAAACTAACATAACTAGATAACAGGGCCTTGAAAGCTGACATGTTGGTTCTTTGTGAAAAATCCTTGCACCCTACCAGATCTCTTCATGTGATGATGACTTAGTCAAAAGATATTGATGTCCAAAGTTTCCCCATTTAAAACTGTTTGCAAAAAAACATGTTAAAAAACCATAAAATGCATATGATTTCAGCTTCGAAAACTAGGCAAATGGGTACTTGAGGGTACAAAAACTGGGGAAATAGTTCATTTCCATAAGGGGAATATAATTCTATGATCTAGGCTCATGAAAAATAACAGGACACAATTGGTGAGCATGTGAAGTTAGGTACTCAAAATTGTAGGATTGGAAACATCAACAGAAAACTGTTTTTTGCAAATGGAATGGTCATGGGAAAATCTATAGAAAGATTCATCAAGGTTTACAAACTAGCACACTTGAAGTATTTTTGGAGTAGAATACATGGGCACAAACCATTTGATCCAAGAAATCACGGAAACAAAGTTATGTCATCCTGAACAAGGGTACCGACCAATCTACATTTTATGACACTAGTAAAAAGTTATAAATTGCATTCAGAATCATCTGTGCAAACTGACACAAGCTCAAATATGAAACATAGCAATAGTGTGACCTCTAGAATGTAATGCAAAAGGAATTTTCTTAGTATGGTCAACTAGGTCAAATTTATAATATGTCAAATAGGGCTTCCTGGATATCTAGGCAATTTGCATCAACATGACAAAGATAAGTAACCAACTTTGAGGGACTCAAAACCTAGACAAAACATATCAAAATGACACAAAAATTGAAGCATAGGTTCATTGATATGCATACTAAAAAATTCCAAAGCGACGAGTCATGAAAGATAACTAGATGAGAGATATTCAAATGCAAACTAGGCCTCCTATCATTGTTTGACACTAAGGCAAAATGCAGAACTAAACACTGCTCAAAATAAAACTTCACGAAATGAATCAGAATGATAATTCAACATTATAAAATGCATAGATATGTTGAATGCGAGGTGTTAGAAACATAAAACACCTCTTAGGCCTTAATACAATAGCTAGGTACATAATCATGAAAATGCACTTATAGGGCTCAAAGTGACTCAAAATTTTGGAATGGTACTCAAAATGTGGAATGCGAATTTGATTCCCATCAACTCTGTTGCTATGTTGCATGGAATTAAATTTACTCTTCTCTCCATAACGACACAGCAATGACCCTTGGTCTTAAGGAAGATCAAGGGTTGTCGTTATCTACCCATAACTTATATTTAAAAAGGTAACTCATGTAGGATAAAAGGTATTATGATGAGACCTTAGGTAAAAAATGAATTAGGAAATAGGGTAGGGCAGAAGAACACAAAGAAAATTTAAAATAAAAGCGGGAAAACCTAATTAAAGGAGGGTTTCAGAGGTATTTTAAAGGTTTTAAATTTCTCGTGCACATTTTGTAAAAAGTGGACCACACTAATCAGAATCTTGTGAAAAACCTAGGGCACAAACAATACCAAAGCAAAACAATTAGGGATGTTCTAGGGAAAAATAAAATAGGAAATATTCAAACCCTAATCATAAAACAAAAAGTGGATTTTTCACTGTAAATTATGAATAATTTTATCATGCGAAAAACTTATTTTATTTTGGTTGTAACTTGTCGACTTATCATCATTTTTGTAATACTCCAAGAAGCTTCCTCGAATCCCTTTATAAGGCCATATTGTAGGTTAATTTATGCATGCAATTTGGATTACTTTATTGTATGCAAACTCCTATTGGAGTTCTGTGTTGTTTTCCATTTGAAACTTATTTTAGCATTTATCTACAAACTATGATTTTCTAATAATAGGGCATGTCAGCTAGCCTTAAAAACTGACATAAATAGATAACAGGGCCTTGCAAGCTAACATGTTGGTTCTTTGTTTAGCATCCTTGCACCCTACTAGATCTCATCATGTGAAAATGACTTAGTAAAAAGATATTGATGTCCAAAGTTGCCCAGTTAAAACTGTCTGCAAATAAACATGTTAAAAAACCATAAAACACATTTGGTTTCAGATTCAAAAATTGGGCAAATGGGTACTTGAGGGTACAAAAACTATGGAAATAGTTCATTGCCATGAGGGGAATATAAATCTGTGATCTAGGCTCATGAAAAATAACAAGATGAAATTGGCAAGCATGTGAAGTTAGGTACTCAAAATTGCAGGATTAGAAATATTAGTAGAAAAGTATTTTTGCAAATGGAATGGTCGTGGGAAACTGTGTAGACAGATTCATCAAGATTTACAAACTAACACACTTGAAGTATTTTTAGAGTAGAATGTAGGGGTACAAACCATTTGATCCAAGAAATCATGAAAAAAAAGTTATGTCATCCCAAATAGGGGTTCAAACCAATGTGGATTTTATGACACCAGTAAAATGTTATAAATTGCATTTGGAATCG
Organism: Cupressus sempervirens; assembly: GCA_028749045.1. Taxonomy (NCBI): domain Eukaryota; kingdom Viridiplantae; phylum Streptophyta; class Pinopsida; order Cupressales; family Cupressaceae; genus Cupressus; species Cupressus sempervirens. Next base: position 197,951,403 of record CM053786.1, read on the forward strand.
CATTTGCAAATTGATCAAACAGATTCATCACAACCTCAAATCTGAAACACAACAAGTGTGTGACCTCTAGAATCCAATGCAAAAGGAATTTTCATAGTATGGTCAACTAGTTCAAGGTTATAATAGGTCAAATAGGGATTCCCAAATATTTGGGCAATTTGCATCAACATGACAAAGATAAGTAACCAACTTTGAGGGACTCAAAATCTAGTCAAAACATATCAAAATGACTCAAAAATTGAAACATAGGTTCACTAATATGCATACTAAATAATAAAAAAGTGGTGAGTAATGAAACATAACCAGGTGAGAGATATTCAAATGCAAACTAGGCCTCTTGTCACTGTTTGACACTTGGACACATGCAGAATTAAACACTGGTCAAAACATAACTTCACAAAACAACTCATAATGACAATTTAACATTATAAAACACATAGATATGTTGAATGTGAGGTGTTATAAATATAAAACACCTCTTAGGCCTTAATACGATAGTCAGGTGCATAATCATGAAAATGCAATTATAGGGCTCAAAGTGACTCAAAATTTTGGAATGGTACTCAAAATGGGGAATGTAAATTTGAGTCCCATCAACTCTGTTGCTATGTTGCATGGAATTAAATTTACTCTTCTCTCCATAACAACATAACAACAACCCTTGGTCTTAAGGAAGATCAAGGGTTGTCGTTATCTACCCATAACTTAGATTTAAAAAGGTAACTTGTGTAGGATAAAAGGTATTACGACGAGAGCTTAGATTAATAATGGGTTAGGAAATAGGATAGGATAGAAGAATGTGAATAAAATTTAAAATAAAAGAGGGAAAACCTTATTAAAAGAGGGTTTCAAAGGTATTTCAAAAGTTTTAAATTTCCCACGCACATTTTGTAAAAAGTGGATCACACTAATCAAAATCTTGTGAAGAACCTAGGGCATAGACAATACCAAAGCAAAATAATTAGGGATATTCTAGGGAAAAATAAAATAGGAAATCTTCAAACCCTAATCATAAAAAAATTTGTGGATTTTCCTCTATAAATTATGAATAATTTTATCATGTGAAAAACTAGGCCAACACACTCTTTATTTTATTTTTGTTGTAACTTGTTGACCTATTAGCATTTTTGTAATGCTCCAAGAAGCTTCCTCAAAGTCCTTTATAAGGCCATATTCTAGGCTAATTTATGCGTGCAATTTGGATTATTTTATTGTATACAAACTCTTGTTGGAGTTTTGTGTTGTTTAACATTTAACTTGGCTCTTGCAATTTTTTGTGAGAATCAACCCTTACCCTATTTTGTCTATTGTATTTCTTTGCTTTAGATCTGGGACATTTGGAGCATCATTTTTGTTTTGCAAATATATTATTTAAATTTTAGCAATAAATTATTACATCTTTGTGTTGGCATAAGCTTTCATGTCCGACTATTATTTGGTGCATTAATGAGTTATATCTTCCCCTCAACATCTCTAGCTCACTCACTTCAGAATATTCCTCAAATAGGACCATGGCATTAGAACTTTCATTTGGGCACTTTCCTTGGGGTATTTCCCTTGAGAACCTTCCCTCAAGTACTCTCCTTTGGGCCAAGTTTTCCTTCAGACCGAGTTGTTGTTTGATTAGAGTTCTCCCACAGACTAAGTTCTCCTTTGGCCTGAGTTCTCCTTTGGACTTACTTATCCTTTGGCCAAAGTTCTCCTTTAGAGGGAGGTTTCCCTTGGGTTGAGTTATCCTTCAGACTATGTTCTCCTTTGGACAAAGTTCTCCAATTAATTGAGCTCTCATTTAGGCAAAGTTCTCCTTCAGGTGGAGTTCTCCTTCGGATCAGATTCTCCTTTGGACAAAGTTTTCCTTCGGACTGGCTTCTCCTTTAGATGGAGTTCTCCTTCAAGTTAAGTTTCCCTTCAAACTGAAAACCTCTTTGGACTAAGATTGCCTTCGACCTACAATTGCCTACAAGAAAGATCATCTTGGGATCATTACAATGATAATGTTGTTAGTTATAAGGTTGGCTTGGGGGATAAAACTAATATTTCCACATTAAAGTACTTTATTAGCAGTAAGGTTCATGATGTCCCTATTTTTCCACTAGTGTCTAAGGATGATGTGGGGGATATGCCTAATGAAGTCTTGATGAATTTATGCTTTACTAAATTTTAGGATAGGAAAGAGCCTCCTTTTTGCATTCTCCAAACTACGAAAGCCTTCTTTTTCTTGATGATTTTTGGGTCAATGGTGTTGATTTATGGGAGGAATAAATAGGATAAACTAGATACTAGGGGGGTGAATTAGAATCTATAACACTTTATAACTTTTCACCTATTCATCTATGAGATTTCTTCTGATAAGGACTACAATGAAAGGGTGGAGGGCGACAAGTTGAGGGAGGAGAGGAGACCAATCTCAGAGATGGGGAGGACAAAAAGAGGATGGGTGGTAAGAGAAACATCACCATTATCATGTCGGCCAACATATAGAGGAGGATGAAAACTAGGAGGCAGCGAAGGATAGGGATGAGGATGATAAGAAACAAGGGGTGTGGGGAAGAGCAAGAGCAAGATTATGAGGAGTTGGGATCCATCCATTACAAATGCATGATTATGTGCAAATACAAAAAATTTGGTGTGGAGGAATTTTGATAATATTTGTACAAAGATGGGGATCAATAGAGAATTGAGAAGAACTATGGTCAAGGAGAATAAAGAGGGAAAAATTCAAATGGAGATGATTGACCCAACCCTAGTAGTTTTAAGTGATTCCACTAAGGAAAACCCTCAAATGGATGTGCTCAACAATGCAAAAAAAAATGCAGTGGATAATTATCATACCACCAAATAAATTTTCCAAAAAATTCAGGAGCTCAAATACAGAGTGAACAGTTTGGAGAGGGAGAATTACAACTTGAGGACTAGAGAAATAAAGGAAGAAAAGGACATTGATAATAGAGTGGAGGAAGTGGAGAGTAGGGTTCAAAACATGGAGGGATCTATGAAAATCATTGCTAAGAAAAGCTACAACATCCTCAAAGAAGATAATAAGAACATAAAGGTGCTCATTAACAAAATTGAAGAACATAGGGTCAACAAAGAGGATGATCTTTCTCCTAGCAATGCCAAAGATAGGTCTCCTAAGGATGGCTCAAGGAAGAGAACCATATCTAGCAGAAAGAAGAAGTATATCCAAGAACTTAGTAAAGATCTATCTAACATGAAAGAGGTAGTTGGAAGAATGTCTGAGCTCAAAATTTGTGCTAAATAAATACTAAGAGAAATTATTTGAACAACCTTCCTGGCTTTTGGGCCTCTCCTGATTTTTTGTTCCACTCCCCTATTTTTGGTTTTTTTTATCTTTTCCCCATGGGGGGTTGTTTCAATTTGCTTTTAGCTTGTTGGATACTTTAATCATTCTATGTATGTTTTACTATTAGTAGTGTAAGGGTTTTAGGGCCCCATTAAAACCTATTTTCCTTAATAAAAAACTTTTCACCAATTCATCCACACCTATCAATAACTTGTGCATGTAAAACTTATAATGTAAATATGATGTAACATATCAATTTGATCAATCACATGCATGAAAGTAAAACACATAAAACAATATTTGTTACTTAGAAACCCTCCAAGGTGAAGGTAAAACTAGGGTCAGGATGACACCCAAAAATATTCACTACTACGGTAATATAGTTAACTGGATAAGGTTACAACTTTTGACCATAAAATATGATCTACCATGTGAGGGCTCTACCCTGTTAAAGGCTTAAGAGACTACTTTGTCTCACCTTGTTAGAGGATTTAACACTTACAAAAAAAGTATGGACTTTGTTAGGAGATTTACATAAGCCAGTTAGGACCACTCTGTTAAGAGATTTTCCCTCTCTCAATTACAAAATAACTAATCTAGTACCTGACTCTCAATTTTCTTTGCAAGCTGATTTCAAGTCTTCTCCTTGCTAACTAATACTCTTCTCTGATCTGATATGCTTATCTTTCCCTTTCACTTAATTGCCATGACTAGGTCACTTTCTCAGTTAGATGATAACATAACCTTCCACCGATCTATTCACAATCCTTCTCTTGCATAATACTTCAAGCATACACCTCTCTTCCTTTGATTTTACTTTGCATGCCTATGATTTGGGTTGAGATAATCACTATTTAAAGAATTTCGTAAAGAGTTTTCTAGATGGTTCCATGTTTTGCCTCTTCATCTTGATCATTTAACACATAACATAGGGATCTATGATCCACATCATGTAAATATTTTGTAACAATCTATTCTAGTGTTAAATGTTTTGTAACAACCTCAAAAAAATATAAATATTCCTTTCAAGTTGGCCTAGTAATCATTTTGCCCCAAACACTATTCCATTCTGGACTTTTATGTAAACTTTGCATTTCTCAATCTTTAATGTTTCCTAATGCTCAACATTGTTGTTACTTGATCTATATTACCATTCTAATGCTTAGTATGTGTTGCACTCGGCAAACACTATATCATTCAGCACTTATGTACTTGGAATTTTCTTGATCACTAATGAGCTCGATATGTGTGTGTGTGTGTGTGTGTGTGTACATATATATACATATATGTATATATCTATATATATACATATATGTATATATATATATACATATATGTATATATATATATATACATATATGTATATATATATATATGTGTGTGTGTGTGTGTGTGTGTGTATATATGTGTGTGTATGTGTATATATATGTGTGTATATGTGTGTGTGTGTGTGTGTGTGTGTGTGTGTGTGTGTGTGTGTGTGTGTGTGTGTGTAACTACTCTATGACCAAAAAAATCCTTGGCTCCTATAGATCTCAGTACATACTCACTTATGTACTGACTCAATCTATATAGAGTAGCTCTCTACCTTGTAAATGATTAACTAGTTGACTCTAATAGACAACCATGGTAAATGATTAACTAGTTGACTCTAATAGACAACCATGTTTAGAGATACCAAAAATTATCTCCCCCTTTGACAATAGTGGAAAAAAACTTTGTCACTTTTACATCATTACAATACAATCTAATAAATGAGCTCCTCCCCATGTCTTATGACATATGCCTTAGAATAAGAAATGAAAAAATGAATAACAAAAATCTATTTTACCTATATTCAAAACTATATTTCTCATCTCATTCACGCCACATTCTTCTTATCAACTTGGTTTCTCTTTGTCAACTCTATTTCCCCCTTGTTCACTTTATTAACTCTATTTCCCCCTTGTTTTCGAACACTATATGTCACTGCTACTAGGGTTGAATAGGTGAAAGTAATCCATATTTTTCAATGAATTCCTTGTGAACTCTAGTAATCATAGTCAATGTATGAGACCATGTGGTTCTTGCTGCCTCCAAAATTTAATTCTACTACTAAAGTCTTGCATCCAAATCAATTAAACTATCAACCACTAAAAGATTATTGTTAACCATTTTATCACCCCCTTTATCCCCTTGTCGCCATCATTGAAATTTGATTAGAGATATCTATTCATGGCGTCAAGTGTAATGCCCTACCAAGGGACCCAAAAGAAACTAACCTAAAGTTTCATTAAGTTTTCCAAACATTTTTTTTGGAAAGATAATATGTCATGAGCCCAGATTAATAGCATATATAAATATTAAAATAATATATTATTATTATAATAATATAATAATAATAATTAAGAATACTAATTTAGAATAATAATATTAAAGCAAAATATAATATAATGATATATCTGCATCAATTGATCTTAAAATATAATAATATAATAATATATATTAATTTACAAATATAATAGTATTATATTTGATAATATAATAATATAAACATATAGTATTGAGATCAATAATAAAATAAATTAAGGAGATGGAAAGACACACCCTTTCACATGTAAGAATATAAATAGAGAAATCATATCACTAAAAAGGGCATTTAGAAATGACTATTTATTATAAAGTAGGTAAACTAGAAGGATGATGGAAATGATTCATTACAATATCTAATGTTCAATGTCAATGAGGTGACACTGATAACATATTATATGGAGAATTCATTCTAATTTTTATGGTGAACCATAATGATACTTTCATTATAACGTAACCTAATATGGAAACTTTCGTAGCTAAGAGGGAGTCTTGAAGTTAGCTTCAGGAGGCTTACATATCCAATTCATAGTATTGTCTCAAGTAATACTTTGTTAACTAAATTTATGACCATTTATGTTTAAATCCTTCTTACTCATTAATTGTGTAAATCATTTAATGACTATGATTTCACATCTCTAACAATTATTATCATACTTGCCAATTATTATAATAGAGATCCACATTAATCATCTATCTAGGATATCCTCTATTTGATCATTGTTTATCAAGAAAATATTCATAAAGTCATTATGCAATTAACGGCCTTAACAATCAGTCCACATAATGACAAATATAAGTCGATGGTATTAGACTCAAACATTCACTATTCATAGTTAAACATTAATTATAACTGTTAAATATGGTATCAATTGTGTGCAACTCTTAATTACGTTGTTTGAAATCTTATACCACTCCAACATAGGTATATATATTGTGTCAATCCTATCATCAATGACACATTCAGAGGGACACTTTACATGTATATGAAGATACACAACAACACATTATATAGTCTCTGATCAGTGTGAACAATCGCAGAGAAAACTTGTTCAAACACTTAGAAGATTGATCGATATTCTCAGACTACTATATTTGAGAACTTAGGTAATCCAAAGGAGATTGAACCATAGCTATTCTCAAATCAAATATTACAAATGCTTAGAAACATCTGAAAATATCAGATAGTCGATCAAACATGGACTATTTTTTCTCTAATTCAAATATTTGGTCAAGATGGCTTGTAGGTGGAACATTTCATATTGAATCAGATAGGAAGATTATAAAATTTATACAAATAAAAGAAAAATTCACAAAAAATGAATGACATCCAAAAAGGGTCATTACATAATATATAAAAACAATTATAAAATAGTGGAAGCAATAACATACACATACATAAGCAACACATAAACAAATTACATCTCTTAAGGATCCCATGACATTGAATCACATTTAAGTTTAATTAATACAAAATCCAATATATAATAAATTCACATCCAAGAATAATTCAATAATCAATCAATTAACTAAAGATTATATACTTTAATTAAAATTTATTAAAATTCAATAATCATTAGTCTATTAATGATAATAATTATTTATTTAAAAATAATTTATTTTAAATTTTAATAAACAATTATTAATTTATTAATAAAATAATATTTATTAAATAATATAATATTATTAATATTTAATATATTAAATAGCATTAAATAATACTTAATATTAATTAAAATAATAATATATATTTTTAAAAAGAAAGCTATATAAAAAATCCTAATCTATGAACATTTTAAGCTCATCAGCTAGGAGGCGCTGGAGCACACTATTGTACCAGCGTACTAGCATAAGGCAGTACCTACTGCTATGACAGTAACAAGCTATCATGCAACCTACCTTTGTAGCCGCAGGGGTGGGTGGGGGATTGGTGGCCCTGCCAACGTCCAAACTTATTATTATTATTATTATATATATTATATATATAATTTTGTTTAAAAAAAAAACAAAAAAAATAGCTGCCCTAATTTATTTATTTATGTTTAATAATGTAACTACATAGTAATTACATTATTATATATATAATAATTATCCAAAATAAACCTTGTATAGAAACCCAGATCAATCAATCAAAATTGATAAAACAAACTTGGTTTTCAATTTCAAAATTGATAGACTAATGAATTCACCTACAAGGGTTTCAATTTAATTAATACATTCATAGATGAAATCAAGAGCAAAGAAATAGTAAATTTCAACATAAGGGTTTCAACCAAATCTAGAACTGCAAAAAATTATTTATCTAGACATGAAGAAAATAGAAAATTTAAGAATGGAAATCTACTACACAAATTAACCACAATATTCTACTGAATTTGATGCTAACTCGACAACACACGAAGCACACAAGTATTTCCCTTTCTTTCTAAAAGCCTCCTTTGTAATTGTTCCTCCAAAACCCCGTTCTTGAAAAATGAACTCTTGATCTCTAATAAAGACTTTTCTCTTAATTTAGGGCTTCAATTGTACAATCCTATGAACATAACTCTTAGTCTCTTTATTATTTTATTATATTTTAAATATTCGTGCACAACCCTTTTGCCATTAAAATACCTTTATGAAATTAATTCATTTGTTTCTTTAATTAATTCTTGAAATGTTTTTTGTAAAAATATTTATTAACTTAAGTAATAATCATATTTAGCATTTATTTAAAAATGAACTCCTAAATATACTATTATTTAATTAAATAAATATTAATACATCCAAAATTAGACTTTAACTAAAACTCTAAATTTAGTTCTTTTATTTAATTAATTTCTTAGTTAATTAAATATAATTAAATATTGATTTTACCTTATAAAATTCCTATTAAATTAAATCATTAAATATTCTTTTAATTTGATTTAATTATACCATTAAATACACCAAAGATCCACAAGACTAAAAATCAAAACCCATAATAAAATACAAAGAACTAGATCACACTCAAGGGTTATAATCATGAGCTTATGTCACTTGATGAATTTGGAAGTGTAAACAACTTAGGTGTTTGTCCTACTTTCTAGGACAATTGGCTTAAGGATAGGATTCAAACCCAAGAGTAATCTCCCCTCTCTTACCATTAAGATATTGCAATAGGATACACTCATCTTGGCAATTTAGGGAAGTTGATACCTGGTACCTACAATATGCATATAATTCATGCATGTACATACATAATATTCTAAACTAAATAGACAATGGCAGGAAGTGGTGCATCATTTAGATCCCAACTAGTAGGTGGCTACGAATCTCTCCCTCATTTATATCAAAAATATCATACATAAAGTAAAACATACAAGTACACCACACACATGCAAGTATGGGGTAAGTATCCATAGAAAATGCATACAAATAATCCATCTATCTATCATCATGAAATAACTGAAATCAATGCATACAAGTATCATTATCGAAGAATAATTATGCATACATGAAATAACTAGTACCAAAGTCACTCATCATATAATCAACTAAGAATGAAATAATATCCAACAATTCTAGGAAAAAAATGTCATTAATCAACAAACATAAACATCAAGCTAACATAAAAGAGTTCAGCAATATAATACAATAAGTCAATTAGGGGTAGGCATTACATCCACCCCCTTAGACTTAGGCTTACTCCTACTACAAGAAAGATAAAACAAAAGGACTCACTATGCGTGTCCTATTGGACTCTTTCCCCCTATAGGAGGATAAGGCTCCACTACAAGCACTATCTACAATCTACCCAAATCTCCATCCATGGGTTCTAAAGTTGTAGGTTTTTTATCTGAGAACTATGATCTCCATTGAGGACAATAGAATGAATTGTGTCCTCATTTTCTACATGAAAAACATTCTCCATCAAAACACCTATGTAGTTTAAATGTGTCAGACTGCTAAAAACTACTTCCACTAGTAAAAGACTCAGTACTTTGTGATGGATGGTCATTCTGGTTGTGCTTGTTGTAATGCCCCACCAAGGGATCCAAAAGAATTAACCTAAAGTCTTGCTACATTTGCCGAACTTTTTTTTTTTTTAAAGAAAGAATAGCATACACATCAAACATAAATTAGTGGAAGCAATAACATACAATCATACAAAAGCAAACATCACCGATTACATTCCTTAAGGATCTCAAGATGTTGAATCACATTAATAATTAATTAATTCTAAGTCTAATAAATACCACATCCACATGAAAGAATAATTAAAAGTCCAAAGTCCATTTAAATAATATACATTTGTTCCTAATGCCACTTGACAATAAAATTTGGAATGCTCAATCATCCACTGTACATGTCATAGGGTATGAAAGGCTAAAAGAATATACATTTGTAAAAGTAAATTACATCATCCTCCTCAGACCCATGATACAAAGTAAAATACAATAAATGAAACCATACATCATAAAGATATAACTATCCATCATAAAGATACAATTATCCATCATAATACACAGAGAATAGAATGAAAGGAAATGCAGACAAGGAACTCTAGCCACGACATCTAGGGATGGATCTCAATTGTAAGAGTAAAAAGCACTATCACCTGACCACATGGTAACCTAAAAAGGCCCACACCCATTGTGCTAAGGACATAGTCTCAAGTCCCAAATAGGATAACAATCCAAATATCAAAAGTACTCTCTAAGTCTAGGAAGACCTGAAAGTAATTTAACTCAAAGGTTCCAAGATAAATCGACATCTAGACCCAGAGGCACACAAGACATGTAGGAAACCTACTATGTAAGTAGGCAAGTGTCATTGCATGAATCAATGCTAGAGTTACACTAGCAGTCTTTGAGGACTCTAGCCCCCCAGTGATTTTATGCGGCACTAGTATCCTCTTGTACTAACAAGGCATACTAACGATGCATGGTTGCAACCAAGCATTCTCTCTACTCCCATCCTAGTCTATACTAGCACTCAAGGCATGGGCAAGAATATACAAAGAATCTTATTAGGTTCATTTTACTCTCATTTAGTGTAGTTTTTTAACTTATTAAATAACTTACAATGGGTTACCCTGGGAACCACTTAGGGCCTCGGCCTCCATTGCAAGCCGCTTCCTAACATTACATATAGATAACATACCCTAGGCTCAAAAAAGTATAAATCAAAGAATCATATAAAAATTACCTCAGTCCTATACAAGTGACTGGAAAACATCAAAAGATAAATCACAATAACATATCAGTTCTCTGCGAGCAATTGGAAAGCATCCCAAAAATAACCGATCGAAGACTCAAAATGGTTAATTGAAATATGTTGTAACATGACATCACCAAGAATAAATCATACCAAACATCTCAATCCTATAAAAGTGACTAGAAAGCAATCCAAATACAATTGATTGAAGACTCAAAATGGTTAAGTCAAGTAGGTCATAACATTCACCTCAACTTCACACAAGAACACTAGAAAGCAATAACAATCAATAGATCAACACACATCATAGAGCATACCAACACATTACCATGGTTGAATTAAAAAGATGAAAGATCATTTTAGCATAATACCACACTCACAAAACTCCGAAGCCTTTGGTAGACATCCTAAAACTGATCAACACTCTAGTCAACCCAAACCCAAAACACAGACAAAAAATATATAAACAAAGTGTAGGTTTCATGGTTTGGTTTGATTTTGAAAACATATCATTGAGTTAAATGTAAGGTTTTAGTTTTCATTCAATGTAAGTTTTCAAATAAAAGAGATTCTCAGTTTACCCTACAAGTTAACCCACTCATTTATTTGAATCAAATGTAGAATTAACCCCATTATATTTTAAGTCAATTTCCCTAAAATATTGTAAGGATAATCATTTATTTAATTAAATTATTAAAATAGCTCTAATTGATTTTAAATAAAATAATTGGCAATTTCATCAAAATCAGAATTATTAATAATTAACTAAATCTACAATCATATCACATAATTTCCATTATTAAATAGATTAATCAAATTTAATTAAATTAAAGTAATTAATAAGTATATATAAAATAACTATATAAATAACATTCAATTAATTATTAAAATTTGAAACTGTTAATACATTTTATTAATAAAAATAATATTTAAAATTAATAATAATAATCAAAACTTTAATTACATTTAGTAAAAAAAATAAAATAAAAAATTTAATAAGTTCAACATTTATGTAAGCTCGTTGACTTTTAAAGTAGGTCGTGACCTCACTACAGTCACCGCAGGGCCTATGGCTGTGACAGTACGTAGTATTGTCACTATCACAGTACCTGCATCAGTGGTAGTGGTCACTTAGCCTAGGAAAGGGGGAGGTGGGGTAAAATCCCCTCCCTCAATAAATTTATTTTATTATTTTTTTAAAATTCAATTTTTATAATTTATTTATTTTATAAATTTTTTATAAATTTAAATTAAAAAAATTCCTTTTGTTATTAAAAATATTTATTTATTTTTAATAAAAGTTCCAACATTATTCTAATAAGGAAAATATAACTAACCAGTTGAATTTTCTCTTTAAATTTTCTTTTTAGTTTCAAAACCCTTCTCAATTTCAATCTAAATTTGCAAAATTATAGTTAGGTAATTTTAAGATATTTAATCTCTACGTATGTAGATAAAATCTACATGCATACCAGTAATTCACAATATTGAAAGCACTCATCACAAGGAATCATTCAAATAACCATTTCATAGACACGAAGAAGACAGGAAAAGAAATAAAATAATTAACTATGCGAATCATCACAATAATCTACCTAGAATCTAACGCTAATTGCTACACCCAAAAAGATTTGTGAGAGAAATTTCTCCTCTCAAAACCTTTTCTCTTCCAAAAATTCTCTTTCCAAAATTCGTGGTTCCTTCCAAAAACTTCGGTCCTTTGAAAAATGAATCCTCAACTATTGATAAGGAGTTCTCTTCTAAAATTGGGGCACTAATTGTGCAATCACCCAAGAGGACTCCTTGCTCACCAGACTTTAACTCTTTATTATCTTTTCCATGCACGTTTAATGAATTATAAAATAACTTTATTTAACTCACTTGACTTCTCTTTTTAATTAATTTATTAAATTTTAAACTCATGCACACTTTATGTAATCTTTAAACTTTTAATAAATAAATATATTATCCACTTTTTAATTTATTTTTGAAACTTTAATTGATAAAATATTTATTAAATTAAATAATAATAATATTTAATATTTATTTAAAAATAAACTCTAAATATACTATTATTAAATTAAATTAATATTATCACGCTCTAAAATTAAACTATAACTTTTATTTTTAAATTTAATTCTTTTATTTAATTAATTTCTCAATAAATTAAATATTAAAATATCATAATAAATTTCAATTAAATTAAATCATTAATTTAATCATTTAATTTGACTTAATTAATAGAAAAATTTCTAAAGACTTTTAGGACAAAACATGAAAACCCATCATAGAAAAACATATGCAAGATCAAATGAAAGGGTTATAATCATGAATTAATGTCATATGATGCATTCAGAAGGTAATCAACTCAGATACTTGTCCTAATTTTCTTAGGACAAATGGGTTCAGAGGTTAGGATTTGGACTTAAGAATTTATCTCCCCTCTCTTACCATTGAGATAATGCGATAAGGTAGGCTTGTCTTGGTAATTCAGGGAAGTTCATAACTAGTACCTACAATCTACATAAAATCCACACATGTACAAACACAATATTCTAAACTAAACAAACAATAGTGGGAAGTGGTGCATCATGTAGATCTTGATTAGCAGGTGACTACAACTCCCTTCCTTAACCACATCATAAATTCTATACATAAAGAAAACATACACGCACACCATACACATGCAGTATGGGGTAATTAACCATAATAAACACATATGATAATCTATCTAGCTAATCATCATTAAATCACTGAAATCACTATAATAATCATCATCATGCACACATGAAGTAAATAGTACCTAGTAATCTCATCATATAATCAACTGAATGTGAAACAATATCTGATAATCTCAAAATAATACTAGCAACAATCAAGCATAAAACTAGCCTAAAAGAGTTCAACAATATAGAAAAAAATGTAAGCTAGGGGCAGACACTACATCCACCCCCCCTAGACTTAGGCTTACTCTTGGAAGCCTACAAGAAAGGTAAAACTAAGGAACTCACTATGTGGGTCCCATTGGACCCTTTTCCCCCACAGGAGGATATGACTCCATTGAGAACACTACAACAATAATATTCAAGATAACAATGTTCTATGATAACCATAAAACATACTACTTTCAGTCACTTAGAGCAATATGATTCTGGTTTAAAAGTAAACCAAAAACCATATTGATCCAACATTCATTCTTTTAACAAATATTGAAATAGATCTCTTAAATACTCTAAACAAAGGATCAACATCCCTAATCCACTGGAAAACATACAAGATGCTATAATAACCATAAACCATACTACTGTAAGCATATATAAAAGACACATGTTTTGAAAACATAATAAGTTTCAATTTTCAGTTAGGCCTATTGTTAGGTTTACGTATAATTTAGTTTTGAAGTCTAAAAGTTCAAGTTTGAAAATATACAACTAAAAATTTAAGTTTAAGTTTGAAAAAGATATATATAACAGTTTAAAGTTTCATTTTTGTTTAACTAGTGGAGTTCCAATATACTCAGAGCTCTTGATGTAGAACTCGAGCTTTGATACTCGATGTAATAACCCACCAAGGGATCCAAAAGAATTAACCTAAAGTTTCACTAAGTTTTCTAAACATGTTTTTTTTTTTTTAAAGAAAGAATAACATAAACATCAAATATAAAGTAGTGGAAGCAATAACATACAATCATATATAAACAAGCATCATAGATTATATTGTTTAAGGATCCCAAGACATTGAATCACATTTATAATTAATTAATATTGAGTCTAATAAATACCACATCCACATGAAAGAATAATTAAAATTCCAAAGTCCATTTAAATAATATAAATTTGTTTCGAATGCCACTTGGAAATAAAATTTGGAACGCTCAGTCATCCATTGTACATGTTACAAGTTATGAAGGGCTAAAAGAATATACATTTATAAAATAGATTGCATCATCCTCCTTGGACCCATGATACAAAGTAAAATATAATAAATGAAACCATCCATCATAAAGATATAACTATCCATCATAAAGATACAACCGTCCATCATAATACATAGAGAATAGAATGAAAGGAAATGCAAACAAGGAACTCTAGCCATGACATCTATAGATAGATCTCAATGGTAAGAGTAAAAAGCACTACCACCTGACCACATGGTAACTCAAAATGGCACACTACCACTGTGCTAAGGAGATAGTCTCAAGTCCCAAATAGGATAACAAACCAAATATCAAAAGTACTCTCTAAGTCCAGGAAGATCTAAAAGTAATCTAACTCAAAGGTTCTAAGATAAATCAACATCTAGACCCAAAGGCACACAAGACACATAGGAAACCTATTATGTAAGTGGGCAAGTGTCATCGCATGAACCAATGTTAGAGTTATCCTGGTAGTCTCTTAGGACCCTGACCCCCATTGCAAGCCAATTCTTGACATTACATATTGATAACCTACCTTAGGCTCATAAAAGTATAAATCAAAGAATCATATAAAAATCACATCAGTCCTATAAAAGTGACTAGAAAGCATCAAAAGATAAATCACAATAACACATCAGTTCTCTACAAGCAACTAGAAAGCATCTCAAAAATAACTGATCAAAGACTCAAAATGGTTAAGTCAAATATGTCGTAACATGAAATCACCAAGAACAAATCATACCAAACACCTCAGTCCTATAAAAGTGATTGGAGAGCAATCTAAATACAATTGATTGAAGACTCAAAATGGTTAACTCAAGTAGGTCATAACATTCACCTCAGCTTCACAAAAGAACATTGGAAAGCAATAACAATCAATAGATCAACACACATTATACAACATATCAAAACATTACCATGGTTGAATTAAAACGATCAAGATCATTTCAGCATAATACCACACTCACAAAACTCCCAAGCCTCTGGTAGACATCCTAAAACTGGTCAACAGTTTAGTCAATCTAAACCCCAAATATAGACAACAGATAGATAAACAAAGTGTAGGTTTCATAGTTTGGTTTGATTTTGAAAACATATCATTGAGTTAAATGTAAGGTTTCAGTTTTCATTCAATGTAAGTTGTCAAGTAAAAGATTTTCTCAGTTTACCCTACAAGTTAACCCATTCATTATTTTGAATCAAATGTAGAATTACCCCCATTATATTTTAAGTCAATTTCCCTAAAATACTCCAAAGATAATCATTTATTTAATTAAATTATTAAAATAATTCTCATTGATTTTAAATAAAATAATTGACAATTTCATAAAAATAAGAATTATTTAATAATTAAATAAATCTACATTCATATCACATAATTTCCATTATTAAATAGATTAATCAAATTTAATTTAATTAAACTAAATAATAAGTATATATAAAATAACTATATAAATAAAATTTAATTAATTATTAAAATTTAAAACTATTAATAAATTTTATTAATAAAAATAATATTTAAAATTAATAATAAATAATAGTTAAACCTTTAATTACATTTAGTAAAAAAATAAAATTAAAAAATTAAAAATTTTGACATTTATATAAGCCCGTCGACTTTTAAAGTAGGTCATGGCCTCACTGTGGTCATGGCAATACGTATTATTGTCGTTGTTGCAATACTTGTGTTAGTGGCAGTGGCCGCTTAGCCTAGGAAAGGGGGAGGTGGGGTAAAACACCCTCCCTCAATAAATTTATTTTATTATTTTTTTAATAATTAATTTATTTTATAAATTTAAAATTTAAATAAAACAAATTCCTTTTGTTATTAAAAACATATTTTTTTAATAATGGTTCCAACATTATTTTGTTAGGGAAAATATGACCAACCTGTCGAATTTTCTCTTTAAATTTTCTTTTTGATTTCAAAAACATTCCCAATTTCAGTCTAAATTTGCAAATTATGGATTAAGAAATTTTAAGATATTAAATCTCTATGTATGCAGATGAAATCTACATGCATACTAGTAATTCATAATATTGAAAGCACTTGTCACAAGGAATCATTCAGATAACCATTTCATAGACACGAAGGAGACAAGAAAAGAAATAGCATAATTAATTGTGTGAATCATCACATTAATCTACCTGGACTCTAATGCTAATCTCTATGCCCAAAAAAATTTGTTAGAGAAATTTCTCCTCTCAAAACCTTCTCTCTGCTATAAATTCCCCTTCCAAAATTTGTGGTTCCTTCTCAAAACTTTGGTCCTTTGAAAAATGAACCCTCAATTGTTGATAAGGAGTTCTCTTCTAAAATCAGGGCACTAATTGTGTAATCACCTGAGAGCACTAATTGTATAATCCCCTGAGAGGACTCCTTGCTCACCAGACTTTAACTCTTTGTTATCTTTTCTTTATCTTTTCCATGCACGTTTAATGAATTATAAAATAACTTTATTTAACTCACTTGACTTCTCTTTTTAATTAATTTATTAAATTTTAAGCTCCTGCACACTTTATGCAATCTTTAAACTTTTAATAATTTAATATCTTTTCCACTTTTTAAGTTATTTTTGAAATGTTAATTGAAAAAATATTTATTAACTTAAATAATAATAATATTTAGTATTTATTTAAAAATAAACTCTAAATATATTATTATTAAATTAAATAAATATTATCAGCTCTAAAATTAAACTATAACTTTTATCTTTAAATTTAATTCTTTTTATTTAATTAATTTTTCAATTAATTAAATAGAATTAAATATTAAAATATCATAATAAATTTCCATTAAATTTAATCATTTAATTTGACTTAATTAATAGAAAAATCACTAAAGACATAAAGGACAAAATACGAAAGCCCATCATAGAAAAACACATGCAAAATCAAACTAAAGGGTTATAATCATGAATTAACATCATATGACACATTCGAAAGGTAATCAACTCAGATACTTGTCCTAATTTTCTTAGGAAAAATGGGTTCAAAGGTTAGGATTTAGACTTAAGAATTTATCTCCCCTCTCTTACCATTAAGATAATGCGATAGGGTACACTTATCCTGGCAATTCAGGGAAGTTGATACTCAGTACTTGCAATTTGCATAAAATTCATGCACGTACAAACATAATATTATAAACTAAATAGACAATGGAAAGAAGTGGTGCATTGTGTAGATCTCAACTAGTAGGTGACTATGACTCCCTTAACCACATAAAAAATGCCATACATAAAGAAAATCTACACACACACCATACACATGCAATATGGGGTAAGTATCCATAATAAAACACATATGATAATCCATCTAAATAATCATGATCAAATCATTGAAATCATTGTAATAGTCATCATCAAATCACTAAAATTATTGTAATAATCATCGTCATGCATACATGAAGTAAATAGTACCTAGTAATCTCATTATATAATCAACTGAATGTGAAACAATATCTGATAATCTCAAAATAATACTACCAATAATTAAGCATAAAACTAGCCTAAAAATGTTCGACAATATAGAAAAAAATGTAAACTAAGGGCAAGCACTATACTTGTTGCACTAGGGATTCCTAGAATGTGAACCACTACCACCACTTTGCACTAAATGATATGATCCGCCTTGATGTTGTTGTTTATTGTCTCCTATAGAAATATGCTTCCTATTGCTACCTAATCCCTTGTTAGCTTCGGACCCTAATGCTGAAGTTGCTCCCACAAAACCACCATGTCCTAATGTAATGCTCTTCTCTACTAGGATAGCTTGATGTACCACATCCTTGAGAGTTTTAGGTTTGAAAACTTTTACACCTCCAATAAGATGGTTGTTCAAACCTCAAATAAAGTGATGAACCATCAGTGGTGATTTCTCACTAGTTCTAGCATAAAGCATGAGCTCATAGAATTTATGCTCATACTATGTTATGGTCAAAGCAAATTGTCTCTGGCTATGAAATTCATCAACCCTCTACTAGTGCCATTCCTCTGGTAGGAAGCATTCATAGAAGTTCTTAAGGAATAAATCCCATGTAATGGTGTTCATGTTCACACCTAGATTCTTCTCTTTGATGTTCCACCATGTGGCACCAAAGAGTTCTAGGTGGTTGATGGTGAACCTTGCTTTGACATTACAGTCAGAGTTCTATATATTAAAACACCTATCTAGAGCAATAAGCCACTGCTCGGCCACATATCCTAAACCTATCCCATCAAAAGATTTGATCTTTAACCTTTGAAGGTCCTTCATCTGAGTAGCTACAACTAACCTTTGTCTATCAATATGAAAGTCCCTCCGAGGAATCCTAGACCTATGCCTCTCCTCATTCCCTTCATGATGTGACCCCTGATGATTAGCACCCTGAGGAGGAGGTAGGAAATCCATGGTGGTCCTCATCATTCATCAGAAGTCAACTGCCTTTGAATTTTCCTTATTTTCCCCATTATGTTGCTCCTTGTTTCTCTCTTGAACAAGACAATCTAGAATAGGCTCATGTACACTAGTATCACTACCTTTCCCTCGACCTCTACTACGGTTTGAGCTACAACCTCTAATTGCAAATCTCATCCCAGATACCATCCTACAATAATATCCAAGATAAAAAGGTGCTAAATATCCATAAGAATATACTACTATAAAGAATACACATATGAAACATGTTTTGAATATAATACAAGTTCAACTTCAGTTTTTCCCATTTTAGGTTTAAGTATATTTCAGTTTTGAAGTTCAAGTGTTCAACTTTGAGAATATACATAACATATTTTAAATTTCGTTTTACATCAACTAGTTAAAAACTAGTGGTGTTCCAATATACCCAGAGCTCCCAATGTAGAAACTTAGGCTTTGATACTAGATGTAACACCCTGCCAAGGGACACAAAAGAAATTAACATAAAGTTTCACTAATTTTTCCAAACATTTTTTTTGAAAGATAATATATAATAATAGTCATAAAATAGTCAAAGCAATAACATACACATACATAAGCAAAACAAAAATAGATTATATCTCTTAAAGATCCCATGACATTGAATCACATTTAAGTTTAATTAATACTAAATCTAATATATAATAAATTCGCATCCAAGAATAATAACAAGTATGAGTCCATTTAAATAATATATAATTATCTCGAATGCCACTTGGCAACAATCAGAATGCATAATCATCCACTATAAATGTCATAGGGTATGAAAGGATGAAAGAATATACATCATAAAAATAAATTACATCATCTTGTAAGATCCATGAAATCAAAAACAATAAAGTGCAACCATCCATAAAAGTACATAAGAACATAATGAAAGAAGATATAGAATAGGGAACTCCAACCATGACATTGAACTACCAAATCTCAATGGTAAAAGTAAAAAGCACTACCACTTGACCTCGTGAAACCCAACAAGGTCCACTCTGATCGCAATGAAGAGATAGTCTCAAGTCCCAAATAGGATATCAAACTTCAAAGTCAAAAGCAACATCTAGGTCAAGGAAAACCTTAAAGCAATCTAACTCAAAGGTACCAAGATATAAATGACATCTAAACCCAGAGGTAATAATGACACATAGGAAATCTACTATGCAAGTGGAAAAGTGTCATCACATGAGCCAACTCTAAGGTTACCCAGATAGTCTTTTAATATCTGACCCCCTAGTATGTTTATGTGGCATCAGTGTACTTTTGTACATACAAGGCATACTAATGAACAAATGTCACAACCAAACATCCTCCATACTCCCATCCGAGCCTTTACTAGCACTAGAGGCGTGGCCAAGGGAAAAAAAGACTCTTATTAATTAATTTTACTCTGATTTAATGTAGTGTTATCACTTATTAAAACAACCTAAAATGGGTTACCTAACAGCCTCTTTAGGGCCTCAACCTCCATTGCAAGCCATTTCCCAACATGACATACAAATAACCTACCCTAAGCTCAATAAAATTAGGTCTTATACGACCATAAATCACTCATTAGTTCTTAAATAAGAAACTAGAAAAATATTAAAAAAATTATTGATCATAATCATATATTCCACCAATATGATCCTCCTGGCAAGACTGGTCCAAAATCAAGTGCACATATACAAAATCATGACATCACCTAAAAAAAATAACTCATAATCACCTCAATTCTATATACGCAACTGGGAAGCAAACCAAAGATAACTGATCGAAGACTCAAAGGTTATAGAAAAATCACACCATTCATCTCAGGTCCACATAAGAACACTGGAAAGCAATAACAATCAATAGATCAAACTCATCATAGAAACAAACATGTCACATCACCAAGGTTGGGTACAAAATATCGTATAAAAAATATCATCATGACATCACATAACAAACCCCCAAGCCTTTGGTAAACATCCTAATAACTAGTTAAAGAACTAAGTTAACCCCGAAACCAACACAAAAGAAAACATACAACTAACAATGTATTTTTTATAGTTCTATTTGGTTTTGAAAACACATAGTTTAAGTGAACAATAAGGTTCAAGTTCTTATTTTGTTTTCTAAGTATTAAGTTTCCTAAGGTTTTTGAATTAAAAGATGTAATAGTTTTCCCTTAATAAAAGAAAACATTTTCATTTTAAAAGTAGGTAGTCAAGCAAAACCCAAGTTTACCAATTAGCCATTCACAATTTACGATTCTAATTTATTTTATTAAAAAAAAAATTAAATACTTTAATTAAATATTATTAAAATTCAATAATCATTAATTTATTAATGATAAATAATTATTTATTTTAAAATAATTTATTTTAAATTATTAATAAATAACTATTAATCTATTAATTAATTTTATTAAATACTATAATATTATTAATAACATTTAATATTTTAAAAGTCATTAATATTTCATATGTTAAAATTAATAATATTTAATATCTTAAATAACATTAAATTATATTTGCCAATAGTGGCATGTTTTGATGTTTGAGTTGTTGAGTTGTTATCCTTGCCATCAAGGTTCAAATCTAATGGGGATGAGGTCCCTCTTTTTAAATTTAAAAAAAAAAACATTAAATAATATTTAATATTAATAAAAAATATTTTTTAAAAATATATATATTTAAAAAATTGCTAATTTATGAACGTTTTAAGCCCACTAGCTGGGTGGCATTGTCCTGGTACTTTGATACTGCAATAGTAGCAGTGTGTTGTCGTAAGGTAGTACTTCTTGCTATGGCAACAATAGGCTTCCATACTGCTCGCCTTTGTAGATGTAGGGGTGGTGGGGGGATTGGTGCCCCCACCTCCAAACTTATTATATATATTTTTTTAATATTTTGTCTTAAAAAAAAAACTAAACAACAACCCCTCGTCCCCCTCCCTAGCCTGCAATTTACTTTTTTCATATATTTAATAATGTAATAATGTAATATTTTTGATAATTATCCATAAACCTAGTATAGAAACTTAGATCAATCAATCAAAATTGGTAAAAACAACTTAGCTAGTTTTCAATGTCAAAATTGATAGAAGAATGAATTCGCCTATAAGGGTTTCAATTTAATTAATTCATTCATAGATGAAATCAAGAACAAAGAAACAGTAAATTTCAACACAAGGGTTACAACCAAATCTAGAATTTTGAAAATAGATTTATCTAGACATGAAGATGACAAGAAAATTAAGAATGAAAATCTACTGCACAAATTAACCACAACATTCTACCTGAATCTGATGCTAACTTGACAATGCATGAAGCACACAAGTATTTCCCTTTGTTTCTGAAAACCTCCTCCGAAATTGCTCCTCCAAAACCTTGTTCTCTAAAAATGAACCTTTGGTCTCTAACAAAGACATTTTCCCTTAATTTAGTGCTTCAATTGTGCAATCCCATGAACATAACTCTTTGTCTCTTGATTACTTTATTATATTTTCAATATTCATTCACAACCTTTTTGCCATTAAAATATCTGTATGGAATTAATTCATTTCTTTCTTTAATTAATTCTTGAGATGTTTTTGATAAAAAAATTTATTAACTTAAGTAATAATAATATTTAGCATTTATTTAAAAATGAACTCCTAAATATATTATTATTAAATTAAATTAATATTAATACATCCAAATTAGACTTTAACTAAAACTCGAGATTTGGTTATTTTATTTAATTAATTTCTCAATTAATTTAAAAAAATTAGATATTGATTTTACCTTATAAAATTTTTATTAAATTAAATCATTAAATATTCTTTTAATTTGATTTAATTATAATAGAAAATACACCAAAGATCCACAAGACTAAAAATGAAAACCCATAATAAAATACAGACAACTAGATCACACTCAAGAGTTATAATCATGAATTTATGTCACTTGATTATTCAGAAGGGTAAACAACTTAGGTACTTGTCATACTTTCTAGGATAGTTGGCTTAAGGATAGGATTCAAACTCAAGAGTTGTCTTTGATCTCTTACCATTAAGATATTGTGATAGGGTACACTCATCCTAGTAATTTAGGGAAGTCAATACCCAGTATCTGCAATCTACATAAAATTCATGCATGTACATACACAATAATCCAAACTACATAGGCAATTGTAGGAAGTCGTGCATCATGTAGATCCTGACTAGTAGGTGACTACAACTCCCTCCCTAAACCATATCATAAACATCATACAAAAAGTAAAACATATAGGTACAACATACACATGCAAGTATGGGGTAAGTATCCATAGAAAATGTATACAAATAATCCATCTATCTATGATCATGAAATAATTAAAATCAATGTATACAAGTAACATCATCAAAGAAAAATCTTGCATACATGAAATAACTAGTACCAAAGTCACTCATCATATAATCAACTAAGAATGAAATAATATCTAACAATTCTAGAAAATAAATATCGTTGATCATCAAACATAAACATAAAGTTCACCTAAAAGAGTTTGGCAATATAATATGAAAAGTTAACTAGGGGTACCTAGGCATTTCATTAAAGTTTTACAGTGTGCTAGGCATGTGGCTAGAACCTAACTAAAACCCTAGTTACCCCCTTCATATGATCATATGTCATTTTCATATTTTCCATCAAGTGTTATGATCTTAAGATCACAATTTTTAGCTTCTAGTCATAAGCCTTGAATATTCCCTATTCGGATGTTATGAAGGGCTAGCAGGGGATCGTAAAGGTAAATGTTGAGACTCCCAATCTTATGATCTCTCATATAATTGTAGCATCATGGGTATGTGTTTTAAATTTTGCATTCTTATAGTCATCTCATATCATGTCATCATAAGTGTTAAATGTTGAGTCAGACTACAAGTGATGCGATGTTATGAAAAGTTGAAAAATGTATGATCATAAAGGCTTGAAAGGGAACCTGTGACCATACAAGAGAAAGGAGA
Organism: Cupressus sempervirens; assembly: GCA_028749045.1. NCBI lineage: Eukaryota > Viridiplantae > Streptophyta > Pinopsida > Cupressales > Cupressaceae > Cupressus > Cupressus sempervirens. The sequence goes on from CM053786.1 coordinate 197,975,525, forward strand.
TTGTAATATTGTGAGACAGAAAGTGCAAAGGTTTTGGAGGTTGCAGTCTTATAATGAATGGAGAATTGCATAAGAATAAAGGCTTATAAGGAGTCTTCCAAAGATACAAAAGGCAGTGGATCATATCCTCATAGGAGAAATTAGTAAAGGTTTTTGAAGCCACCACAAAGGGGAGATAATAGCCAACATATGGTCAAGAATCAAAGATAAAAATAGTTAAATTTAGGACCATCACAACATTATAGGTGGTTAAGAGTAACCTAGGGTTAAGGTGGTGAAGCAGAAAAATACTTTGTTTGTATCTTGGCAAGGTTAAAACTAGGGTTAAGATTTGAGGTTGTGAGACTACAAAAAAAGAGAATGAAATAGTTGAGTTAACATGCATTGCAATAGCACAAGTAAAAGTAAGGCTAGATTCTAAACTACTGCAAAGATGCTAGCAGTCAATTTGATGGTCATCATCATTGGATCACTATAGTTAGTAAAGTGGAGTCATAGATAGCTATCAAGTAGCGATAAAGAATAGATAAAGAGATCACCATTTTGCATGATCGAAGATTCAACAAAGAAAGGGTTTCCAAAGTGATGATCAGAGGAAAGTGCATCATCGCAGGGTTGACATGGAAATTAGAAAAATAGGATGATCTAGTAGAATGCTTCAAAGATATAAGGCCATGTGGTGAGGTTAACTATTGAATTCAATTAACTTGATGACACAACTAACGTGACACTATTGTCAACCTTCTCTAGAGACTCAATCTCATAGTTCAAGTCCTATAGCTTGGAGATTATTTCCACTTTTCACAAGGTTTCCTTTAGGTCAAACTTTAGGCAAGGATGCAAACTTTTGTGACAGCAATTATGATCTTCTATAATAATATCCTAGGTTGTTTTCAATTCTCTCTGCACAACCTCCAAATGAGGTATCATCATCACCCAAGAATAGAGATCAATTTGGATCTTATGTCATTGTCACCTACCTGAAGCTTAACCTATGTACCTTGAGAATTCTATAGATTATTATAATGATCAATACTCTATCCTACTGACTCTAAAATAATGTTGTCAAATCTCTTCACCTCAGCCTGAATTGTACTTATTTTTTTCTAAATGCTATTAGTTAATCTTGGCACATCTTGCAAAATTGTGTAAAAATGTTGTACCTTATGAATTAATTTCATCATAACCTATGCTTTCTCTTGTAATTGCACTTTCTACTTAGAAATAGTTATGGAGACTTTTTCTACAACCTTAGTTTCAAATCTTCTAGTAGACCAATCCATTAACTTCTCATTTGATTCCATACTTCCAATATTGACTAGATCAACTATATTTACAAGTTGGTTTATGATTGGTGCATCTTCTTCAAAATTTTGAATGTCAAAAGGATCAACAAAAATATGCTTGACATCATACAATACTTGTTTCTATTTTAGATCTCTTCTTAGCTCTTCTTGTCTCTTCTTCTTTGCCAAAACTTCTTGTATCAAAATAGTTTGCTCCAAGGTGAGATTTACTAGGTCCAATTGTGGCATCTCATGATTTCATCTAGACTAACCTCAATATCCAATGAAACGTCTTTTATTCATTTTCTCTTTTTGCTAGGTGAAAAAGTGTTGTTGGTAGGCACTGCCTTGTGAGTTGGTGAAGGGATGTCACCACTCTGATCAACCTTATTTGATTCTTTGTCTTCCTAAATATGAGGTGCTAAAATAATCTTATCACTTACACTTATTTCTTTCTCTTCACCATGTGCCTCTTTATTTATGATTCTTGACTGCTTGGCCTCTAGAGTGTCAGGGCTATCAGCATGTATAGGAGACATGTTGCCTTCTAGACTTGACACACCTTGAACTTCTCCACTATTGTAGCCATCATCCATGTTTATACTATCTATCTATGCTTTCTTTGTAGATAACCCAAAAATGTTCTTCCATAGCAATTCACTTTGATGTTTTATAGCTTCCTCTTTAATTATAAATATCAAAAAATTTCTATACTTAGGAACAAATCTATTCCCATAGTACTCTAAAAATGTGTTTTGTTGCTCCTAGGATAGATTAGGCATTACTCTGACTAATGCATCAGTCCTTATCTTTTTCTCTACATTTTCTGCATGTTCCCATCTTATTTTCTATCTATCATACAAGTCTTGGGGTATCTTCTCTATTTCACTAGGGGCTAGATTCTGATTAGAAACCATTTCTGCCATAGCCTCCTCAACTTTATTTCTATTATTATTATCTGGTGTATCATATTTGACAAATTTAAAACTAGATAATCATGTAGCTCCTCTTAATTGTGTACATACCTCATTAATAGACTTATTTTTCCTTTGAGGTGGTCCTCCAACCAATCTCCTTATTTTGGTTCTAGCAGCACTCAGGTTGGTGAATTCTACTACTTTCTACTTTACAGACTATTTAGCACTAGTAGTTGCCTTGGTCCTTGACTTATTTGGTGGTGGAGGTATCATTGTATGTTTCTTCTTTGTTCCTTGAGCCTTCTTTCTTGGTGGCATGACAACATCTAGGGATTTTCTCTTGTTACCTTCTTCTTTCTCTTCCTCATCACCATTGTCTTGTTCTTCATCTTCTCTAGGACCTTGTATTGATCCCTTGGCTAGGGTGCCCAGTTTAGCTTCTAGGTCTTCAATCATCTTCTTTCTTTTCTTCTCCTTTGAATCTATCTTGATGTTCATAGTTATTCTTTCTTTTTCTTCTTCATACCTACCAAAAGTTTCAGCCTCAACCTCTATCTCTTCTTTATGTAGTGCATCAATGTTAGCACTTACTACATCACTATTTATCTCATATTCAAAACTTTGTAACCAAGCCTTCCTCAACTTAACTGCTTGTACAAAAGTGTTTTCCATATCAACGATAAAACATATGCCACTATAATATTTTGTGATCAATTCTTATGGATTCCTCATCCTCCTTTTCATCCTTTTCTTAAATTCATCAAAGTAAGCATTCATAACATTTTCAAAATTTTCTCCTAATTAAGTAATATAATAATTGACCTGTCTTGTCATTGGTTTATCTTTCTCCCATACAACATCACCAATACTAGGAAAATACTTCTAGATGTAAAAGGCAATACAAACAATGAGGTAACCAAACTTATACATTAAATTATTTTCTTTTCTTATTGATGATAGATTCTCTACAAGTTGTAACCTCTGTAGCTTAGCAAGATCATACTCATGATCTTTCATCACAATCTTCCACGCTTGATCCAAAACCAAACAAGAACACTATTCAATTTTCTTGATTTATAGAATTTGTAAGCAATGACTCTCACTAAAAATTTAATTAGCGGATCATAGATGTTTATAATGGATAGGCAATGCCCATTCCACTTGGCTCCTATGTTTGCTCAATTTCTTCAAAGATAAAACATCGCATGGTTTTCTTTTTATCTAGGGTTGGATAACATGTAACTATGTGAATTATTTTCTTTGTGATCTTCACTAGTCCATTTGGCAACCAATACTTCATGTCATGAATTCTACTCAAAATAACTTCAATCCATTCAATTTTGAATTGTTTTGGGAATTCTAGGGCACAAGTTTACCCTTTCCTCTCAACAATTTGAAATTCATTCTTCAAAATTCCTTCATTTCATAATTTCTCATAAGATTCTCTGATTTCATAATCTCCTATGTCTCCAATTTTTTACATATAGCAGCTTCTGACATCATGGATCATAATGACTTTAGGTGGTATCAATGATAGCACACCCTTTGAGTCTCCTTTCATAGAAATCTCTAGAATAACATGAAACTTAGGAGGAGGACAAGCGTCACTCTTCACTAGTTGAATATTACTTAATTCTTGACCTATTCCAATAGTTGATGAAGCTTCCAAGATCATAGTTTGGGTTTGAAATACTTGGCACAGTTTAGATCTTCACTCCTTCAAGCTTCTTCATCCAAATTGCTCTCAAAATCTATTCTAGTTGCTAAAATCACCAAATCGCTCTGTGCTCTCAAAAATTTGTGTGTAAGGTATGTTATAATGACTTTGAAATTCATTATATACGTTCTTTTGATCAATTTAGGGTCTCCATTAATGTTGTGTACTTTGGTGAGTGGAAGCCAGTGGTCTCAATTGATATTGATTCATTTGAACTAGGTCTTTGTACTACAACTCAATCTCTTCCATGTCACTCAATCTCTACCGTATCATTTTTGAAGTGCTTGATTTATTCTGCAATGCTCAGTCAACATAGACAATTTTACTGACACTCGAAAACCTTTCACAAATTTGTTCTTATGCATCTTGTATATGTATATATGAAATTTTGAAACATTTTCATGTAAGGAACTAATGTATGATATATAAATTAAGTATATAGTTCCATACATACCTCTCTTACTTAGTTTGAGATGATATGATCACCTTCTCCATTGGATTGGGTGAACACATCTCCATTAGCTCCATTATTTCCATCTTATGTTTTTCTTTTCCATTTCTTATTAATTTCATTCCTAATTTTCTCAATGTCCTCTTTTTGTTTACCTTTGTCCTTTGTCTAGTTTTCTAAATGTACTTGAGTCTTGTAATCCTTGCTTTGATGTCCAAACTTGTGATGTTTGGAACATTTATTATTAGGTGCACAATTCTTTCTCTAATTTGTTCAATAGGGTTTTTTCCGTGATCTGCATTCATATCCTCTATGGCCATATTTCTAACAATTATAGAAATATCCTTCAAATCTAGGTGTAGTAGATGTATTCCTTAGATGTCCTTGTTTCTTTTAGAAAAAATAGAAGCCAATAAACTTAGGTTTAGAATTTTGCATAACATGTTTTCTTCTACAAATATTTGCAGTATGACCAAGTTTTTGACAGTGATAGTATGTTGGTTTGTCCTTAGCATCAACATTACTTAGTTCTCCATTCCTAGATGATTCTCCTTTCTAAGTGCATGAATGTCTTGACCCATTAGAAAATCTTGATGACTTCATAAGTTCATCAAAGTGCTTCATTACTTCCTTTGGTTTGTTGAATCTCTCCATGGATTCTTTCTCAATTTTTAATTAATTCTTCAATATGTCATTCTATGATTTTAGATTTGCAATTCCCACATCCTTGTGATTTAATTCTTGATTTTCAAGTAGGAGTTGACATCATGTCTAGTTGAGTGGCTCTAAGCTTCTACACATCTGATATCCTTTCTTCAAGTTTGGTATCCATTACCCTTTTGTCTTCTTCAGCCATAATGATCTCGTCTTCTTCAACTTTCTTCCTTTGTTCAATCACTTCATATAGTCTTACTAATTGGATTTAATTTTCTCTTTTTAGTCCTCTTATTTTTTCATTCAAGAATTTTTTCTTGTCAAGTAGGTCAATAGATGATTTTTTATTTGGATTGATTGGTTTAAAATGTCCTTCAATCTCAATTTCTTGATATGAAAATTGTTTTATCTAAATGGCAATTTCATTTCTCCTTTTTAGGGAATCCTTCAGATCTTGTCTTGCCTTCTCAAGTTTTTGTAGTGTGATTTAGATATCAATCACTTGATTGTCAATAATTTTATCTAGCTTGAATGCCTCCATCACCAAGATTTAATCTACAAACCTTTAAGCCTCTCTTAGAGAACCAACACTAGTAAATTTGGACCCAATTTTCAACCAAGGTTCATTGTTATTTTTCTCATTGAAATTTTGACAAAATTGTAGGTTGGTCAAAATTTTGACAAATAAATTGCAGGTTGGTCAAAATTTCAATGAATGTATTTGTCCAAATTTTGACCAACTTGCAATTTAGTCAAAATTTTGACAAGAAAAATAGTGATGAACCTTGGTCAAAAATTGGGTCCAAATGTACTAGTGCAATGCTCTAACACCAATTTTTGATTGATGGAGGAATATATAGGATAAACTTAATACTAAGAGGGGGGCAGGGGGGGATGGGGGACGACCGAGGGTGAATAAGAATTTATAATTTTTCACTAATTCATTTCCCCCTCTCAGTATCTAGTTTGTCACGTTTATTCCTCCATTAATCTACATAATAGTGTTGGAAATATAAGATAGGAAAGGTTACTAAGAGGGGAGGGGTGAATTAGGAACCAATTAAAACTTTATCTTATTTCACCAATTGATCTTTTATATAATATTATGATCTAATTGCATGCATGAAAGAATGAAAGTAGTAAAACGTTCATAATAGTTTGACACAAGATATGGTGACCAAGAAACTTTGCAAATAGAAAGTAAAACTAGGGTGGGGATGATACCCACAAGATTTAGTACTAAAATATAAAGTTGGTCTATTAAGGCTTACAATTGATCACTTCTAGTGATCTACCCTTTTAGGAGCAATAAGCGTGCTACTAGGTCCTCCTTGTGAAAGGATTTACAAGACATGCAATGAAGTATGCACTTGGTAAAGAGATTTAGTAAAAGACTGTTAAGTTTTCCTTATTAAAGGATTTATCTAATACACCTGTTAGGATGAACCAGTGGCTAATCTTTGATCTATAGCTCTAATTTTTTGGTTGAGATTCCTTGTAATGTGATGATCACCTTTCTCTAATTAATAAGTCTCGATTGTACCATATACTACTTGTAGTCCTCAATTCACACTAATATACTTTTTTATCTTTCTCATCAAATACTTAATTAGAAGTGGCACAATACATTATATATCTATATCAATTCAATTAATAACTTACTAGAGTTAGCTACAATACTAGTTTCATCATAATCCACAAAGTCAGCCCAACTATTGTAACTCAAGTTTCAAGAACATACTTGCATAATTATTGACACTTGACAACCACTATCAACACTCGGCATCTTTTGGTACTTGATTGAAGTAGGGGCTTCGTCCATACTGATCACTTCCAAGTAGCAAGAACTTTGTCAGCTCTAGTGACTCAGTAAATACTGAGGAACTAGGCATATACGAAATCACTTGGTTTACACTCCATGACTCGGTTAACACTAGATTCACATTACTAACACTACGAGCTTGGTAGACACTATAGAACTTAGTTAACACTAGAGAACTTGGTTAACACTATAGAGTTTTGTTAACACTACAGAGTTCTGTTAACACTAGAGCTTCAATCACTTCTTTGAGTAGCTTGGTAGATACTGCTACACTCAACATGAGTTGTACATAGACTCTAAAGCTCGATAGCAATTTTATATCGACTGCTAGGCTCAAAAGCAATTGGAGGACTAGGTTAACACTACTGAATGAAAGATAATCTTGGTAGAAACTATAGATCTTGGTAGAAATGTAACCAAATGAATTAGTATAAGTCACTAATAGACAAATTTACCTTAATGTCAAAAAATAGATGGGTGTTTCATGAAATTAAGAGACTAAACCTCAAGTATAAAGCTCTTTCAACCAAGTATGAGGAGTTGCAAAAAAAGGTCGAGCTAGGTGATGTCAACTATAAATAGGACTCTATGTGGACCACATAGGAGGAAAAATATTATTGATTTTTTGTAAAACTAGAAGGGACTTTAAGAAGAGTGTTGGAGAAGAAGTCACATGCCCTTGTTTGTAAAGTGGAAAAGACGAAAGCTACTCTAAAAAAATTCTTGAGCATAGCCTCAATATTATGAGATCCTCATCTGAGGATATGAATACATTGATCAACAAGCTAGATAAAAACAATGAAAATAGGGAAATCATTATTGAGGTTGGTAAGGAATAGGAAGATCTATTAGGACTAGGAAAGAGAACCAAAGATTGCGAGAGAAAGATGAATCTTATAACCCAATTAGATGAATTTGTGGAACTAAAGAAAAAGGTTTGCATGATGAATGAGTTGGAGGATGAGGTGGCTAGTACCATTAAGAAGATGGTCTAATTTGTGTCTTCTTTTGTTGTATTTAGTTATTTTCTCTTGTTTCTAGTTTTTCTCTTTAGGTTTTAGTTTCTATTGGATTTCCGTTAGCTTGTTGACCTTGTGTGTGCTTCTATTTTGGGTTTTCCAACACTTTTTTTGTCCTACAACTCATTTCTATATGATAATGTTTGACGATGTAAAGGGTTTCATGTCCCTCAAGAACCTATTTTTTCAAAAATAATAAAATATTATATAATTCATAAAAATTTAATCAAATTAATTCAGTTTTATATTTAAAGGAATTACAGTTTTATTGGTTGAGTGCAATTGACAATAGTGAGAGTATGTACTTTAAATACATTATTTATCAATATGAATTAGTTTGGAGATGCAATAAATGAATGATAAAACTGAAATTGTGCTTATGTAACTTGGGCAAAATACATCCTTTCAAACCTTAGAAATTCAAATCTTAGATTTGATGATCTTTTTTAGAATGAATAGTTTATTTTGATTTATATCTATTTCAATTCAATAAATAAATTTAATCTTTATAAATTTATTATAATTATATTTAAAAGGTTTCTAATGTAATTAAATATCCCTAGTTTTATATCCACATTTGAAGATGTTGTGATACAAATGAAAAAAAAATCAATAGAGAGCTTCTCTAAATGTTGTTTTAACTATAAAGTTAAATATTTGAAATTTCCTAAATTTTATAATAATAAAAGATATATAAATTCATACAAAAATATTGTATCATAACAATAGTATATGATAACAAGAAGATATGATAATTTTCAAGATTGTTAAATGACACCCAATTTAGGTGTGAAACAAATCCATATGATAGAAATGTCTCAATTAAAAATCTTCCCAAATGCTAATATTATGTAATGTGGCTCTATTAAGATACTATTAAAATATATATTGAATAGGTACAACTAATACATTATTAATCTTTGACCAAACACTATGGAGTGGTATTGCATTGACCTAATTTATAAGAGTTTTCTTTACAAACTTTCTATCATATATTAGCTTTTTTATTTATTTTAGTTTCTACTTAAATGTTTCAATATTTTTGAATATGGGTTCTATATCAATATAATAATAATAAAATATATTAAAAATTTGATACAAAATACACTCTATAAGAATAATGTTATATTATATGCAAGAGCCTGCAACACAATGATAAATTGCTAGTCACTTATTTGGGAGGTCTTGTCTTCAAGTCTTCTTGAGATAATATAATTATTATTCATAATACATAATAATAATTAATCTTAGCTTCAACTTCTTACTGAGAAAAAAAATAAAAATTATATTATAACAAAAAATATTTTTTTTAAAAATGAATTGACATAAATCCATATTGAATAGGTACAATAAATATATTATTATTATTATTAACATATTATTTAATATTTTGCCAAACAATGTGAACTGGTTCTTTGTTGATCTAATTTATCGACACTTGCTTTGTAAGGTTTCTATCTTTGTGCTTCTTTTTTTCATTTTCTCATTAAATGTTGGATTATGATTTCTATATAGACTAAAGCAATTTATTAATTCATCACTTGTAAAATGAAGATGTTTGGCTACAAAGGCACATGAAAGATTCCAAGTCAAGGTAGTAGTAGGAAACCTCATATCATGCACCCATATGGTTCTAGAACTTAGCATTACCATGGAGCACTATACAGTGATAGAAGACTTCTTTGTAGTAGACCTGGATGGCATGGAAGTCATTCTCAGTATTTAGTGGATGGAAACTTTGGAGGAGTACAGAAAAAGCTTCAAAAGAATAAAGTTTCCATTTGAAGTGGATGGAAAGAAGGTAGTCTTGATGGGAATGTCAAGTGGAGGGTCAAAGGAAATCTTGGCACAATAGATGGAAGCTAGTTTTTTACATGATGACATTGTCTGGGCAATAGACTGTTTGATCTTAGCAAGTACGATATAGGGACAATAGACTTGCTCCAAGGGTGATGAGCTTCACATAATATTGGATAAGAATAGTAAAATCTTCACTAAAATCTCTCTTGACTTCCCTCTACAAAAAAACTTTCAGCACACCATTGAGTTGGAGGAAGGAGCCAAACTAGTTATCACTACATCCTATCACCATACTAAAAGGTTTAAGGGTGAGATAGAAAAAATGATCCAAGAACTCATAGAGAAAGGATGGATCAGGTCAATTCTAGTCCTTTACATCATCAATAGTTTTAGTTAAAAATAAGGATGGAACCCTTTGGATTTATGTGGACTATCATACAGTAATAAGAAATCATCAAAAATAGGTGCCCATTCCCACGATGGATGGATTATTTATTGGATGAGTTATATGGTGCAATATATTTTACCAAAATAGATCTTTGTTCTAGTTACCGTCAAATTTGCATAATAGAGGAAGATGTGGAGAAGTCTTCCTTCCATTATCATTAAGGCCATTATGAGTTCTTGTCCATGCCATTTGGTCTCACCAATGCTCCGACTACTTTCCAATCATGCATGAACCACATCTTCAACAAACAACTACAAAATTTCCTATTGGTGTTTTTTATGACATAATTATTTATGGTAAGACATGGGAAGAACATTTGAGGTATTTGAATGAAGTTCTCAAGATAATGGAGCCATAATCACTATTTTCCAAGAGATCCAAATGTGAGTTTATCCAATGATAGAGATGTTGTATTTGCATTATATAAGCATTTCTCAAGAGGTTTAGGTACACTAGGAAAAAATTCAAACCATCTTCAATTGGCCAGCACCCTAGACTTTCTCAGTTCTTCATAGATTCCTTGGATTGTGTAGTTGTTATAGAAGGCTTGTAAAGGGGTTCGCATAGCTCAGTGCACCACTGATAGGTCTAAGAAAACAAGGATCTTTCCTTTGGGATGAAAAGGAACAACACCTCTTCGACAAGTTGAAGGAAGTCATGAGTTCATGTCCACTGATGACACTATTTTATTTCAAATGACCCTTCATCTTGTAATGTGATACCTCAAGAAAAGGTGTCAAGGAAATGTTTGTGCAAGATCATCACCTCATTTCATTTGAGAGTCAGAAGCTATCAAGATTATATCAATTGTTCTCCATCTATGATAAAGAGATGATCACCATCATGTGCACACTTACAAAGTTTTGACAGTATCTCATCAAAAAAAAAAAAATTGTATGCATAGACTACAATAGCTTGAGATATTTCTTGGAGAAGAAATATTTGAATGAATGAAAAAAAAAGTGGGCGACAAAAATCCAAGCATTTGATGTTAACATTGAGTATGTGAAAGGAAAAATAATTTAGTGGTCAATGCTCTATCGAGAAGGCATGTCATAAATTATTGGTCCTAGATTTTGGTAGAGTGGAAGGAATACTTGTTGGTTTAATACTCCAAGAACACACTTTCCTATCAATTGATGGATGTTCAAGTACATAATGATAAGTATAAGGTGGTAGAAAATATCACCTAGTACAAGGGCATGATCTATCTGGTTCTTGAGTCTAAAATGAAGGAGATGCATGATTCACCATTGATTGGACACCCGAGATACCTAAAGCTATAGGAAGATCCAAGAATGGTTTGCATGGAAGAGCCTCAAGAATGATATCTTTTAAAATGTATGAGAATGTCCTACCTACTAGAAAAATTAAATCTGAGCACGCACTACCAACAAGACTTATTTAATCATTGCTAATCCTTGATCAAAAGTAGGAAAGTATCTCGATGAGTTTCATCACCAGGATACCCAAGGTTTAGGCGACGATTTTCATTTTTTTTGTGAATGACTATTTGAACAATTATGTCCATTTATTTTCCATTTCTACTAGGTACCAGGCATCTCAAGTTGTAGAGTTATTCTTCCACGAGTTTTTTTAGTAACATGGGCTCCCACAAAATATAGTAATTGATAGAAATAGACATTTTCTTAGCACTTTTTGGATTGAGTTATTTAGGCTATGAGGAAAAAAATTTCACCAATTACAAGCTACCATCCATAGTTAGATGTACAAATGAAGATTATGAACAAATGGTTTGAGGGCTATCTAAGGAACTTTGTTTGAGCGTGACAGAATGCATAGAATTGTTGGCTACATTTGGGTGAGCATTATTACAAATTGATCTATCACATGTCGATAGGCATGACATGCTTTAAGGCATTATATGACTACAAATCTTCATCCTTCATGGATCTTGCATTGGGTGATAGTTGTGCACTGTGGGCTAAAGACTAGCTATACAAGAGTTTAGATATCATGAAATCTCTCAAGAAAAATTTGTAGAGGGCTCAAAACCAATAGAAAATGTAAAATGACAGACATTGGGTAGAAAGAAGTTTTGAGGTTGGTGACCTAGAATACCTTTGGCTTCAACAATATAGATAATCTTCCCTAAAGTTGTCTAGTAAGGAGAAGCAAAAACCCCTTTTCTAAGGACCATACAAAGTGGTTTGGAGGGTAGGAAAAGTTGCTTATGAATAGGAGTTACTTGAGGGGAATTAAATCCACAATTTTTTTTCATGTTTCATGTCTACAGAAGGCTATTTGGAAAATATGTGATAGTGTAGAAGGAATTATCTCCCATTGATGAAGAGGGGAAATTAATTCTATAGCTAGCCGAGATCATAGATCTCTAGGAGAAGAGGCTTAGGTCTTGAACCATTAAGTAGTTTCATGTGAGATAGAAGGATGTTCCAGTTGAGGATACCACCTAGGACTGCAAGCGAATTCTTAAATATCCAAGTTCACAATTTCTTTAGGATAAGAAATTTTTGGGCGAGGAGGACTGTGATGTCCCTAAAATTATTAAATAATAATTTTTAGTTATGTGGTTGACAATTAATTTTTGTATCTCTTAGGCCCATTCTTTATTTTTATTTTTTTGTAACTTGTGAACATGTCTACATTTTTGTAATCCTTCAGGAAGCTTCCCCAAATTCCTTTATAAGTTCATCTTATAGGTTGTATTAGACATGGGATTTGGATTATTTTATTATATGTGGATTCCTATTGGAGTTGTGTGTTATTTTTCATTTCAAAAGTGAGAGATCTTCTCTACTTGGCTCTTGCAATTTCAGTGGGAATTGGCCCTCACCATATTCCATTGATTGTATTTCTTTGCTTCAGATATGGAAAATCTAGAGTGCCATATTTGTTTTGCAAATATAATATCTGGATTTCAAAAATAAATTATTACATCTCTATTTTGGCATATGCTTTGATGTCTAACTATTATTTGGGCGCATTAGTGAATTATATCTTCCCCTCAACATCTCTATCTCACTTCCTTTGGCATATTCCTCAAATAGTACCATGGCTTTAGAACTTTCCCTTAAGCACTTTCCCTCAAAAACCCTCTCTTGGGTACTCTCCTTTGGGATGACTTCTCCTTTAGAACAAGTTCTCCTCTATACTAAGATCTCCCATAGACTAGGTTCTCCTTTAGATGAAGTTCTCCTTCGAACTAGTTTTGACTTCAGATAGAGCTCTCATTCAGACTAGGTTCTCCTTCTAACAGAGCACTCTCCTTTGGGTTGAGTTTACCTTTAGATCAAAATCCTCTTCAGGCTAAGATTTCCTTTGGCCTAAGATAACCTACAACCAAGGTCATCTTGCGAATAGTACACTGATAATGCTATTAGTTAGAAGTTTTGCTTGGGGGACAAAATTAATATAACCACATTAAAGGACTTTATTAGTAACAAGGTTCATGATGTCCCTATTTTACTACTAGTATCTGAGGATGATGTTAAGGATATGCCTAATGAAGTCTTGAAACAATTATGGTTTAGTAAATTTTAGGATATGAAAGAGCCTTCCTTTTTACATTCTCCAAACTACAAAATCCTTGTCTCTCTTGATGATTCCTAGGTGAATACATGGGGATTTCATGATATTAAGAGCCCAAACCTCAAGTATAGAAATCTTTTAGCCAAGTATGAGGAGTTAAAAATCAAGTGGAGCTAGGTCATGTCAACCATAACAAGGAATCTATGTTAATGCATAAGAGAAAAAAATAGTATTGATTCTTTGTAGAAGTGGAAGGGGCTTTGAGAAGATTTTTGGAGAAGAAGTCACATGCCCTTGTTTCTACACTGGAAAATATGGAGGTTTCTCTAAAAATGATTCTTGAGCATAGCCTCAATATTATGAGATCCTCAATGGAGGATATGAATGCCTTGGTCAAAAAGCTAGATAGAAACAATGAAAAGAGGGAAATCATTATTGAGGTTGATAAGGAACATGAAGAGATAGAAAGAGAAAGTCGGCTCTTACAACCCAAGTGGATGAATTTATTGACCTAAAGGAAAAGGTTTTTGGGATGATTGAGCTCGAGAATGAGGTGGCTAGTACCATCAAGGTGATGGTCTAATTTAGATCTCATTTTTTTTGTGTTTCGTTATTCTCTCTTGTTTCTGGTGTTTTTATTTAGGTTTAGTTTTTATTGGTTTTTCTTTGGCTTGCTGGCCTTATGTGCACTTATATTTTTTTCCAACACGTATGTGTATCCTAGAACTCATTTCTATATCTTAATGTTTGATGACATCAAGGGCTTTAGGTCCCTCTAAAACCTATTTTCACCAAAATAATAAAATATCACATAATTCATAAAAATCTAATCAAATTAATTAAGCTTTATATTTTTCATTTTATTTTTAAAGGAATTGTAGTTTTATTGGTTGAGTGCAATTGATAATAGTGAGAGTATGTACTTTAAATAGGCTATTTATCAATATACATTATTTTGGAGATGCAATAAATGAATGATAAAACTGAATTTGTGTTTATGTAACTTGGAAAAAATAGATCCTTTCAAACCTCATAAATTCAAATCATAGATTTGATGATCTTTTTTAGAATGAATAGTTTATTTTGATTTAGATCTATTTAATTTAAATAAATAAATTTAGTCTTTGTAAATTTATTATAGTTATATTTAAAAGGTTTCTGATGTAATTAAATATCCCCGTTTTTATATCAACCTTTGAAGATGATGTAATAAAAATGGAAACATAAATCAATAGAGAGCTTCTCTAAAAGTTGTTTTAATTATAAATTTAAATATTTGAAATATCTTGAATTTTATAATAATAAAAGATATAAAAAATTCATACAAAAGTATTGTATTGTAACTATATTATATGATAACAAGAAGATATGAAACTTTTCAAGATTGTTAAATGACAACCAATTTAGGTGTGAAACAAATCCATAAGATAGAAAATGTGGCAGTTACAAATATTTCCAAATAGTAATATTATGTAATTGCACTATTAAGACACTATAAAAATATATATTGAATAGGTATATCTAATACATTATTAATCTTTGACCAAACACTATGGAGTGGTACTAGGGCTATCTAATTTATGAGCATTTTCTTTACAAAGTTTCTATCTTATATTAGCTTTTTACATTTTTTAAGTTTCTAGTAAATGTTTCAATATTTTTTAATATGGTTTCTATATCAATATAATAACAATAATAATAAATATATTAAAAAATTTGATACAATAGATACTCTATAAGAATAATTATTATTACAATAGATCTCATTTGGGAGGTCTTGACTTTGAGTCTACTTGAGCTAAATAAATTATTATTATTATTATCCACAACAGATAATAGTTAATTTTAGCTTTGACCTCTTACCGATTAAAAAAATGAATAATGTTATATTATAATAAAAAATATTTTAAAAAAATAGAATTGACATAAATCCATATTTAATAGGTACAACTAATATATTATTAATATTTTGCCAAGCAATACAAAGTGCTCCTCTATTGATATAATTTATTGGTGGCTACTTTGCAAGGTTTCTATCTTTGTGCTTCTTTTTTTCATTTTCTTGTTAAATGTTTGATTGTGAGTTCTATATGGACTAAAGAATTTTATTAATTCATTACTTGTAAGCCAAAGAGACTTGGCTATGGAGGCATGTGTAGGATTCTAAGTCAAGGTAGTAGGAGGAAACTTACTATCATGTACTCATCTATTCCCACAACTTAGAATTACCATGGGGAATCATACGGTGATAGAAGACTTCTTTGTAGTAGATTGGGATGACATGGAAGTTATTCTCGACATTCAGTGCATGGAAACTTTGAAGCATAAAAAGAATGAATTTTTTATTCAAAGTGGATGGAAATATGGTAGTCCCGAGGAAAATGCAAAATGGAGGGTTAAAGGAAATATTGACACAATGGATGGAAGCTTTTTTATAACATGCTAACATTGTCTAGGAAACAATGAAGGGGCAACTAACTTACTACTAGGGTGATGAGCTTCACACAATTTTGGATAAGCACAATATAGTCTTCACTAACATCACTCCTAGAATCCCTCCATACAAAGATTTTTATCATTCCATTGAGTTGGAAGAAGGAGCTAAACTAGTCATCAATTCTCTTTACCACCATCCTAAAAGGTTTAAGGATGAGATAGAAAAGAGGATCCAAGAACTCCTAGAGAAAGGATGGATTGAGCCTAGTTCCAATCATTTTACATCATCAATAATTTTTAATAAAAAGAAGGATAGAACCCTCTGGATGTGCATGGTCTACCATGCACTAAATAAGAAAACCATCAAAAATAAGTAATTCATTGCTAGGACCAATGAATTATTGGATGAGTTACACAATGTAATCAATTTTTCCAAAATAGATCTTCATCAAGGAGGAAGATGTGGAGAAGACTATCTTCTATTGTCATTAGGACCATTATGAGTTATTGGTCATGCCATTTGGTCTAACCAATTCTCTAGCTTCTTTCCAATCATGCATGAACCATATCTCTAAGAAATAACTGTGAAAGTTCCTATCAGCATTTTTTGATGACATGCTTATTTATAGTAAGGCATGGGAGACTATTTGATACATTTGAACAAAGTGTCTAGGATCATGGAGTCATAATCACTATTTCCAAGAGATCCAAGTGTGAATTTGGAATGATAAAGATATTGTATTTGGGGCATATAATCAATACTCAAGGGGTTCAGGTACACCAAGAAAAAATTTAAGCCATCTTGGATTGGCTGACACCTAAGAATCTCTTCGATCTTCATGGATCCCTTGGATTGTGCAATTATTATAGAAGGATTGTGAAGGGATTCTCATAGCTTAGTACCCCACTGATAGATCTAACAAAAAGCACAAAACATCTTTGAGAGGTTGAAGGAAGTCATGAGTTCATGTCTAGTTTTGGAATGTGATGCCTCAAGAGAAGATATCAGGGAAGTGTTGATGCAAGATCATCACCCCATTACATTTGAGAGTCAGAAGCTATCAAGAGTAGAGTGATTCTACTCCATCAATGATAAAGAGATGCTTTCCATCATGTGCATGCTTACAAAGTTTTGATAATATCTCATCATAGAAAGATTTTTCATACACAAATCGCAATAGCTTGAGATATCTCTTGGAGCTGAAAGATTTGAATGGATGAAAATTGAAGTGGGTTAGGAAAATCCAAGCATGTGACCTTGAAATTGAGTATGTTAAGGGAAAAAATTATGCAGTGGTTGATACTCTATCAAGAAGGCCTACCATATGTTCTTTTTACTAGATTTTAGTAGATTGGAAGGAATAACTATTGGTTGAATACTCCAAGAACACATTTGCATGTTTGTTGATGGATAGGAAAGTATAAGATTATAGTTATAAGCTGGTAGACAATATGATCTACTACAAGGGTGGGATCTATCTAGTTCCCTAGTCCAAAATGAAGGAGAGAATTTTGAAGGAGATGTACAATTCACCATTGGCCAAACAACTGGGGTACTTAAAAACTTATAGGTAGATCCAAGAACAGTTTGCATGGAAGGATCTCAAGAATGATATCTTGGAGTATGTACAAGAATTTCTTACCTAATACAAAAATATATCTAAGAAAACCCTACCAATAGAACATTTTCAACCATTTCTAATCCCTGATCAAAAGTGGGAAAAGTATCTTGATGGATTTCATCACCAAGTCACCAAAGGTTTAGGGGAAGGATCAAATTTTTTTTATTGTTGACTATTTGATCAAATATGCTCATTTTTTTTCCATTTCCACTAGATACCAGGCATCTCAAGGGGTGAAGCTTTTCTTCCATGAGGTTTTTCTCTTGTATGGATTCACATAGACTATAGTAAGTGCAAGAGATAGCCATTTTCTTAGCACTTTTCAGATGGAGTTATTTAAGCTGGTGGGGATAGAGTTGTCACCAAATATGAGCCACCATCTGTAATCAAATGGATAAATGAAGTTTGTGAAAAATAGTTGGAGAGATATCTGAGGAACTATGTTTGGCTTCGAAATCTAGTTCATTCTTCTAATTTTCATAAGAGTTATTTTTTGAACTCTTTTGTATCTTGGCTATGTAGTGATGTTGTCTTATGTTGACATTAAGGTCAAGTTTTTTTATTAGTGACTCGCACTTAGTTAGTTGTTAGGCTACTACTGAGCTCTATAGTTGCTATCAAGCTTATCTTTCAATTTGCAGTGTTAACCAAGTGCTCTAATTACTACCGAGCCAAGAAGTCTATATATAGTTGCTACCAAGTTATTTATTTGTTATTGAGTTCAATAGTTGCTACTAAGTTTTAGAATCTTTATACAATTCATGGCGAGCAATATCTATCAAGTTGTTCAATGACAATGCTAACCAAGCTTTATATTATTAATTGAGTTTCACAGTGTCAATCATGTTCTCCAATGTCTACCAAGATTGTAGTATTAGTGATGTGAATCTATTATTGACCAAGCCAAGGAGCCTCTACCAAGTGATTCTATTTATACTGAGATCACAGTGTTAGTGTTGGCCGAGCCATGGATGTTAACCAAGTGATTCAATTTATATGCTAAGTTTGTAGTGTTCACCAAGTCACATAGTGTTGGCCTAGTTCAAGCTACTTCGAAGTGATTAGTATGAACCAAGCTTCTACATCTATTGACTGCATGATGATGTTGATTTTTGACAATGGTTATTGAGTATCAGAATACTGCTGAGTTTGTCTTTTGAATTCAAGTGACAATAATTGGGTCAACTTTGTGGATTTTGATGGAAACTTGTGTTGCAGCTAACTTTGATGAATTGTGATTTGGATTGTTATTTATGTAATGAATTGTATCATATCCAAAAAATTAAGAATGAAGTAAATATGAAGAGTAGACATGCGAATTGAGAAGGCTACAAGCAATATAAGGGACACCAAAGATTTATCTATCACAACAAGGTGATCTCTACATTACAAAGAATATCAACTAGAAAATCAAAGTTGTAGATCAGAGATCAGCCACTTGTTCATCCTAATAGGTGCAATAGGGTAGACTTAACAGTCTTTGAGAAATCTCTTTACTAAGTGCATACTTCATTGTATGTTTTGTAAATCCTTTCACAAGGTGGACCTAGCAGTCCTTATTGCTCCTAATAGGGAAGATCATCAGAAGTGATCAATTGTAAGCCTTAACAAGCCAACTTTATACTACATTACTAAAGCTTGTGGCTATCATCCCCACCCTAGTTTTATTTTCTATTTGGAAAGTTTATGGATCACCATATCTTATGTCAAAGTGTTATGAATGTTTTACTGCTTTCATTTTTTCATGCATGCAATTAGATCAAAATATTATATGAAGAATTAATTGTTGAAATAAGTTAAAGTTTTATTGGTTCCTAATTCACCCCTCCCTTCTTAGTAAACTTTCCTATCTTATATGTCCAACAATTGGTATTAGATCTTTTGATTCTCAAAAGAGAAGTTTAACAGCTTGAGAAAAGATTAGAGGCAATGGAGGTATACAAGCTAGAAAAGGCTATTAAGAATGACAAGTTGGATTTTGAATTAGCTATTGGAAATCTCAAAAAAGTAAAGGAGAGCCTTTCTCAATCTCTACAAAGAAGGAAAGAACTAGAAGAATAAATAAATGAAAATCTCTATATTGAAGAAAGAATTGAAGATATATGTCCTAAAAGAAATTCAGGTGAAGTCAATGAGGCAATTAAAGATCTACTTGAGAAGACTCTTACTCTCTAAGAAGAAGTAAGAAAGATGAGAAGAGAACAAGAAATACAATCAGTTAGACTATGTGAAATCATGGAACAAAAGGACAAAGCCATAGAAGACATAGCAAAAAAGAATAATGAAATCAATCAACTATCTATTCAACAAGCAGATTTTATTGATCAACTCACTGGTGCAAATAAAGAACTCATGAATCTAAGATTAGAGAATGAAAGATTATAGAATGATCTCAATATTGAGAAGTAAACCCATGATAGAATGATGAAATCTCAAGAAAACAAGTATCAATTGAATGAGAAAAATCAGTATAGACACAAAAGCAAAGCAAGATTAGGTTATATAGAAGAAGGAGAATCATCTAAGCAATATGCTCAAAAGAACAAAAGGCCTACTTGCAATCATTGTGGTAAGATAGGTCATACATCAAATAAATTTTGGAGTAATGGAAAACCAAAATTCAATGGAAAGTGATACAATTGCAATAAGCATGGACATAGAGCAAGAAAATGCAAGGAGAAATCTAAGTTTGAAGGAAAATGCTATAGCTGCAATAAACAAGGACACAAATCTTCAAATTGCAAAACTAAGAAATTGAATTTGGTAGAATAGATTGTGAAAGTTATATTTGGATGGGACTACAACACATGGTGTAGATACCAGTACTGTGGAGAATTTTTGCACATTGGAGTAAATTGTGTGAAACATCACATGAGAAAAAGAGACATCACTAGAAGATATTTCATTTGTATAGAACTTGGAAACCTTGCCAAGAATTATATGAACTCTAGAAGAATTGAGGATGAAGAGAAAGCCAAAGATGATCTAATATTAGAAAGAAATTGAAGCAGCAATGGGTGCCAAAGTCTCATGAGAATGAAAGCTCAAGTCATGAAGTAAATGTCACTCAAGAGTTGCATGACTCAAGAATCTCAACTTGAAGTCTGATATGATTAATTGGAACTAAGATTATGAAGCAAACATCTCTCATCAGTTCCAACCAGAAAGAAGAAAATATCCATATCAGTATTCAAGATGCACAAGGATCACTGAGTGGATGTGGAAATTCAAGACTTTATCAAGCTAGGTTAGGTTGCAAGACCCTATTGACCAAGGTTAGGATATGCTAAAGTATTGTGTGTGGACACTAAGTTGTTGAAAACTCTACCAAGTATTTTTGAGACTACCAAGCTATGAATATTTGCTATGCATTAAAGGCTAAACCAAGTGGAAGAAAAATTGTCACCAAGTGAGTGAACATACCAAGCATTTATGGTGATTGAAAAGTGGATATTTGTTAAAAGGAAGAAAATTGAATTAATTCTTCACTATGAGTTTTTGAGAGCTATTTGTGAAGAGTAATTTCTATGCTTCCAAGAGATCCATGTGTTTTTTGTTGAAAGAATTCTCAAGTTTAAAGAAATCCTACAAGACCCTACCAAGCATGGTGTCCCCCAAAAACAAAGAGAAGAGGGGATAAAAAATGTTGAATTGAGGAGCAAAATGTGAGCTTCCATCATTCAAAATCAGTCCAACAATTGCCAAATCACTTGACCCAGTAGGTGCGCAGTCACAAATTCCTCCCCGGGTCTTGCTTGTACATGATAAATGCTTAGCCTTGCAACTGAAGATCATGATACTTTCTTGTTTGAGTTTGACATATTCTATTGTAGCTTTGACTACACCATTGATGCCCATAAGCTCAAGTTGTTTCTAGAAACACTGAAAAAGTCAGCTTTATGATGGTTCATGGGCTTAGGAGTCAATACAATAGGTACTTGGGATGAAATGCAAACTCTATTTCTGGACAAATAAAAAGAGTATTGCAAAGCAAGTGAATCAAGAGGAGATTATATCTTTAGAATATCACAAAAGGAGGAAGAAACTTTGGAAGGCTATGTTTCATGTTTCTTATACACACTACAGAAGAACCCTCAGCATGTGTTGTCTGAGGATTCACAAATGCTAGTCTTCTTGAGGGGCATGAATGATAATTTTCTAGAAGCATTAGACTTGATGGATGGTGGAGATGTATATCAATCTTCTTGGGATGACGTTAAGAAAATCTATCTTAACTACTAAAGGTCAATAATGAAGAAAGGAAAAGGACACCGAACTATAGCTACTAAAGCAATTAGTCAGGGCATTTCAAAGCTCAAGATATCTAATCTACTCTCATATTTCAAGTAGGACATTATAAATGATGTCGCTACAGATATTAACATAATGACTACATAGAAGAAGCATGCAGAAGCTAAGGTACAATTAGCTGAGTACTACCCACACTGCTATAAGCAAAAGAAAGATTGCTAATGCAAATTGGTCACTAGTATAGAAAACCAACATCTTCCAGCTAACTACATCAAAATAGATGGAGAGGATGAGCAAGTATTCTTTGTTTCTCAATGTCGGCCATGGGCCAAACATCAAGCTATGCCTTAGGACCCTTCAAAAAATTCAAATTTCTATGGTAATTAATGGAAAAACCAAAATACCCAAGGTCCTTCACAATATAGTCAACCTAATTGGAATAATGCTTGGAAAAATAATTCACAACAGCCTCAATGGCCTCAAAATTCCCAATCCTCCTATCCAAACCAATAGAATAATCAATGGCAAAATCAATAGAAACAATGGCAACCACCTTAAGGGAATTGGCAGTCTACAAATCAATGGAGAGGACCTAAACAATGGCCTAAGCAAAATAAAAATAATCCAGAATTACCACAAGTACCACCTACACTAATGCCACCACCTATAAGTCCTAGATCTCAAAAGAAGACCCAATTACTTGTACAACCTCAGCCAAATCCAAATAAGCAGCAGTCACAACAACCAATGTATTCTATTGATACTTAGCAACACCCTACTTATGCTCTAAATGTTGCAAATACACATTTGAGATCTAGTACAACACTACTAGTGCATAAATTGCCTCTTATAACTAAAATACTAGATACTCCTATAGCATAAAAACCTATAGTTTCTAAAGAGGTTGACCCAACTAATGCCACTAGCTCAGCTCAAGCTCAACTAGTAGTTGAACCTCCTTTTCCAGAAAAGCTCATAAAAGTAAAACTGCACAAACAAAGGAACAATCTTTTGATATTATTGATCAGTTAAAGAACATGCATGTCCAAATACCCCTATTCCAAGCTATTAAATATTTTTATATCTATGGCAAAGCCATTAGGGAAGCTTGTCTGAAAAATCCTAGTAGGAAGTAAAAAGACCCAACTATAGTCCATGTTGTAGGACAATTAGCTCACATTACTTTAGGAAAATTGATCATTCCTAAATATTATGATCTAGGAAGTACAATTGTGAATGTGATTATAAATGGTCAACCTATTAAAAATTCTTTAATTGATCTTGGTGCTACTATAAATGTCATGACTAAGGATACTTTGAAAAAGTTGAATATAGAAGGATTAAGAGCTTACCCAAAAATTTTGCAACTTGCAGATAGTTCTACTATCACTCTTGATGGGATGATAGAAGAAATAGTAGTAACCCTAGACTCTCTAGAGTACCCTATATATTTCATGATTCTATCCCAAAACTTAAATTTATCTGGTTACCCTGTCATTCTAGGATGACCATGGTTAGCTATAGTTGATGCAAATATAAGTTGTAGGTCAAAGAATATAACCATATCTAATGCTCAAGTAACAAAGAAATTTGATCTATATCCTCCACAACAAGAACAACCATATTTAAGTACATATGTATGGCCAAATTTAGGAGATGGAGAAGAAGTGTTTAAACTCTATAACATAGCTTATGATGTTACATAGAAAAATTTTTCTAAGGCTGCAGGAAGAGGATTTAGTAATTTAGAGTATTCATAATAATACTTGTGTGGTAGAGAAAGATGTATCTGATAGCTCTATGTTAGAATTAACCACATATGAATAATGTAATGAGAGTTTTTCTTTTCTCATGGAGCCAAACATTATCCATCAACTCTTACCATGTGAATTAGATACAAGTCGAATCTCTGAAGCTGCTATAATTGATTCTACAACTATTGTTGAGTTGTCAAAACATCATAATCTCCATGTCAATCCCAAATTATCTTCTACATAGATGAAATAGCTAACAAAGCTTCTTCTAAAAGATGAAAAGGCTTTTGCATGTGACTATGGGGATATGAAAGGGTGGTGCCTGCCACTCCATCAACCCCAGAGAAGGATTGATCCAACCCTTAGAGAAATAGTTAAAACTGAATTGCAAAAATTTATTGATGGTAGTTTTATATATCCTATATATGATAGTAGATGGGTGTCACCTTTGGTCATAGTGCCTAAAAAAGGAGGAAAATGGTGGATTTTTGTAGATTACAGAGAATTGAATAAGAAAACTAAGAAGGATCACTTTCCTTTACCATTCATTAATCAAGTTCTGGGCACTCTAGCTAGAAAGAAGTATTTCTCTTTTCTAGATGGGTATAGTGGTTATAATCAAATAAGTATTGCTCCTGAAGATCAAGAAAAAACCACATTTACATGCCCATGGGGTACTTTTGCATATTTTGTCTTGCCATTTGGCCTGTGTAATGCCTGTGCAACATTTCAATGAGTTGTGATCAACATTTTTGCTGATATATCACATAATTGCATGGAATATGTATGGATTATTTCACAACATTTGGAGTCACCTTTGAAGAATCCTTGATGAATCTTGAAAAGGTTCTTATCTAATGTAAAGAACATAATCTATCACTCAATAGTGAGAAATGTTTCATGCTCATGCAAGAAGGAGTGGTGCTTGGTCATTTCGTATTGGATGCGGGAATACAAGTGGATCTAGCTAAGATAGAGGTAATTCTAACACTACCCATACCTACAAAACCAAAAGATGTAAGATCTTTTTTAGGTAATACTGGATATTATAGGCATTTCATAAAAGACTTCAGTAAAATAGCTAGTCCTTTGTATACTCTATTGACTAAGGAAGTTGAATTCATCTGGACACCCAATTATGATGAAGCCTTCCTACAACTTAAGAAACTCCTCACTACATTACCAATTTTAAAGGGACTTGATTGGTCAATTCCATTTCATATCTATACTGATGCATTAGATTATGTTGTAGGAGTTGTATTAGGACAAAAGTCTACTAATCTTGAGAATGCCATTTACTATATATTAGTAAAAGCCTTCATGGACCTGAGCTGAATTACGTAGTAACTAAAAAAGAACTTTTAGCTATAGTCTATACATTGAACAAATTTAGACATTATGTAACTAGATATCCTATTTTTGTTCATACTAATCACTTAGCTATAAGATTCTTAATGAACAAACCAACTATCATTAGTAGACTAAAAAGATGGTTTTTGTTGTTACATGAGTTTGATATTACCATTATTGACAAGCCAAGCAAATCCAACATCGTTGTTGATTATTTGTCTAGATTAAACATTACTACTAAAGATCCAACTCTAATTGAAGATGCCTTTCCAGATAAGCACTTGTTCCATATAGCAACTATTACACCATGGTATGTAGACATAGAAAATCATCTTGTTGCAAATAGAATGCCCCTACACTTCTCTCACAAAGAAAGGAGGAAGTTAGCAGAGAAAATTTTTCATTATTCCTGGATAGATAACAATCTCTTCTATGCTAGACCAAATTAGGTCATGAGTAGATGTGTCAAGGAAGATGAGATATATGATATACTTCATTCTTGTCATGATGAACCATGTGGAGGCCATTTTTTAGGGAAAAGAATAGAACTAAAGGTACTTACAACTAGATATTATTGGCCAACCTTACATAAGGATGCAGCGACTTATACAACCAATTGTTATAAATGCCAGAGGATGGGCCGACCAACTAAAACTGATGAGATGTCACTCACTCCATAGATTGTAATCACACCTTTTGATAAGTGGGGTATTGACTTCATAGATCCAATTGAACCAACATCAAGTGGAAAATCGTACATCTTAGTATGTATGGATTATGTAACCAAATGGGTGGAAGTTAGAGCAATAAAAACATGCAAGAGATGTGAAATTAGCCAAAATCCTTAATGAATAAATATTCACTCCATTTGAGCTTTCCTATGGTAAAGCATCCATGCTACCTATTGAATTTGAGCATAAAACATTATGCACTGCTTTAGAGTTGAACATTAGTCTTCCTACAACATAAGAAGGGAGACTTATGGACATGAATTCGTTGGATGAAATAATAAAGACAACTTTGGAAAGAATAAAAATTATTCAACAATAGAAAAAGTAGTGGCATGATGCACATATCAGGAATAAAAAATTCCAAGAAGGAGATTGGGCTCTCCTCTATGATTCTCACTTCAAAGAGAATCCAGGGAAATTACAAACTTGATGGTTAGGGCCTTATGAAATTCAGCATGTATTTGACAATGGCGTAGTACAACTGACAACCATTGATCTTGTCTAATTTACGTTACTTGTAAATGGCCATAGGCTACATCTCTATCATAAATCATAGACTAAGCATAGTTCCTATAGTAGAGGGTGAACACCTTCTTCTTGCAACCATACCATGATAGAATTTTAGGAACCTTCATAATAAAACCTCATTTAATATAAGGTACATTCTTCCATTTACTTTTCTCTTTCTTCATATGAACCCATCTCATTTCTCTATCTGCCATCCACCCACACTCCATGTCACCCACACATTCTATTTTTATTGCTTCCAATAAATAATTTTGTCAGCACTTTTTTTATGGTCATCAGCATTCACCACCTCATCAACCTACATGTCAATGTACACTCTCAAATTTTTAGGTATAACAATTTCTTTTACTCTTTATTCATTTTTAGAGTATGGTTTTGATATTTATATATAATACTACATTATATATATCATATAAGACTTAAGCCAATTTCTCATTCCTATACTAATTTTTTTTTAAGTGTGGACACTTGTCAAATTTTAGTGGGTGGCTGAGAAAGTGTATTAATTTCCAAATTTCATCTTATGTTATCCTAAGTCATTTCCACATTATAAGCTATAATTCGGTGGTAGTCTGATATTTTTCATTAATTATTAAAATCTTTTTGTATCTGTCATACCTTATCATTGAGATTTTTGGGAAGAGATCACATGTACTCGGCATGATTGAAAGGACTAAGAGTTATTATGAGAACACCTTCAGTTAAAGCCTTGATTTCCTTCATTATTAATGTATCATTATTTTACACTCCAGAAAAAAAGGGGTCTTGTTAAGAGAAGTGGTAATGGCATATGGCATTTTTCATAAATATTAGTTTGAAACTCAAAGAAAGAGGGAATTTGCAGAGGTAAAAGGGGTAAAAAATTATCATAGCACGGTGAGAGTGGAAGTTAGAAATTTTGAAGATGGGGGGACTATTAAAGAGGTATGAGCCAATCATTCATAATTTTTTACTCACAGACATTGAAGCAGTTCGGAAATTTAATGCTTGTGGATGGTTTGGTAATGGTTACTTCTTACAATTAACAAATTTTAATGGAGAAGTGGCAATGGATTTCATGATGACATTTGATGAAGGGGAAGCCTCAGTTAGGGGATTAAGAGTGATTGCTACCAAAGAAAGGATAGCAGAAGTTATAGGATTACTGGTAATTGGGGAACATTATCCAAATGAACATGATGCTAGGTCCTCAAGGGTACAATTCACTTGACCAAGTGACCCTCAACTGGACATTACAAAACAAGGACATAAGAGACTTTCTCTTCCACCTCCATATCCAGAGTTAGCAACCCACATTATTAGGTATTTAACCTGTGAAGGCAGGTTTTCAAACTTGCATGCTTATAATTTTAAATTGCTCAGTTACATAAGACATAACATGCAAGTTAATTTTACCAACTTTCTTTATAATATGTTGTGTATAAGTGTTGAGGAAACTCAAAAAGGAAAGGAAAATTCTAGTTCCCATCATGCCCTCATTAAACTTCTAGTTGAAAGATCTCTTAGGGATTCCTCCCCTATTTCATGGCAAAATTTGTTGAATCCAAGACCTTATAGCCTCAAGCCAACCATGTTCCTCAAAACTTAGAAAATGAGGCAGAAATCACAGAGCCAAGTCAAAATCCAACTGAACCAAAAAAAGAACCCTCTCTAAATAAGCTGGTTGAACCTATTTTAGAGGATTTTATACCGAGTTCTTCTATAGAAAAGGACAAGCATAAGGTTAGTAAGAAAGCCCTAATCTTGAAAAAGAAGCCCAAAACCCCTCTGTTAAAGTAACAAAAAGGAAAAGGTTAATTCCTGCAGCATCTACTCAGCCATGCTTAAACCAAAATAGACCTATGAAATGGTCAAAGCTAAAGAGATTCTTGTATGTAGAAGCCCTCATATGTGAGGTTGGTCATCCCCAATTTCCATTAGAAATCCGAATGCCCCAATTTCAAAGTCTCACATAGAATCGGTACTTGAAAATGTCCCAAATGATTCTCCTATACAATTAGAGCCCTAAAATGTAGAAACACATGAAAATGTGTTTGTCAAAGAGATACCACAAGAGAATCATGAAATGTACAAATCAAATTCTACTACTATTCCAAAAAAAGCCCCTGGAAATGATCAACTTGTCATGCTATCAGTCCCTAAATATTTCAATGTTTCTCTTATAACTTATAAATCTTCTTGGTACACCCAACATTTCCAACAAGTTGTCAAAGAACAAAAGATGAAATATGAAGCTTAAGAATTTTTGTCATCCACAATTTAGTCAACATTGTTTGGTCTATACAATCATTTTGTCTTTCAGAAAACCTTGTGGAAGCAAGAAAGAGACCAGATGCAAAAGGCAATATTTGACAGAGATGACAAAATTAAATCATTAAAGGAGCAACTAGAAAAATAGAAGCAACAAATGAATAAAGATTTGAAGTTAGCTGATCAAGTTATGGCCTATAGACCACCCCTACGGGTGTATGCTATTTGTTTGAAAGAACAGTTCCTATTATTTCAATTAATGTTTACAATGAGAAATATTAATTGTCAATTTAAGAATGCTCGATATTTTTATAATGTGTATCAAACTTTTCCTTCATGGTAGAAGAAATTATTGTGTGAGCTCTATTTGTATAATTTCATAATTCTCATGAAACAAAGTGGAATCCCCTACTTTACATAGGGGATGTTCACTTAAGAGCTCTAATGTCATGGATGCACAATGAAACAAATTACGATAGATAGTTGGATACCCATATGGATCTTGAAAATTTTGAAGCATTGCCACTCTGGGTTGAATCCCATAAGCCTTATGATCTCTTGGGAGATTGGTTCAGATTAACTTGTGGAAGGCCAAAACTAGAAATTAGAGAAAAAGTGTTTGAAGAAAGGGAAAAAATTTATAGAGAATATCAGACACTTCCTAATTTCACACAACAAAAAGCAATTGCAGGGCTTAGAAATAGGTTGAACCACACAACCCTATTAATTTTTAGGTAGTATTTAATAGAGTGACTAAATATATGCAATTGGGAAGGCAAATCAGGAAAGAGCTATGGATGCTACTAACTTTTCAACCTCCTACACTTCTTTGGCCCCTGTACGAAAATAGTGCTACTAGGTTAGACCCATTAGTTGAAGAACACTTGGGTAAGAATTGAAGACAAACTAGAGGATATTTCTACACCTTCAAAAGTGGGAATTAGGGGAAAGCTATAGTGGGAGATTTCAGAGCAATGGCAAAGAAGTACAATGCTTGAGGACAAGTATTTGCATAGTGGGGGGTAGATGATGACGCATATTAATATCTCAAATTTGATATAGTTTTTATATAGTCTAAACTTACTTTTTGAGCCTTGTGAAAAACATTTCCAACATATTTGTCTTATGATTGATACATCTATAACCAATAGTGCATTTGAGGTCATTTTACGACCAAAAATTGCGACCAAGTTTTTTAAATGGGTTGCTTGGTCGCGTTATAAAGCAAATTTTTGTTTTTTTTTAATAACTAGCCAGTGTTGGTCGCAATTGCGACCAATTATTTTGGTCGGAATTGCGACACACAAGGAAGCATAAAAAAAAAAAAGGGGGTCAAAACATTTCATTTGGCTTTTGCGCGAGGTTCATTTGGCTTTGGCGCGAGCGAGGGTCTCCATCAACATTGGCTCTGCTACAGATCCTTTTCATCCGGCTTTGGTGTGAGGGTCTCCATCAACATTGGTGTGAGGGTCATCAACATTGGCACGAGGGTCTCCATCAACATTGGCGCAAGGGCATGTCTTGGCGCGAGGGCACGTCTGATCTGGTGTGTTTGATTGTAGAAATTTTGAGGGCACGTCTGAAATTTTGAGGAGTTCCATGTGATTCCATTAGAATAATTTATGAAAACCATTGCAATGTGGCTTTAAAATAATGTATTGGGTGCATTTCATTTCTATTTCCATTTGAAATTGCTTTCAAACAGTCTACTGCAAACATAAATTTGAGTGGTAAATGGATCCACCTAGGATTCTATTGGAAGCCAAAGTGGATGCCTGTATTGTTGTTCTTTTTACTAAAATAGATTCAAAATTCATAAGCTTGTATTAGATAAAAGGGAAAACTTTATACAAATTGTCAAAAACCTGTGACTGTCAAATACAGGGCCTTTGATCATTTCTGCCATAAACATTCAATAGAAAAATCTCTTGTCCATAAGTTTTGGCTTCCTCACACTTACAGACACCTCAATTCTGATTTATATATCTAAATTAAGAATCATGAAAATTAATTATAGTTCATAATTTTTTTCTACTTTCTGAGATCTATATAATTCTGATGATGGGTGTGATTTCAAAAATTGATAAAAGCAATTTGAGACAATCAAATTAAATTGTAAATTTTCATCTTGGAAATCTTAGATTTGAATCTATTGAAACTTAATACATAATAACAAAAACATTCATAACAAAATCCACCTGAGCTTTGAAGACAAGTTGTTCATAGTAAACTGACAAATCCTCAAAATTGAGTATAGAAAGACTTTCAGGCCACTCTCCAGACAGAATCTCTTCCACAATCTCAACCTCTCCTCTCTTTTCACTTCCACACTTTTACTTGAACTCACATTCAATGCATACCTCACCTAACCTCTTGATTTCCTTGTCTTCCTTTCACACTGAGATACTTGTGTTGGTAATAATGGCAGTGCAGAAAATGCTACACACTTCAATTTCACTGCATTTACCAAAGACATTGGTTGTTCCTCTCTACTTTATTATACTCAATTCAATATCTCTTGCATTTTGACATTTATTAGCAAATTAAATGGGCCATACTGAAACAAATGAAAGCTAAATGGTTTTAGAATTCAACTTCATTTCATGTAGATATACATTGAATCTTATCTTATATGTGGGTCCATTTTAAGACACATGTCTATACATTGGCAAAGATTTGGAATGCCTTGGCACATTCCTCTGAATTATTGTGCAGTGGATAAGATGGACTAAGCTATTGAAAGAGATTGATGGTAAACTCTGTGGACTCTAATTTGCATGAAACAACTGTGTATTACAAGTGGCTTCTACAATGGAGGACAAACTATTTTTGACTCTTGTAAAACAACTGGCTTCTATCATGGAAAGTGGGGAAGCTAAATTTTAGGGGCTTCAAATGAAGCCAAATCTTTGAATGAAGGTCCCAAGGGGCTTCACTCAAAGCCTCCATTCCGATATTGGTGTGGGGGCTTTGAATGAATATTAGGGCTTCATTCGAATCTGACATGCAGACCTTGTTCATACTCCTAATAGCCGATCGGAAAAGCTTTTAAATCCAACATTTTTTCTTTTTTGTCCCATGGTTTCATGTATGAGTTGGTGGACTAGGGCACTAAGAGAGAAGTCAGTAACATCATCTCCATCTATGGTGCAGGAGCACCTAACTCTTATGAAGTACAACTCAGCAACTGTTTGACAAGCTTTAATAGTTGACATGTAATGGGTGATTGGTGTCAGGCTACTACGTATGCATTAATCCCGGTCTTGAATGCAAAAGAAACTATGAATTCACTAAATAGGGTCAAACTTATTTTTTTTGATTTAATAGATTTGATTTGAGAATGATGGTCTAATGATTTGAGAGAAAGAGTTGAGAGACAGATGGAGAGAGAGATAATACAAGTGATAGAAAGACTCCTAGATAATATTCTTGAGGAAAATGTGTATTATAGTCCTTACCATGTTTTCCTTTGATCTACCAAAAGGATGGTGGCGTCCTGCAAATGGCATGGCTCTTTCTACCACTTGTATTATCTCTCTCTCCATCTGTCTGTCCATTCTTTCTCTCAGATCATCTGACCAACATTCCCAAATCAAATCTTGACCCTATTTAGTGGATTCACAACATAAAATTCAAATGCTTCTCCTATCAAATATGTAGATTTCACCATAGCTAAGAAACATAATTGTAGGCATCATGGTCACATTTTTTTGGAAACATAATTGGGTTGTGTACCCAAGCAATGCAAAGCAACTTCCACACCTTCAATTCCAAGTCAAATTCATCTGTAAGAATGATCGCTTGCCAACACTTACTAAATACATCTGTAGCTCATGAATACAAGGTCCTCCAACAAATGTATTCAACAACTTTTGGCAAGCGATCATTCCTAGCTCATTAATACAAGGTCCTCCAACAAATCTATTTAACAGATATTGGCAAGTGATCATTCCTAGCTGCTTTTGTTTTATAAGGTTTGTCTCAATCCCAATAGGTTGTAGTTTCATTTTCTAGATGCACTTCGTCGCTTGGGTATACAACTCAATTACATTGATTCCAAAAAAATGTGACCATGATACTTACAATTATATTTCTTAGTTGTTGTGTCCTAAGATCGATCATTTATGATCCCTAAGAATAAATCTTAGAGCTCTTAAAATGTCGTAAAGGGTCATAAGAGACTCCTAGGAAGGGCCATGATGAGCTTCCACCTTCACGTGGTTGGCCTTGTTAAGTAGAGAATGCTATAGTTTTCACAAAACAAAGAGAAGCTCAATAATTTAAGGTCTTAGTCCATAGACAAATTAAATTAGACTTATTATCCAAAACACATAAAAAACATGCACATAAACATGGTAGGCACTAAATAGAGATAGTTAGAAGAGAATTAAAAAAAAAATTAAGGATTATGTTATTTTAAGAAATATTTAAATAACAATTATAAATTGAGTTAAATCAATAAGTATTCGTTTATACCTTTTCCAATATAAATTTAAATATTGAATGGTCTCTCCTTTATATCTTAATCCTTCAATACTCATAACTCTTTATTGCATTCATTTTGATCATTCACTAAACTTAATTAAATTATAATTATATTACATGTTATTTTAATTTTTTATATTTTTACTTTTTATTTTTATTATTGAATGTCATGTCAAAAAGGGGACATTATAGTGAGATGCATTACAATATAGCAAAATAACAAGAATATTATTGAAACAAACTGATACAACATTCAGATTATAAAATCAGACTACTGCAACAACACAAATTAACCTAATAGAAAGCATAGAATACCATTCCCACAATGACCGAACATTTACCCACTGAACTACACCTCTTCTAAATAATGTAAGATGTTGATAACAAGTTGATACTGCCATCACACATGTCAAATTAGACTGATACACACTAAAAGCCACCCTAATCAATTGTAGCTAACATCTGGATGCACACTTATAATTGATGTCAATCAGAATACTTAAGGTCTAGAATAGGGCATAGTGGTTGATGATACAGCAGGTATAAACTCATAGAAAGCTCACCAGATTTGCCAAAGTCTACATAACTAAGACTTAGCATCAAAGGTTCTCCCTAGGCACCTCGAAACCACCAAATATTGGCCCCAAAATAGGAGCCCTTCATCTCCAAGCTCTCACATACTTGCTCCACTTGGTACAGCACCCCATAAAGGTCATCTATTCACTTTCAACTTGGACAGCCTACAATATGGTCTTTGTATACAATTCATTTTTTGTCGTTTCATTATATGGTTTGAACAAGTGTGGAAAAAAATCAGATTTTTATTATGAATTTTCTGTTCACCAAACTATGTTAAACTAATCAGCAAGGTCACTTTTCTAATACTTTATGAACCGGATGCTATTCGCAAGGTCAGTTTCCTAACACTCACTATAGTACTTGCTATTCAATTGAGATAGACACGGCTCATTAGTTTGTTTGTATTCTCTTTGAATTTTGTTAAAGAAGATAGCTGAATGCTATATGATGAACTAAAAGTTATGTGGTGTCAACAGGCTTGTGCATTTCTTGAGCCAAATTACCAGCCCCAGTAACATTTGTTGTTGTTCAAAAGCAGCACCATACTAGACTATTTGCAAACAACCATGCAGATAAGCATTCTATAGATAGACTTGGGAACATCTTGCCAAGTCTTCAGTACATAATAAAGCAACTGAATTTCATAAATTGTTTTTTGATAGTCAATTTGCTTAAATATTGCCCATCAAAAATTTCTTATTACATCTCATCTTTTTTCTGCACAGGAGCTTGCAGTTCTGAAGAATCTGATAGTAAAGAATTTGAAGAAGATATTGTAGCAAAGGTATATTTGGTGTTCTTTTTTAAGTGAAAATGTGATTGGAAATTTTTTATATTGTCATATTTCACTTGCAGAAAGGTCAAATTGTAAATAGAGGTGAACTTGTATGGATTTAAGTTTCTTCTTCATTATTTATAATGCTCTCGATTCCTCCTTTGTAGCTGTAAAAATAATTGTTTATTTTCACCTTTCCAGATACCCTTTACCAGGTTCTTCAAGATTCCAAAATATCTTGGGTTGACCCCACTCCAGCATGTCCTAACTCCTACTTGGTTTAGAGACCATACTCCTTTTTATATGTGTCTTCCTCTTACTACTCCATCTGCAGGTTGCAAACAAATCATCCTTCTTCCACCAACAAGTCATTCCATTCAAGAAAGACCATGTCTGACAATATCAACGCACAAAAAAATAGGGAGGCAATTGCTAGACTGTAGTCTAACTTAAAAAGAAAAGGTGATGGAAAATTTTACTGTCCTTGCAAAATGTGTAAGGGCTTAAAGACTTGAAGATATCTAATCACAATAGCTGAGCAACATTGTAGGCAACATGGTCACATTAAAGGGGGAAACGAGTATCGCCCATTGGTATGTATTTTAATAGTTTATAAATTACATGAGACATGATTTGATGATGACATCATGGTCATGGTTAATATAAGGTAATCATTTTCATATAAGTCAACATCCCTGAGTTTCATGTTATGGACCATGACAATTCGGAGAATGCGGATTTCCAAACGAGGGAACATGGAGGTGTGAATATTGAAGTAGAAGGTAATGATACCATGGAAGAAGATTAGGATGATGAAGATCACGATGATCAAAATGATCATGATGATCAAGATGATAATGATGATGATGATGATGTAGAGTTTGATGTACCTTAACTTGAGAAGGCAGAGCAGCCCCTATATGAAGGCTCCAAAACAATTGTTCTTGCCGCTGTATTGCTATTGGTGAACTTGAAGGTAATGAATGGTTTATCCAACGTAGCAATGACACGTATGTTAAGGTATGCCATCTTCTTTCATTATTTTACTCGTAGTTCCCTTACAATTAACATTGGGTTCGTGTAGCAATTAATATTCTTTAAATTAAGAAATTATATTTTTGGTCATAGGTTGATAGGTGAGTGTTTGTTACCACCATCAAACATTCTACCTCGCTCATACCGAGAATTATCTTCCATCATGAAAGATATTGGAATGGGGTATCAAAAAATAGATGCATGTTTGAACGATCATATTATATATTATAAATAGCATGAATTTGCAACACAATGCCCTACTTTTCATATCAGTAGATATCAATTAGATTGATTAACAAAAAAGGTGCCTCGCAAGGTTCTTTGGCATATTCCCATTATTCCACGTCTGTAATGATTATTCAATTGCCATAGCTTGGCACAATTTATGGATTACCATGCACGCAATAGAAGTCAAGATGCATTATGTGAATGCCTACAAATGGTTCAGCATTTAAGGAAATACAGGAAAAATGGCCACACTTTAAAGAAGAACATCATAATCTCAAGCTTTCATTGGCAGCAGACGGTGTCAATCCTTATGGAGAGATGAGATCTACTTACTCAGTGTGGCCTATTTGTGTTATCAACAATAACATGCCTCCTTGGTTGTCCATAAAGAGAGAGCACATAATGTTGACACTGATTGTTCCAGGTATTTTTTGATTTAGTGGTCATCTAAATTAATTTATTATTACTAATCCATCAAATGGTCAAAATAATTATGTAATGTTTTTGCTCATTCAACTAGGTAAGTACCAAGTCAAAGATATCAACGTATATATTGAACCCCTTATTGATGAGTTGGTGGTGTTATGGAATGGGATTACTATGTATGACATTTGTAGACCAATAGGACAAAGACAATTTCAATTTCATGCAATGCTTGTATGGACAATACACAATGCCCCTGGGCTAACACATTTTTGTGGTATGTCAAAGTTAACACATTTAATCCAATTATACACGATCTTGTAGGTCTTCAGACAAAGGGTAAATTTGCATGTCCAGTTTGTGGTCCAAAGATGAAATCCCATCATTCAAAAAGTTTAAGAAAGAAGGTGTTTGATGAGAATAGACACTTTTTGCACAAAAATCATAAGTACCGAATTACCGAAAAACATCTTTTCAATGGTCTAGAAGAGACTACATCAAAGCCATAGAGAATGACACCTCACCTATGGAAGTTGGCATACAATAAAATAAATTGTCGAGGTAATGTCATTCCATTTGATGCTTTTTGTTTCAAATTTAAATTTCGATATTGTGTTTTGTTTACTGATGATGTGATTGATGGTTGTGAAGGTTGTCAAGACATCAATGTCCAACTTCCAAAAGGACTAAAAATTTATCCTACACAATTTACTAGGTTGTCGTACTACGAGCAGCTCCCAATAGTGCATTTGTTTGATCCTATGCATATTGGAAAGAATGTAGCAAAGACATTATGGAAAATCTTGGATGGAAGGCGTGACAAAGATCAAATTGTCAAAACTTGTAGTGGCATTAAAGAATCCAACCATGCAATGAAAAATGGTATTCGACCAAATAACAATGGAGATCGGACTGATACAAGTGCCCTTAGTTGGTTATTGTCAGAGCAACAGAGCAATGCTATAAAAGAAGTCATAAAAAAAATATGATTTCCCACAGGATTTGCTGCGAACATAAACAATGTCATATCAAATAAAAGTGAATTTGGGCTAGGGTTGAAAACACACGATTGGCATACATTTATTAAGGTAATTCATGTTATTTTGTATTCACTATATATTTATATACTGCATGTAGTTTCAATTGCATGCTTTTATAAAATATTGACAAGATCATTTTACAAATATTGCAGTACGTTCTACCTCTATCTCTCCCACACCACTTTGCCAACAATGTCAAATAGGTTATATATGATCTTGGAAAATACATGAGGTGGTTGTCATTTAAAGAAATCAATAAAGAAGATATAAAATATTGGAAGAGAAAAATTCCTCTTCTGATGTGTGAAATGCAAAATTGTCTACCTCCAAGTTTTTTCAATGCACAAGAAAACTACCTCATACATCAAGTTGAGGAGATTGAATTGTGTGGACCTGTACCAACCAGGTCAATGTGGATGGTTGAGAGGCACTTGAAATTTTTGAAAGGCTCGGTTCGCCAGAGAGCACATCTCGAGGGCTCCATGGTGGAGGGATATATGGTATACCAGACCATGGTGTACATTACTGAATATCTTCCTAAGTTTTCAGCAAACATCCATGTAGATCATATTTGGGATCCCAACTCAATTAACAAATTCGAAGGGGAGTACTTGATGGGCAAAGGTAGATCGAGGAAAGTGAGAGGTAAATCTAAGATTTTATTGTAGTGAATTAATTCATATAAATCTTCAATATAAGTTATTTTTAATTGGCGTATTTATTTGAAACTGGTGGTCGAGAGTGGGATGCAATACATTTTTATATTGCGAACAATCTTGATTGGATGACAGAATGGATTGAACGATGTCAACAAAATGGTTGCTCATTAACATGGGAAGGTGTTGGTTCATTGGTTACAGAAGCTCATCGTAATGGAAATTCCAATGTTATGCCGATGGTAGTTGATCTAGTAAATGGTTTAAGAGGTGGAGAGGTACGTTGAAATTCATTAATGATCATAGCTCGACGTATGTTTCGTATCAACTCACGATGCAAATAATTTACACAGACTTCAAAAATTGTAGGTCAAGCACCACAAAGCTATGGACTATCATGGCCACAAATTTCGCATGAAAAGGTTGGATGACACAAAGAAAACTTGTGATTCTGGGATAACTGCAGTTTTCAAGGTCACCAATATATCATCTAGAAGTGACATACATCCTCAACAATCTCAAAATCAATACTATGGCATCTTGGATGATATAATTGAGTGTGAATTTAACACCTTCAAAGTAGTTCTATTTGTCGTCAAATGGTATAGGTTACGACTAAATCAAAATGATCTAGATAGAACGGTTATTCAACATGATAATGGATTTACAATGATCAATACAAGGTCATTTGAGCTAGTTGGAGATGAGCCCTATGTTCTTCCAAGCCAATGTGAGCAAGTGTTTTACTCAGAGGTGCCAAATAAATAGGGTTGGTCATTTGTTGTTAGACATGATCCAAGAGGAAGGCTGATAAAGTATAATGTTATGGAAGAAGAAGATATTGAAGATGATGAAGAAGCAAATGATGAAGATCAAGATGATGGTGATGACGATGATGGTGATGGTGATGGTGATGATGATGATGATGATGGCAATGATGATGATGATGGCGATGGTGATGATGGTGATGATGATGGTGATGATGGCGATGATGATGGCGATGATGATGGCAATGATGATGGTGATGATGGCGATGATGATGATGATGATGATGATGATGATGATGATGATGATGAAGAAGAAGATAATCAATGACTACAAATGTTGTCACCCCTTCTGTTGATGATCTTGCATTCCATATATAAGGTAAATTTGTTCATGTTTACAATGTTGCATATTGTTCATGTTGTCTTCTAAGTTATTTGTAGCATACACGTATCATGTAATTTTTAGTGAACTTAAGATAAATTATTAACATATGCAGGAAATTTGATTATATATTTATTGTGTTCATTTCTAATGATTACAACATATGTTATTTATAGTTACCAATGTTTATGTTGTGTCTGATTATGACCCTTTTTGCAAACAGTCAATTGACTACAGGTACATCGTCACCCCTTCTGTTGACATGTTTGCGATGTTGCCTATTGTTCATGTTGTCTTCTAAGTTATTTGTAGCAAATGTGTATCATGTAATTTTAGCTAACTTAAGGTAAATGATTAACATATTCAGGAAATTTGATTACATATTTATTGTGTTCATTTCTAATGATTACAACATAGGTTATTTATAATTACCAATGTTTATATTGTGTTTGATTGTCACCCTTTTTGCAAACAGTCAATTGACTACAGGAGATTTGACCCGTTTGGCATGGATTGTGCACAGTGACATGGATCAGTAGGTATAAGTCAATAAATAGACATAATTTTCTTATATTCTTCTTGTTTATCATTGAGCATGTATGTTATAAATAGACATTATATAATCATATAATGTATATATAGACAAAGAAGGTCCGTATAGAAATATAATTGTATAATCACTTTCAACTTACTACATTTTATATATGTCACTTTCACTTTCCATTTGATGGATTGCAGGACCCACCAAATAGGTACTTGCTAGATTTGCCTACATCGAATGAGGGAAATGAGGAAATGGTAGATGAAAGCTCTACATGTATTACGGCTAAAAGAGGGAGATCAACTAGAGGTCAAAAAAATAGAAAAAAAATTGATAAACGCATGCAATTTTTCCTTGCTAATGGGGGGTCATGTTCTTATGATGATGAGACCAAAGGCGACATTAAGGTTTCCCTTTCGATACTCACACATTGAGAAAGAATGGATACCCAATGAGCTACCTCCAATTAACATAGATTTTTGTGTTAATGAGAGGATATATCGCATTGCTCCATCCTCATTACATGGTTTGGGCCTATTTTCCATGGATGGGATAAAGGTATGTTACAACAAAGTTGTCCAATTGTTCAAGTATGTCGGTCCATGTTACAATTACAATGATTGGATGCGGATTGTTCGATATAAAAAAAGTATGTGTAGGTATGGGGTATCAGCTAATTATATACAATGGAAAGAAAATGATCAAAGTAAAAGATTTTCTATGTACATTGATGGGAGACCAAAAGCAATAGGTAATATTGCAGGTTTTATAAATAGTACGCGACCTGCTTCAACTAGTAAGCAACCCAATTGCATATTTGAGGCACATGAGGGGAATGAAGTTTTTGTTTGTGCAATAAAATCAATAAGTGTAGGGGAAGAACTGCTAATTGATTACCATTTAAATCACATAGATACAAATAATGTTACTATCATGAGGGTTGTAAGTACTATTTACCATTTTGTTAATAAGTTTTTTTTTGCTATCTATTGCTTTCAGTTAGCTGAATTTTTTATGTTTAATCTTTGTGACAAGATGATATGGATCCGACAGATGATAGAGGTCAGCAGGATGCTACTCCCATTCTTCAGCAAGGGTAAACCTTTTTGAAATTGTACAAATTAGATAGTTGAAAAATGTTATATTATTACGTTATTTTATTTACGGCTTTTGAGTTTTTATGATAGTTTTACTGATATTCCTCTCACAATTTGATGTTCAGGATAAGGGTAAAGTAGTAGCAGTGACCACCGAGCCACTAGCTATGCATTCTGATGAGGCCGATATTGCTGATACTCCCAATTTTATAAAAATGTTGAAAAAAAAAATTAGGCAAATTAATTTTGAAGCAATGAAAATTTTGGATGAGGCAAATGTGGAACCCGAGGAGATGAGGAAGAGGCTATCAGAATTGAAAGCGCAAGCTCAGCATTATGAAGTAAGCTCTGATGAATATTTAGTTATAACAAAAGTTCAATAAATATTTATATTTTATAATCTTTTATGTTGTGAAGTAAAATATGTAATATGTGCAAAAATACTTTATTGATGCAATTTTTTTAAAGAGTTGTAAGAAACTTTAACTACTAAATTCTTGTTATACAAGAATTTTTGGGAATTGATCCAGAATGTGGTCAAGGACAACGCAGTGAGGGCGGTAGTAGCAGAGTTTCGGCTGCCACTGGTAAATTAATCTTTTAGTTGACAAGTTAAAAGGAATTTTTTGTTTCGAACATTCAAAACTTCTTAACTCTTACTTTTATTATTTCAGAATGTCTTTGCTAACAATGTATTGTTCAAGTCATCTAGTGCAGGAGACTCCTACGAGGTTGATGGATGCCTGTACGAGATTGCCGACTACAATATCGGCAACAAGGGGACATCCAACTAGTAAATCCTTGTTTTGCTATATTTGGTTTTGTGTTAATTATGAGTTGATAATATGTACTTTAATCTTGGGATGCATCACATAGTGTATTGTTTTTTTTGTGGTAGGAGATGCACCG
Organism: Cupressus sempervirens; assembly: GCA_028749045.1. Classification (NCBI taxonomy): domain Eukaryota; kingdom Viridiplantae; phylum Streptophyta; class Pinopsida; order Cupressales; family Cupressaceae; genus Cupressus; species Cupressus sempervirens. The sequence goes on from CM053786.1 coordinate 198,016,988, forward strand.
TCTGGTATGCTGCCAAATGTAGATCATAGTACATCTATTGGTGATAATTCACCGTCATTTCCTGGAGCTACCCGTGTTTCTAGCACAGGATCTATGGAGACATCATTTTTGATTGACGATAATGAATTAATACCTTTGAAATGTCCTAAGCTTCCAGGTACTTTAAATAATTATTTTTTATATTGTAATAAGGATTTTCTTGCAAGATGTAAACATGATAGGAAGTGGTGAATGCAAGGGCTTTTGATGTGGAGTGATGCCTCATAACCTTTAGTGTGTCGTATTGTGCAAGTTGTTTAATTATTCTAGAATTCCTTTTTATTAGGGGTTTGGTAGGATCATCTAAATTATTAATGACCTTTCGTTTATACCAGTAATTCTCTAGTTTAGGAATTTGGTACATTGCAATTTCATGCTTTGAGTAGAAGATACTAACTAATTTTTCTACAGAGAACCAAAAGTGGGAGTCTTCTTTCATATGATTCATTTTAATGGTTTTTACTATTAATTATCCCATGACATTTTTTGCAGGAAACGATACATTTTATAGGAGGCTTTATGACCTCACCCTGCGAAGATTCGAGCCCACCATACGTACTAGGTTGCTAAACATCATAACTGAACTAATTTTATCCCACTATTTTTTTTCATATCATTAATTGGTGCAACATTTTTCCTTTCATTCGAGTATTTTCTTATACTAGCTATATCTAACAATTTTGTGTTTTTTCTCAAAAGGTGGAACTACCAATCTCAAAAATTAAAAGATGGGCTCATCAAAGATATAGAGCATGAGTTTGGTAGTAATATTTTTGATCGTAAGAAATTGTTACAAAAAGCTACCAGACATCTCAAGGTTGTGAGGGACACATATAGAAAGAGCCTCGTCCACAACCTGAAGTACGAGCATCCTCCCTTTGTTTCAACGAGGGACTGGAATGAGTTCCTTTTGGATGCAAAGGAGAAAGGGCAACGTCTGCCAGAAGAAAGTGCACCAGCAAATCCAAGAAGGTATGCAATAGTATTAACTACTAGTACATTAATGAGAAAATTTAGGGTTCAACTTCAGTATCAACAATTTCAACTAGCTCAATTTAATCTATCTATTGATGAAAGGTATGTAAGTCATATGCTGACACAATTGCTTATAAATCTCAATCTTAATCTGGGCATAAATCCTACATAAGATATATTGACAAAATGAAGCCCTTTATTCATATTTAGTGACAAATTTTAGAGCCTATGTCTCCTATGGGTTCTTTTCTCAAATTTTATCTTCACTGAACTCAAACTCTAATTCAACTAAGAAATTCCTACTCAAAGTTGTGACAATCGAATCTTGTGATATGATGTACCATGTTAGATTTTGAGTCATAAAAATAGGCAACGCCTTGACCACTATACTTGTTGACTTTCCCTTTCTTTTACAATAATTTCTCACTATCTTGAGTTTCCTATCCCCTGTTTTCTTTTGGGTCATGTGTGCATCAAATCTGCACTTAATCTGCATGTAAATCTTGATGAAATCCATCATTGAAGATATCAAATCCCATATTCTATAGTATTATGTTAACTATGATAACAATATATAATGTTGTCATTAGTGATTGTTATTTTATACTGTCATCAATTCCATTTTGTGCTTTATTGCATATCAAAAATGAAGTGCATATACACTATACATCAGATTTAAGTGTGAAACATCACAAAATCTAATCTCTATCTTCAGATAACAATGTAGTCTGAGAATCCTAAAAAATTTAAAGCTGAGCATTTCCACCACATCTAAAATTCATTCTTCTTTTTTAGTATTTTCCATTGCTATTGAAGCTTTGATCACATGGATTATGTGTCTATACCCAACCAATAGATTATCCTTTTTAGGGAATCCCTGCTTTTTCTCTTGTGGAAACTGTAAAGATGGAAACTCATTAAGAGATTTTTCCTAATATCACCCTGCTTCCAATCTTTCTCTTCTGTTCCTTAGCTCTTTGCAAGCTCACAAAAGGCGTATCAGCTTTGGTAACATGTTAATTATTTGTGTGTAGACTAATTCAAACACATATATCAGTGAAGTAAAGAGACAAAGTACCAAGCCTAACACATCTACCTTGGGGGAGCACTCTTAAAATACAACATAATGTACAACAAAATTCACAGTGTGTACAAATGACTTTTCATGTGATTTGAACCTTCACCTGCATCTCTTGTTCCTTCACATTCTCATCCTTTTGAATTCAATATTTCTCGCTATGTTGTTTTGTCAAAATCCCTAAAATAGGAGTTATTTCTCCAACATACTACCATGCATAATCCTCAATTTTGGTATTTAAATTTTGTTATTGTAAATATGAAAGGTATGTAATTCATATGCTGCCACAATTGCTTATAAATCTCAATCTCAATCTGGGCATAAATCCTACATAAGATATATTGACAAATGAAGCTTCTAATATGTTCTCTCTATGACCAAAGGCACTCACCCTTATAAAACCTTCACCTGCGGGTCCAAACCCACTTCTTGGAGTTGTAACTATATGTGCTTTCTCAAGGATCTCAGTAAAAATATCCCATGAATTTTGACCAGGAAATCGAACCGATACACATGGCACATTTTTTCCTCCAAAGACATCAAACCCAAGAGAAGTAAATGTTTCCACAATGATTCTAGTATTCTCTTTATATCATCTAACATATTTCAAACTTTTCATAGGTTGCAGGACACATCAAAGGCAACAAAGGCGAGGCTGGAAAAGGTTGGGCAGCACAAACTTGGCTCTGGGGGATATTCGAAAATCAAACCACGCGTTGTAAGTAGCAATAAATGAATTGCAAAGAAAAATTATTTATAAAATGCAAATAATTTTGTTAATTAATAAAAACATGCAGGGCATTGATTTTAATCTGGAGGCCACAAAAGAACACAAAAAAATTGCCTTCAAGCAAGGCTATGCAGCAATGGCTAAACGCCTACGGCAAGCTTCCATTGCCCCAACCGAACAGTCTCCTGCATCATGTGCATAGGTAAATATGCCAAAAAATATATTAGAAATTGAATACTTGAGCAACAATTTATTTGATAATAATGTGCATGACATTGCAATGCAGCCTGTTAATCCTGACATAGATCATACGCAGCATCATGAAGCCCCTGATGTGCATCGTACTGTCGATGGAGGTGCTCATTTGTTATTTAAAACTAATTATGTAATTATTAATACAATTTAACATCTTTAATTGAACTTGGTATAACCTTTTTGTGTTGAGGATATAGAATCATGTCGTGCTGAACGAGTGTCAGAGGATGTTCAAACTGATCAATAGGTAGATCATGTGGCACATTCAGGGAAAGAAAATCTATGTTTTGTTCTTTTAAATTAATTTTTTGATTTATAGTTATTTTAATTAAATAAAAACTCTTAATTCACTAATATAAAATGGTGGGAATTTAACCTCATGAAGTACTTGTTATTGCAGCAGACCCCCCTTTGGTGCAGCAGCCTCATGGTGTTCCTGAACGGATGAGGAGGAGACATGTGTTAGAACCAGTAGAGGAGGGGGATCCTAACGAGGACATTGATATTCCTCTTAGAAATTTTATGAAAAAAAGAAATGGCAAGAAAGCAAAAAAGAGATGATTATTCATGAATGACTTACTCTTGAATGTTGTGTGTTAATGAATTATTCGTGAATGTTGTGTGTTTATGAATGTTATCATGTGATTATAATGATTGAATGTTCTATTTCAAAAATGGATGAATTGAGTGTTATTAAATGTTAATGGGGAATTTAGAGTGATGTTGGGGGGGGGGGGGGGGGGGGGGGAGGGAGGGGCCAAATGAGCTTCCACCTTCATGTGGTTGGCCTTGTTAAGTAGAGAATATTTAACTATTCTCGAAACCAAGTGAAGCTAAAACTTTAAAGATAAGCTTATAGTTAATAGTGACAACCAATTAGCAAGTCGAAATGAAATTCTTCGTTACAAGTACCTTTTTAGTTTTTTAAGCACGATATCATGTTTTAATATTGTATAGTTTTTTTCTCTTAAGTTAAAGTATTCTTTTACTATAACAACATAATTTATGACCATTTTAGTAACTATTCTAACATCGCTTTATGACAAATCCTATTTCTCAGATGTTGAGCATGGCTGCAGTTGTGCAATTGGCATTTCAGAGTATTGGTGTGGTTTATGGGGACATAGGAACATCACCACTTTATGTGTATGCGGGTACTTTTCCTGATGGCATCAAACATCCTGATGACATTCTTGGGGCTTTGTCTTTGATCATATATTCTCTCACTCTTTTGCCCCTCATCAAAGACGTCTTCATTGTATTGTGGGCCAATGATAATGGAGATGGTAAGATTATAATAGCTCTAGTTTCACTTTATTTTTAGCTCAAAGTTTGATCTTTTTGATGTGAAAACATGTGTTCTAAGTTTAAAGGGATGGTTTCTTTTGCAGGTGGAATGTTTTCTCTTTATTCTTTGATTTGTTGCCATGCAAATGTCAGCATGATACCCAATCACCAGGAAGAAGACATGAAACTCTCCTCATATACACTTGAAGTTGCAGGTAGATATCCCAATAGAGCCATTAGGATAAAGGAAGCTCTTGAACAAAGTAACTTTTCCAAGAGATATTTTTTAATACTAGCCCTTGTGGGGACTTGTATGGTTATAGGAGATGTGGCATCCTCACCCCTTGCATCTTTGGTACATATTATTGTTTTTACAATATGTAATGCTTTTTTTTGTTATTTTTCAATATATTGTATGCTTGTTATATCAATGTTTCAATAGTGTGATCTATTATCATATGTTAGAAATCAAACGATCTTGAAGTCTACTTAATTCACAATAAATCCCTTAGATTGTACAAAATTTGTTAACTTTTCCCTTTCATTTGTTCAAGTAGTTTCACTAACACTTAATTTGTTGATATATTTTAGTTCTTTCAACAGTGGAGGGAATCAAAAGGGTGGACAAGTCACTCGACCAAGGTGATTTTTTGGCATTTTCTCACATTATAATATTTGAGATGGGTAGGAAGATTATGGTGAGAAGAAAACATGAACACAAAATTAGATTGATAAACTAATGACATTTCATTCTTTGTCCTATTCCTCAATTTCATGCTTGGGTTTTATAACCCCAATTGATCTTCCTTAAAACATTGTTCCATTTCTTTTATGAATTTTGAAGTCAGGAATCTCTAAAATTGTAATGACTTTGCAAGGTATCCCAACAAATCTCAAATTCACATTCTTTTTTTTCTATCTTAAAGTCTTGCCTATAGGAAATTGTGATCTTGTGTTGAATACACATGTTAACCTACGAATTTATCTGACTTTCTCTTTGGACCTGCTTTTGGTGTAATCTTAGAACCCATATTGTTGTACTCGAATTTGGAAGGCATGCTAGAGATGGCATAGCTATGAAATGCCTGTGTTTGGAAAGCTGTTTGGTTTTTATCTTGATTGATGAATAGTTTGCTATCATTATGTGGATAATGGCTTCGGTTACGAGAATCTTATCTTTCCAAAAGCTGTCATACCTAATGACCTGAGAACATCCTAAAATTTTGACGTGTTATATCTGATTTGGAGGAGGAAGAAGTACAAATGATTCAAAAGGTTTTCTAGAATGAGAGAGTAGTGTGCTTCCATAGTTTTCATCTGTCTTATTTTTGTATATTGGAATGACTTGAATATTTTTAAATGCAGGAAGAACTACGCCAAAAAGAACGTAAAAATTGGGATGAATTTTGAAGATTGTTGGAGGATCATAAAGCAACTGGCTTGCTTACAACAAAGACACACTTCATTTGAAGCAAGCTCTTTGCTTTATGATCCTCCAGTTCTTTGATAAAGCAAAGAATTGGAGGATCATAAAGCAAAGAGCTTGCTTCAAATACATCTGGTTCACCACCCAAGGATTTGTTTGAAGATGTTACAGAAGGGATGAAAAAGTAGGTAAGAAAGTTGCATATATGTTAATGATTTGATTGCAGGATTTAATTGCACTTTCACAATCAGGCTTGCAATCATTATTACTCAAGGAAATGTATGTTTGATTCCTTTGATGTAACTATTTTTTGAATATGTATCTTTGGCAGTACCAGGAGGACAAATCAAACATAAAAGATGCTATGGAGTCAGGAAAGGTGTGCCTTTTGTGCTTTAACATTTTCCATTGGATGTAAAATATATTTTAATATTTTTGATGTAATGATTGCAACTCGCAGTAACATCAGCATGGACTCTTGACAAGTTCAAAGCCTCCATTGGGGAACTATATGATTTGGCTGCTACATCTGAAACAAATCTTAAGGTTTGTTCTGGTTACATTTCTAGATTTTTTGTCTCAGCTACAGAAGACTTCACAATAAAAGTATTTGGTATTTTCCTTTGAACAATGTTGTCACATATTGTTATGTTCCTAGTAACTACTATTTATACAAACAAGGATCTTATCCTTATGTTCCATATGACTCTGGTTCCTAACTGATTCAATCATTGCATCAGCTATATTATGTTTTAACTCATTTGCACTGGTAAGTAGTTGCTGGAAGTGAATCACTATCACAAATGCATTAGTCTGTTCTCATTAGTGGATAATGGATTTTTATTAGGTTAAACTGGAATAATTACAAATGTTGAAAGTAATGTAAGTTGTTTTGGGATATATTATTTTGTTAGGTCTTACTGACATCCTGTGTATTGCTTGCAGCTTGTGTTTGAGGAAGTGATTGAACAAGTAAAGGAAAAGGAAGAGAAAGAAGCAAAAAGGAGGGAAAGGCTGGCAGATGATTTCATGGCTTTTCTTTATTCTTTGAAGGTTTACATTATTCATTTTGGAAAAAATCCTTCTAATGCAGTCTCTTTTTCCTCTACTACTTTTACACCTGGAGTAAAATTTCACAGAGTTTTGTACATTAAAAATCCTGAATATGAATGAATTTCTATTCTTATCATAAACGAATTTCTATCTATGTAACGATAAATTAGTTATATATTGTTTTTCCATTTCAAGAAATTGTTGCTTCCTCAAAATGGGAGGATTGCATACCTTTTCTCAAAGATGCGGAAGCATACAGGTAAAAGAGCCACTATCAGGAATTGATCTTATTGTGAGTAATTAAAGGTAGTTATCATGTACCTTACACTAGTAGTAGCTATAAATATATTGGATATAAATATTTAGGGCAATTAGTGATGAAAGCTTCTCTTAGGAGATATCTGATAAGTACATTGCAAATCTTCACGAAAAGGTTAAGGAAAACAAGCACAAACGAGATGAAGAAGAGGTACATGACCTGATTATCATTTCCACTTTCATATCTAATTTTTTCAAGATCTAATTGTTGTTTAAATACCTTTTGAAAGCATATTTGGGTGAGTGTTGTACTTAGAATGCAAATTAGACCTCCTTATGAAGATAATTGTATTACTAACAAGTTATTTTAACTACTTTTACAAACTAGCTATTAGAAGTTAAATTGTTGCAAACTAGCCTTTATCAAGATTTGATATGACCTAGATGAGATGAGTTAGGGTTAGTAGACTAACCAACATGAAAAAGCCAAAAGAAATAAAAAAATTGTCAACAACACTCTTGACATTCTCTATGTATATCCTAAACAAATGTGCTATCATCAAATGCACTTAACGATGATGTCATCCATTCCAATATGCATGCAGCTTTAATGTTAAATGAAGATAATTCTAATGTAACAATCAATCATTCTAGCGATTCTTTTGGCCACAACTTCTTCTAGGCTAAAATCTCTTCCTCTGTAATTAACTTCTGAATGCCTCCATAAAATCCTTCAACCTCACCTCCTGCTTAATGATGATGTTTCCTATTGATTGGAGCACGTCTCCATCGAGAATCAGAGGTATATTGATGAAGAGATATTAAATCTTATTATGGTCCTTATCCTTGGTGGCTATGAAACGACATCTAACTTGATAGCATTAATTTTGAAGTTTCTAACTGAATGCCCTAAGGCATTGGAGCACTATTAAAGAAAACATCAAGGGATAATATTTGAATTGTGGATATTTGTAAATTATGTTGGTTTTAGACAGTTATAGTTATAGTTATATATGCGCTCTTATGATGATGTGATTGGGACAATAAGTTTTTTTGTCACTTTTATCTGTTTGAAAAATAGATGAAATTATTGGCTTTCATTCCTGATAAATAATTATTTCCTAATTTTATTCTTCCTTGCAGGAACCAAAATTTAGACGCGCTGTGCCAATTATTGCAAAGCCTTTGCTCTCATAGGAGCCTTCTAAACTCCACAAAATTTGAGTTGTAAAGCATAATTGCTCGGTGGAAACAGGATATCATGCACATTTCTTCCTCCTTCCCATTGTTTTGTATAAAATAAATCATTTGACGAACGAAACAATGGTGTGGAGGAAGAAATGTGCATGATACCTTGACTCTCATGCATCAAGCAATTACACTTTATAATCAAGTTTTGTGTAGTTTTGAATGCTCCTATGAGAGAAAAGCTTTCAAAAAAAATGGGACAGCGTGATTCAATTGTGACACATTTTGGTCTCAATTGCGACCAATATTCGTTGCAATTGAGACACCAAACTGGCAACCTTTTAGGACATGAGTATAGCACCGATGTCGAAAGCTAAGCGTCTTTGGTCAAAATATTGATGAAAAATTGGGCAAGTTAACGTCAGAATTGAGAAAATAATAGTTTACGTTGACTAGAGTACTCGACAAAATTTGTGTCGGTAAATCCACGTTTATGTAGTCAAAATTCCGATGCAAAATGAATGTGGCGAAAAATTGACCAAATTTGTGCGACGATGACTTTGGTCACTTGAGTGACGTACTCTTGTCAAAATTGAGACCTTTTTGCATCGCAAATTAAGCCTAAATTTACTAGTGAACTTATTAAACATATGGATAATGGATATGACATACCTTGCTTAATATAATATACAAAGTGCAATATTTCATATAAATATTTTAAGCTATGTTCTAATATTTGAATAAGAGTAGAAATGTCATTGTGCATATGTGTTCAAATGTTTCTAATTTTTAGGGAATGGAGAAGTGGTGCAAAGAGTGGTGAACATTGTATTAAAGAAGGAGTAATGAAGACCGATCGTAGCATGAGAAGCACAGGTCAGTTGTAAGTGTTAAGCCATGTCTGCAAGAAGAGTTATTCTAGAATACTTGACTTGCTACATTATTTGTAGAATATTATTTTGTTGCTCAATCAATGTATTAAAGTCATGGTTGACATTTTTCCTTTTTCTTCTGACAATGTTTGCTAACAATTTTTTATGTTATGTTGGTAATAAGTTCCAATATTCTATATATATAAGAAAGGAGGGGAAAAGTTAGTTAGTCAAAAGGATTCTAAAGTTTCTCTTTTCTATTCTCTATGAATTATTTAGTCATGTAGAAAAAAGAAGAATTCTAATGAGAAAGTGATTTTGGAATACCTGTTGTGTTCTTAGTTAGTTGAAGCCAGCCAAGGGGGCCCGATTGGGAAGTGGAATAGATTTAGGTAGAGTAGATTTATTTCTTTCAATTTCCTATTTTAAGATAGATTTACTATATTAGTCTTGCAGCATAGTTACTATGAAAGTTCTTGCAGCACTTGTGGAAAATGATCATGATGGATGTTTGAATTGTTAACTAGCTTAGAATTCATTTTCTAAAGTTTTCTACAGTTATTTGTTGTTAGTCCAAGCATGTTTACTATTATGTATTTGTAGTATAGATTTCTTTCATGCATTTTACTTTCCTACAATATAGATGTTAAGACTTAAAGGAACTTAGTGCACATATTGTGCTGACCTATTTCAAGTTCTACGTCCCTAGGTTGACAATTCAAGTGTAGTTCATGATGGAAGACATAATTCTCAAAATAGACATAGTATCCTTGAGAGGAATAACAACGTGATTATCTTTATCTATTGTGGAAACCCTATAGTTGACAAGTGGGTGTGTTGTTCTTTCTCTTATTATTCCTTTGTTCGTGACATCTAGATGATTCTCCTTTCTTAGTAGTAGAATATCCCAACCTGATAGTATCATTGTTTGATCTTGGTGGTTCCATCAGTTTTTCAAAATACTTTATGACTTCACTAGGTTTGTTGAGATTTTCCTTTTCTATCTTCAATTCATTCTATAGTAGGGCATTCTATGATTCCAAAGTGGTAATCTCAATATCTTTCCTATTCAGCTCTTGATTTGCAATCATCAATTGATTCATCATATCAAGTGTTTATTAGTTTCTGCACATCTGATGACTTCTGCTAAAGTCTATTTTCCAATAGTATTTTGTCTTCTCTAATCATGACTCTATCTTCTTCATCTTTCTTTTTCATTTTAGTTGTCTAAGATAACAACATTGATTGAGTTTCTTGTTCCCTTTTCAGATTCTTGATTTCTTCATTTAGGGCATTGTTCTTTTCCATCAGATCTACTATTGCTGCATAAAATTCATTTGAGTTCTTATCCTCACAATAATCCAATAGTGTCTTCTTCTTAATATTGATTGTCATTTTTCTGAATGGCCAAATCATTTATTCTTTTTAATGACTTTTGTAGTTCATCTCTTGCCTCCTTGAGTTGATGTAGGGCAAGTTGTATTTCAATCTTATAGTTCTCAATATTCCTTCCCAATTTGTAGACATGCATCTTCAAGATCTTACTTCCAAATCTATCAAACTTTTCCTTCTAGAGAACAAAGATCTGATACCAATTGTTGGAAATGTAAATGGGAAAGTAAGTTTTGAACGGGGGGGGGTGTGAATTAACACTTAAAACTCTTACCATAAAAAAAATTCACCATACATCCATCTCATAACTTAACATGTAAACTGAAATAAGTAACCATGCATCAGATCCAAAGCATAATGTAAATCAACACATAACACATAATATTTTTCTTACCTAGAAACCCTCCAAAGAGAAGGTAAAACTAGGGTGGGATGGCACCCAAAAATATTCAATACTGTAGTTGTAAAGTGTGGCCAATTATGACTACAAAGTTTTGATCATAAACTATGATCTACCCCGTGAAAGGTCTGACCTGTTAAAGTCTTACAATACTTTTACATCTCACCTTAACTAAAGGATTTAAACTTACAACTAAGTAAGCACTTTGTTATGAGGTTTACAAAATTTTGTTAGGACTACTCTATTAATAGATTTACTCTGTATCACCTATTAAAATGATTCACCACTTGATCCTTTGGTAAGAACCTTGTTACTTGATGTCAAATCTCCTCATTACTGGTTATATCTTGATCCTCCTAATTAGATATATCTTCTCTATCCTTTCACTACTTATCTATGTTCTTCTTAAACTGATTTTGCATTGTATTTCCATAACCTAGCCATCATTTCCACAATGAAATGCTATATATGCTCTTGGCATTCCTCTTCTTGTGCATGTGATACTTCTTTTTGCATCATGATTGCTCCCTCTTAGGGTTTACCTCCTTAAATAGGCATTGTGGAGATGGGTTAGGTCATAATCAATGAATGTGTTTGATCCTTATTTACCTTCATCTAATTGGAGACATGTGTTGCATAGATATGTGTAATATGACTAGATCCTTATCTCTTAATATTTAAAATTCATGTTCATGTTGGCCAAAAATTGTTTACATATAAGTTTTATGTTGTTGGAATTCTTTAGAATAACTAAGAGGGGAGTGAATTAGTTATTCAAGGTCCAAATGTACAAATAAAACTTTTCTCAGCTTAGTGAACCCATAAAACATTCATATTCATGCATGCATCCATATGAATATGCAATTACTTAAAACTTGTAGGTTACTGTTAGATTAACTTGAAGAATTGTAAAGTATGAAACATAACATATTCATCAACACACTTGACACAATGATTTAACATGGAAACCCAATTTGGGAAGAACTGCCAGTAACATGCTACTCCTTTTTCACTCTTTTGAAGTGATGCCCTATGAAAGGCCAACCCTATTAAATGTTACACTACACACTGTTAAATGTGACCCGATTAAGGGATTTCAATCACCCTATTAAAGTGAGCCTTGTTAGAGGACTTTAGGCCATTCACTTGAAATGTGACCCTATTAAAGGATTTACTAATGACTATTATGTCAACCTTAATCCAAAGGATTTACCCTAGTCTGATACAATTGTTAGAGAGTAATAGTAGAGCTTTGATTTGATACAACTTACAACTTTTCTTATAGATTAAATATCTTCGATCAGTCCTCAATTTGCTTGGCCTTTACACTTTGCAGTTCTAATAGCTTGTTCAACCTTCAAGCATATATCTTCTTAAGCCTTCTTGCCTAGTATGCCAATGTAGTTTCCTTCTAGGTCACTTGATGAAACAAACCTTTTCTCCCTTCAGTTTTCACATCCAAATCTTTGTTCTCTAACCTCTTACACTTTGCTTCATGACCAGACATTCCTATAAATAGAAAATTAAGATACTTTGCCATTTTCCATCATCCATTTTAGGGTTTAGATGGATTAGGTAGTATATAATGTATCTACCCCATATCTTGAATATTTTTCTTCTAGATACTTCTCCTAGAATCCATTTGAATTCATCTAGAAATGGTTTATATCAATTTGTGTGCCACCAGCTCATCATCCTTATCTTCCTCCTGGTTCACAAGTTTCAAGAAAACAAACTTGTTAGCTTAGATTTGGAAAATATTTGATCTTTATCATAATACAGTAGCTCAACATTATCAACCTTCTAATGCTCAACACATACTGCGTTGCTCGACATCAACTGTGAAATCACTCAGCATCAACTAAAGTTTATTGGTGCTCGACATCAACCAAAATTTACTTGGCATCAACTGTCTTTCTCAGCATCCACTAGAATTTTCTTTTACTTGGCTCCAACTAACTTTATGCTCAACTTGTACTAACTTTCCTTTAGACCCACTATCCACTAGTTCAAGCTTGGTAGATAGTCTTTGTGTAACTTGTTCTTCTAAAGTTTCTAAGTGTAGCTAGCCTTTGTAACCTTAAGTAGATTATCAATTCACCATGTTGTCACTATCTTAGTTTATCCTTGTACTTCATTAGATAATCACAACTCAACATTTCCTCTAGGTGCTTTTGTTACATTTTATTGATCAAATCCTCCTCATCAATCAACTAAGTGATAGTACTTGAATTTTATAAGTAGTTGTTTTACAAGAAATTAGTAGGTTTGACATTAGTGACAAAATTATTATTGAAACACATAATCTTCTTCAAAAATCTCCCTCTTTCAAAGATCTCTTTCAGTAAAGATCTTTTCAATCAGATCTCAACAATCTTCCTCTTTGGCATTGATGGCAAACCAAACTAATCAACCAAGTCACTTAAATGGTAAACACTTTATTCAATCAAATTGACTAGATTTAAACAGTAAGAAAATAACAAAAAGAAAACTTGTTAGCAAAATTTCTTCTCCCTCCATCAGCAACTTCCATCTTCTGATTAGGTTACAAAAACTCTTTCTTATAACTCCCTCTGACTTCCTTCTTATATCTTTCTTATATCTCCCTCTTTGGTCTGACTCTTACTCTGATATGCTTTCTCCTTCTCTGACCACTTTCTCCCTCTCTGATCAACAAACTAGTTTGGGATTTTCTCCCTCTTGTGTCTTGCACTTTATCAGTAATAAAATTTTCTCCCTCTTTTACAATAATACCAAAGACATATACCAAACACTTGACATCTTTAATACATTTAGATATAGGTTTTTGCAGGTTCTTTAATTTTTCCTTTTGTCACCTAGCTTGTGACTAATTTATAGTTTCAGTTCTGTGATTACTTTAGGAAATTCCTAAAGTAAGACCTTCTAAATCAATTTGTAACATTTGACAATCAACTTATTTGATGCAGGGCAATCCTCTTGTTTCTTATATAGCCTTTGATAGGGGTATCACCCCTAATTTACCTCTTAGATAATCATAAGCAGCCTTAGGTAATGCTTTTGTGAAGATATCAGCAATTTTCTCCTTTGTGTTAACATATTCCATCTTCACCTCTTTATCTTGAACTAATTCTCTTACATAATGATACTTGATTGCAATGTGCTTTGTCATTGTGTGCATCACTGGATTCTTTGATATATTGATAGCACTTGTATCATCACAATAAAGTATCACTAGTTATGTGATTTCTTCCTCCATCCCTTTGAGTACTTGTTTGATCCATATAATGTTTGTGCAATTTATAATAGCAACAACATATTCAGCTTTAGTAGTGGATTGTGAGGTACAATTTTGTTTCTTACTAGTCCATGTAACTAGTATTTTGCCTAGCAAGAATACTCCTCCACTAGTGCTCTTTCTATCATCAATGTTTCTAGCCCAGTTAGCATCAATGTAGGATCTGAAGTGAAACCTTTCATTCTTCTTGTAGTGTAGACCAAACTCTTCTAGTCCTTTTAGATATCTCATTATTCGTTTTACTACCATTAAGTGATTCTCCCTAGGATTTGTAGAGAATCTTGTAACTATTCCTACAAATAATGCAATATTAGGTCTACTATGTACTACATATCCTAATTTTCCAATCATGGATCTATATAATTTTTATTTTACCTCAGTTAAATCGTCATTCTTTGATAGCTTGTATCCTATCACCATATGTGTATTTACTATTTTGGAATCCTTTAGTCCAAAAGTCTTCAATATCTCCTTGACATACTTTGACTAAGTGATGTATATACCATACTTCATCTAATATACTTGCAATCCTACAAAAAAAAATTGATCTCTCCAAATATAGACATTTCAAATTCTTGCTTCATCTAATTTGCAAAGTCCTAACATAAAGCATCTTGTCCTCCAAATATGATATTATCAACAAATATTTTAGATAACAAAATATCTTAATCTATCTTTGTCTTCATGTACAAATTGTTGTTATCATCAATCCTTTCAAATCCAATCTTCACAAGATAAGTATGAAGTCTTTCATACCAAGCTCTTGGTGCTTGCTTCAATCCATATAGTGCTTTGTGTAGTAAACATACCATGTTCTTATTGTCTTCATCCACAAATCCTTCTAGCTATTCTATAAAAAAATTCTCTTCTAGTATGTCATTTAGAAATGTAGATTTAACATCCATCTAATAAACTTTGAATCCTTTGTATGTAGCATAAACAAGTAGAGTTCTTACTCTTTCTAATCTTACAACAGGGGAAAATGTCTCTTCATAGTCAATTCCTTCTTCCTATGCATATCATTTGCAAACTAATCTTTCTTTGCTCCTTGTGACTTCACCATTCTCATCTAGCTTTTTGCTAAATACCCACTTGGTACCAATCACATTTTTATTTTTTGGTCTAGGAACTAGACTCCATGTTTTGTACTTCTCTATCTATTCAATCTCTTCTTCCATGGCCTTGTACCAGTCATCATTTTCTATTACATCTTTTACTATTTTGGGCTCCTTCATGCTTAACAAACATGATACACTTTTGAATCTATTTCTTTTCATTGGCCTTGCATCTTTGTTTCCAATTATTTGATCAGTAGGATGATGTCTTTTGACATATTTAGACAATCTTGTCTTAGATCTTGTTTCTTCATGTTGTCCTCTAGTTTTAGAATCACTATGTTCATTTCTATCAGGCATTTCAACATTTCTTTCATGTATACTGACCTCAGAATAAGAATGTGCATTTTCTTCATTTTGTAACTCAGCATATGAATGCATCTCGATTCCTGAATACAACTCGGTAGTCACTGAAACTTTTTGTTGACTTCCAACTTTATTTGCAACATCTTCTTCAATAGACATTCCTTTATAAAAGTATACAAATGATTTGTACTTTTCTGGTCCTTTCATAGGTTCAGCATCATGTACTAATGTATATTCATCAAAATTCACATTTGTACTTTCCACAATTTTGTTAATGTTAGTATTTAAACACTTATAAGCTTTGCTTCTTGTGGAGTATCCAAGTAATATACCTTCTTCACTTTTAGCATTGAGCTTTCCATTCCTAACATCTTTAAGAATGTAATATTGACTCTCAAATACCTTAAGGTATTTTGCATTGGGTGAGTATCCATACCATAGTTCAAAAGGTGTTCAATAAGTACCTTTCTTGACTTGCACATATTTCAAGGTATAGAAAGTTGTACTTATAGCTTCTCTCTAGTATTTCAAAGAAAAATTCTTTTCCATCATGAGTTTTTTGGTAGAGTCCACTATAGACTTATTTCTCCTTCTAGCAATTCCATTTTGCGGAGGGGTTCTAGGTGCAGATGTCTATCTCTAGATTCCTCTATCATTATATAACATCTAAAACTCATTTGATGTGAATTCTCCTCCTTTATTTGATCTTAAACATTTTAGACTTTTACCTATTTCCTTCTCAACTCTTGTTAAGTACCACTTAAACATTTGAAGAGCATCAAATTTTTATTTCAGAAACATGACTATCATCATTCTAGAATAGTCATCAACAAATAACATTATATACTTATATCCTTTTTAGCTTTGTACATCAATTGGTCCGCATAAGTATGTATGAACAATCTCTAATATTTCTTTAAACGTATAAGTTTTTCTCTTAAAACTTGACTTTTTCATTTTGCCTAGCTAACTTTGTTTGCATACTACATTATCAGGTTTCTTCAACTTAGGAAAACCTCTAACTTTCTTCATGTTACTAATACTAACCAAGTTATCAAAATTAACATGACATAACCTCTTGTTCAATAGCCATACATCATCAAGTCTTACAAGACAAGTATTATCCTCTATTGCATCAGATTCATCCTTGATTGCAACATATACCACTTCATCCTCATGTTCATCATAATCATGTTCATTAGCAATGCAGTATGATTTCTTGCCTTCATTTTTGTAATCTCTATTTTCATCTTCTTTCTATTTTTTTACTTGTTTCCTTCTTTGTAGTTCTTCTTCTGTCTACATTTTGCAACAATATGACCAACTTCATTGCAATTGAAACAAATGATGGGTAACTTATCTTTGAACTTGTCTTTCTCTCTGTGAAATCTTCTTGCCAATAGTGCTTCCAATTGTTCAACATCTTCTTCATCTCTATCACTATCACTAGATGCATATTTTATCTTTCTCTTCTTCTTCTTCTGCTTTACCTCATCAAAACCCTTCAATAACATCTTAGCTTTGAAAGTACATTCAAGACTCTTGATTTTGTAATTTTCAAAATTAGATTGCTCAAAAGTAGTGAGTCTACGTCCTACTAGACCTTCAAGAGTTTGATTATTTCCTAGAATACATCTCAATTCTTGGATTGTAGAAAATCGAATAGCATAAATAGACAGTAGTTTTGTTAAGACTTTACTTAACATGGTATCATCATCTATATGACTAGTAGCACCTTTTATTGTACTAACAACTTCTTTTATCCTAGAAACATATTGAGCAATATTCTCACCTTCTTCTATTCTCATATCATCAAACCTACCACTACGACTCTCAGATTTGGCTCTTTGAACATTTTTATCTCCTTCGTAGATGGTGTTTAGGGAACCCCACATATTCTTTGTTGTTTTACATCCTTTGATATCATCAAATTTGGCATAGATTAAGGTAGAGGAAATCTCCAACATTGTTTGATTATGTTCTTTCTTTTTCTTCATATCTTCAGCAATTAGGACTCCTGCTAGATCAACATGTTTCATTGTAATGGTAGATTGTGCATGGTCTCCAAGTTCTCCAAGGTGTAGCTTCATCAAAATTTTCCATGTAGGAAAGTTATCTCTTTTAAGCTTAAGTACATCTCTTTTTAACATCTTGGTCTTTGTGCTTCTAGTACCTTCAAACTAGTCCTCTTAAGCAGATGGCTCTGATACCAATTTTTGGAATTCTTTAGAATAACTAAGAGGGGGGATGAATTGGTTATTCATGGTCTAGATGTACAAATAAAAAATTTCTCATCTTAGTGAACCCGTAAAACATTCATATTCATGCATGCATCCATATGAATATACAATTACTTAAAACTTGTAGCTTACTGTCAAATCAACTAGTAGAAATGTAAAGTATGACACATAACATATTCATCAACACACTTGGCAAAATGATTTAACATGGAAACTCAATTTGGGAAAAACCACCAGTGATATCCTACTCCTTTTTCACTCTTCTAAAGTGATGCCCTGTGAAATGCCAACCCTACTAAAGGTTACAATACACATTGTTAAATGTCACTTGATTAAGGGATTTCAATCACTTTGTTAAAAGTGAGCCTTGTTAGAGGACTTTAGGCCATTCACTTATAATGCCACCCTATTAAAGGATTTACTAATGACTGTTAGGTCAACCTTAATCCATAGGATTTACCTTAGACTAATACAATTGTTAGAGAGTAATAGTAGAGCTTTAATCTGATACAACTTCCAACCTTTTTTTGTAGATTACAGATCTCTAATCAATCCTCAATTTTCTTGGCCTTTACACTTTGCAGTTCTGATAGCTTATTCACCCTTCAAGCATATATCTTCTTAAGCCTTCTAGCTTAGTATGCCAATGAAGTTTCCTTCTAGGTCACTTGATGAAACAAACCTTTTCTCCCTTAGGTTTTCACATCCAAATCTCTATTCTCTGACCTCTTACACTTTGTTTCATGACCAAAGATTCCTATAAATAAGAAATTAAGATACTTTGCCATTTTTCATCATCCATTTTAGGGTTTAGATGGATTAGGTAGGATAAAATGTTCTACCCCATATCTTGTATCTTTTTCTTCTAGAAACTTCTCCTAGAATCCATTTGAATTCGCCTAGAAACGGTTTATATTAATTTCTATGCCACCAACTCATCATCCTTATCTTCCTCCTAGTTCACAAGTTTCAATAAAACAAACTTGTTAGCTTAGATTCAATGAATCTTTGATTTTTATCATAATGCAGTAGCTTGACATTATCAACCTTCTAATGCTTGGCATATACTACATTGCTCAACATCAACTGTGAAATCACTAGGCATCAACTAAAGTTTATTGGTGCTCGACATCAACCAAACTTTACTCGGCATCAACTATCTTGCTCGGCATCCACTAGAATTTTTTTTTACTCAGATCCAACTAACTTTCTGCTCGGCTTGTACTAACTTTGCTCGACACCTACTATCCACTCAGTCAAGCTTGGCATATAGTCTTTGTATAACTTGTTCTTCTAAAGTTTCTAAGTGTAGCTAGCCTTTGTAACCTTAAGTAGATTATCAATTCACCATGTCATCACTATCTTAACTGATCCTTGTACTTCATTACATAATCATAACTCAACCTTTCCTCTAGGTGCTTTTCTTACATCTTATTGATCGAATTCTCATCATCAATCAACTAAATGATAGTAATTGAATCTTATAAGTAGTTCCCTTACCAGCAAATAGAAAGTTTGACATCAGTGACAAAACAATGACTGAAACACATCATCTTCTTTAACAATCTCCCTCTTTCAATAATCCCTTTCAGCAATGATCTTTTCAATCAGATCTCAACATGTGCCATAACAAACATCTATGTCAAAGATTGGTAACTCAACATCAATAGACTCTGATGCTTGGCCTTCACTATGCTCTTTATGTTGATAATCAACTTCTGAATGGCTCAACACTTACTATTTCTAGGCACTTGAATCACTCAGCACACACTATTTTCTTGACACCTTTTATTTTCTTGGCACTTGTGTGGCTCAGCACACACTAACTGCACATCACTTACTAGTGCTTGACACTAACTATCATATTACTGGGCATGCACTATTTGGAGGCTCATGCTTGACATATACTATGCACTCAACTTGCACCATTCTTTGCTAGATAATGACTAAGTGTTATGTCACTACTTTGTTAAAACCATGATGAGATTAACATTTCTATTCTAGAGATCAGGTTTGATATTATAGAACTATGGTTCAGTGTAGATAGGCTTAATGATTGACTCACATTATGGTAAGATATAAAACACCTTTTTCAAACAAATTCATTTCATTAGAGATATTCTGATAAGTCTTTGAGGAATCAATTTAGTAGTTAAGTATTCACACTTTTTTTTTTTTTAAAATATTAATTCAATAGAATAGATCCCTAAAGGTTCTCTAACTTGGTAATTTTCAAAATCTTATACAAAAATTTCAAATCACTTTTAATTTTTAGATCAACTTATTTGTCAAGTCTCATGTTTGGAACTAAATTTTAAGGGCTATATAATAAAATACAATGCTACATTATCATACATTTTGTAGAGATATTCATAAAGGTCCACAAGAAAGTGTACCCTATACTTGTGCAAGGTCCAAAAGAAAGTTTACCGGTACTTTTACACTAACTTTGTTTTGTTAGTGGACTAATATAGAATTGCAAGATTTCTTTTTAGATCGAATGAATAAATTCCATTCAACCATGTATAGTTTTCATCATAACTAACAACTTTAAAGTCCAAACTATTGCTTCATTATTGACATAACTATTGGGTAGTATCAAAATTGACCCAACCACCAAATCCTTTCCCCTATAGTCTAACAATCATGGAGCCCATAAACTACACTAACAGTATTGGCATAACTATTAGATAGTCAAATTTTTGCCCCTTTACTAATCATCAAGTCCTAAACTAAATAATTTTATGCAACCCAGGAGCCAGATAATTAATTTCAATAAGAACTTGTGATTAAATTTTCTCACATGCTCATTGTAGTAAAGGATAAATCTATGTTTTAATTATAGTTTATCTCTTTTCTTGTACATGCACAAAAACAAAATTCTTAGTCCCAAAGCCAATTTGAGATTTTTTATATGTAGCTTGGATGAGGATGCATTTAAATATGTGACAATAGATTCCCTTGGTCACATGCATTAAAAAAAATTGTATTTTTTTGCTAGGAGTAGGGGGAGAGCTTGCCTTGGTAAAACCCATGTTGAAGAATAAACCTTAAAATTATAAATCCTTAATAGGAAAGACAAATATAAGTATTCAATCCACTTTTAAAATTTTGATGGATGCATTTAGATTTATGAATGCTAGTATGTAGATGTGGAATGATAATGCCATGTAGTATTTATCCACAAATGCAATAGATCTACAATTGGAAAATAATATATCTATGTATTGTAAGTATTCTCTTGAATACATGAATGGTTTAACACTTGAATGCACCTTGAAATCTTACTTGAGTGGTTGATGACTTGAATGGCTCTTGATCTTGAAGTTGATAACATGGGTAGGCTATGTGAATATGAACCATAGATGTTTTGGATGATAATAGATGGCCAAATAAAGTTGATTAGGCCACCTTTCACAGTGGTTTTGGAATAAAATCAAAAGGTCTAATTACACTAGGTAGGAAAGAAAAACTAATTTTGACCTAGTATCTGAGGAAACACACCTTGAGAAAGAGATAACCTCTTCACTTACTAGTGGGTGAGGGATTATCTCATCCTTTTCTTGGCTGTAAGGAATGACCTCTTCCCTGACCTTAGATTTTTTGGACCTTTGGATGTACAATGGGATCTTGGGGATAGAAAAATAATGACTAGAAGTGGAAAAAAACTTGAGGAAATGCAACATTTTGTTAACAACTTCATTGATAGACCTTGGAGATTATTAAAGAGGATGCTAAAAGGTCTTGAAAAGAAAGTATGCACTTCTTAAGATGATACATATACTCTTCTTGATATATGTATATACATACACATAATTTCATATATTAGTACTTGTAAGGATTTCTAACATAACAATGGTCTTGCTCTTTATAATTTGTATGGACTCTTCTATATGAATAGATTATGGGTCATGAGTGTCACAAGGTTTTATTTGAAATATATTGATAGGTTTATGTGTTGTTTCTCTTTCATACAAATACATTAAGAGAGAGATATATATGGAGGCATTTAGTGTTAGTCTCAAAATGGTTTTGACATTTGAGTGCCACCACACTTAACCATTTTCTACATTGGAGCCGAGCACACTATGTATGTCGAGCCACAATATGTGCCGAGTCATAAAAACAAACAGGTGTCGAGTGATCTTCAGGTGTCGAGTAGCCTTCAGGTGTCGAGTGAAGATCAAGTGCCGAGTGAGAATCAAGTGCTGAATGACTTTAGGTGTCGAGCATGATACAAGTACCAAGTGATATTTGAGTGTCGAGTCACAGACGATGCCGAGCAATATGGAAATGCAACAAGAGCTAAGTAAGCCAATTTATTACATGTGCCAAGCATCTGGGATCAGTAAGTGCTAAGTAACACATAATGTACATATGAGTTTGTAACTTTACTAATTTAGACTTAAACCATTTTCATGGCCGACATATGACGAATCTCGAAGGATTAAAAGGATAAAATCAAATCTTTTGTATTTCCTATGCAATCTACATGCAGCCAATAAGAAAAATGGAGAAGGCATGCAACCAATAATACAAGTGCAAGGAATGAGTGAGAAATAGAGATTCAATATGGATCATAGATCCACATCTAACCCTAAGTCATTGAATGTCTTTATAAGGAAGACTAAGTCTCATTGAATATGTGAGTGAATGGACGAAGGTGTGTAAGGGAAACTATTTCAAAGTGAAGAGTATCAGATCTCAGAGGATCAAGATCAGAGAAAGAAGATCAAGTGCCTATATTCAACGATCAAACAATTGTAATCTATCAAGTTTATTATACCTAATACTCTCTAGCAACTGTATTAGAAAGGAAACCCTATGGTGATAGGTTAGCTTAACAGCTATTTTGTAGATCCTTTAAATAGGTGATTAAATCCTTTGGCAGGGTAACTCTTCATGTAAAGTGTTTGTAAATCCTCTAAAAAGGTCACATTTTAAAAATGTGTTGTAGCCTTTAACAGGGTAGGCCTTTAATAGGGCAGATCATCAAAAGTGGTCAAACATTATTGCTGCAGTAATTTTGTGGGTATCATCCCCACCCCAGTTTTACCTTCTTATTCCTGGAGGGTTTCTAGGTTACCAAAATCTCAAGTGTTATGTGGTGATGCACATGTTTTTTTTCATAATTTTTTAATGTTGATATGCATGCATGTACATTTCAATATTATGTTATTAAGGATTTGAGAAAAATAGGTTAAAAGCTAGTACTTCTGATTCACCCCCCCCTCTCAGAAGCATTCTTTCCAATAAGATATTTCAACATTTAGGAAATTACTAATAATGTACAAAGATAATAATATACTTATATGATAATAAAACATGGGGATAGATTTTCTAGGTTAAAAATATGGTAAGTCAAGCTATTCTTTTAGATGAGATGTTTGAAGGTGATCCACTAAAAATGACAAGATGTGTAAAATATATAAATCATAGTACTCTAAATGTACTTTCTAAACTACTAGATTTTTTACAAAACGGACAATAATAGGTGGGTAAAACTTTGCACACACAAAAAATTGGTCCTAATTATTTTAGAAACCATAACATAGTAATTTTTGTGTGCAGTGCAAAAGATAGTTATATTAAATATTTTGCAAATCCCATTGGTAAGATGATAGTTAAGAGTGATATCGAGAAGTTGATTATTTCTTTTGTAATTTTTTGATGAGCATTTTTTTATATGAATTATTGAACTGACTACATCCTAAAATTTTGGTACTTGTTTTTCTGCTAGGTAAAATTTGCATCAAAATAATTGAAAATGGAAACACTTTTTTTTTAAAAGTGTATAGAATCAAGTATATAAAAGTAAAATGTAATTTATTTTAAATTTGGTTTAGTATATCAAAATTAATTAACAAAAAAAGGTAGACATGTTTGTGAGGAATGACAAGATATTGGTAAAAACTAATTAAAGTTTATAATGTTAATGTCCAAAGGAATTCATAGATTAGAAGATGAAAGAATTTCTAAAGGAAAAAATGGAGGGACAACAATATCCCAAGCCTTTGGGTCATTTCCCTAGGCTATTACAAAGAGACAACTAGCAAAATTGAAGGCAGAGACAATAATTCATCTTAGAAGATGAAAGAATGTCTAAAGGAAAAAATGGAGGGACAATAATCTCCCAAGCCTTTGGTTCATTTCCATAGACTATTACCAAGACATAACCTAGCCTGGTTTCTAAAATTCAAATAATTTGGTCAAGTTATGAAAATCAAAAAGTGCATTCAAAACCTAATTGGGTTATGAAACCCAATTAGGTTTTAAAAAAGTGAAAAATTACTTGTTAAAAATCTAGTCAGGTTTTGAAGAACTAAAAGTGAGCTTTACTCTAGAGGCAATAACTTTTACATATGGAGTATGATTGACATTGTTCAAAATGTGCAAGAAATATATTGAAAAGATCTAAAATATTATGTAGATAACTATTTCTATGATATCAATATTATATTTTCTGTTGGAATTAAAGATAGAGTAACTGAGAGGGGGGTGAATCAGTTACTATATAAAATTTATCCACAAATCCCTTAGATGTCTTAAAGATTTAGTAACTACTTTTACTTGCTAAAAAACTGCTATAACTCGGTAAATTAAACTATTATAATCATGCATGTAATTGAAAATAAAGTGAAGACGAGAGACACCAGATTTAACGTGGAAACCCAATATGGAAAAAACCACCAAGTAACTAGTCACCAATTTTTTACTCTTCTGAAGTGAGCCCTATTAGGAGCCAACCCTGTTAAAGGTTATAATACACACTATTAGGTGTGATCCTATTAGAGGATTTAATCACTCTGTTAGGAGTGGCCTTGCTAGAGGTCTTTAGAAAAATTCAACTGAACTATTACTTTGTAAGAGGATTTACAAAATGGCTGTTAAACCAACTCTGTTAAGAGATTTGAAATCACTACTACAATAGTTAGAAAGCAACAATGAATTGACCTGAATAAGATGCAACTAAATTTGCTAGATACAGGTCTCTGTTCAACATCAATAGATCCTCCTTGATCAAATATGGCTCTGCTACTTCTCAATGATCTCTAGTCATCCTTTCGAATCTGCTTCCAAAATAATCAGTCTTCATATCACATTAACTTTTCATTCTTCCTTATACCACAATTATAAATTTGCAACTTGACTTCTTACTTATACCATTCATATTGTCAAGTCGACCTATTTACATGTTTCATTTACCAATAAACCATTCATCAGTCAGCTATAGATATTATTCTTAAACAAATAAATGTTCTATACTCACCGACCTTGCTCGGTAAATATTGCTTCCAAAATATCCAAAGTTAACCTTCTTGACTTGGTTAACATTACAATATCTTAAAATCCTTTGGCTGTTGAGTTTACTCGGTAAGAACTGCTTTTACCAAATTACCTTTGATGACCAAGTGAACTCGGTAAGAACTAAATCCTTCGATTATCGAGTGATTTCGGTAAGAACTATTTATTTCATGTTTTCTTCGATTATCGAGTGAGCTCGGTAAGAGCTAAATTTCTTTGATTACCTTGAAGGCTCGGTAACCAGCTATCTACTCGGTAGATACTGCAAGCTATCCTTACTAACCTTTTGAGCTCGGTAGACACTATATATTGCCTTGCTAATATTCTAAGCTCAATAGGCACTGTTCTTTGCTTTTCTGACTTTCTGAGTTCAGTAGGTAGTATCTAATGACTGATATGACATTTTTGTGACATCAAAGACAACACACAATTGAACAATTGTAACCAACAATCTCCCTCTTTGGCATTGATGGCAACACAATATGTCATAGCAGAATGAAATTTGAAAACAAGTCTTTTAATGACAAAACTCCCTCTTACACAAGCTCTCCCTCTTACATAAACTCTTATTATTTGCAAATTTCAAGAAAGATATGACAATATATATTCTCCCTCTTTGACAACATATGCCAAAGATAACTCAAAATAACTGAATAACATTGTACCTGATGTACTAATTCATATGCAATGACTTCATTGGTTTGCTGCATCAACTGATAGATTTCTAGCTCTGTTCCTATTGATGCATTACTAAAACTATATTTTAGTGAGCTTCAGATATGGGAATGACCCCTAACTTACCTCTTAGATACAAGAATGCATCCTTAGGTAAAGGCTTTATGAATATGTTAGCAATTTGGTCTTTTGTATGCACATATTCCAATCTTATTTCCTTTTCTTGCACCAATTCTCTAACAAAGTGATACTTTATGCCAATGTGCTTGGTTTTTGAATGCATCACTAGATTTTTAGAGATGTTAATTGCACTTGTGTTATTACAAAACATAACAACAGGTTCTTTGATTTCTTACTTCATACCTTCCAATAATTGTTTAAACCATACAATGTTTGAGCAATTTACTACTACTGCAACATATTCAGTCCCTGATGTAGATTGAGATGTACAATTTTTCTTTTTGCTTGTCCAAGAAACCAACCTTTTTCCAAGAAAGAAAGCTCCTCCACTTGTTCTCTTTCTGTCATCAATATTTCCTACCCAATCTACATCAGTGAACACCTTTAAATCCAATTTTCCTCCAAGTTTATGCCATGATGCATAGTCTTCAGTTCCTTTCAAGTATCTCATGATCCTTTTGATTGCCATCATGTGATTTTATTTTGGTTTTTCTGAGAACCTCGCTACAATTCCTACTACAAGGGCAATGTCTAGTCTTGTGTGCACTACATATTGCAACTTTCCAATCATAGATCTATACAATGTCTGATCCACTTCCTTTGATTCATCATCCTTGGTGAGTTTTAATCCAGTGCACATAGGAGTCCCAACTGGTTTGTAGTCTTCCATACCAAACTTTTTTAGTATCTCCTTGATTTATTTAGATTGAGTGATGTAAATTCCATTCTTTTTCTACTGAATTTGAAGACCAACAAAGAATTTTATCTCACGAAACATTGACATTTCAAATTCTGTGTTCATCTGTTCTGAAAATTCTTTGCAAAGATCATCATTTCCTGTGAACAAAGTATCATCTACAAATATTTCTGCCAAAAAAAATGTATTATTTGATCCTTCCTTTATGTACAAACTACTATTATCATTAGTTCTTTGAAATCCAATCTGAATAAGATAGTTATGCAATCTTTCATACCATGCTCTAGGGGATTGTTTTAGACCATATAATGTTTTATGCAACCATGTCCTTCTTGTCTGAATCAATGAAACCTTCAAGCTACTCAATGAAACCTCTTCCTCCAATATTCCATTGATAAATGCTGACTTGACATCCATCTAATAAACTTTGTATCCTTTGAATGCAGCATATGCAAGTAAGGTTTTGACACCTTCCAATCTTGCAACAAGAGAAAAATTTTCTCCATAGTCTACACCTTCTTCTTGTGAATATCCTTTTCATACTAGTCTAGCTTTGTTCCTTGATACCTTACCATCTTCATTTAGTTTGTTTCTAAATACCCACTTTGTTCCAATCACATTGTTGTCTTTGGGTCTAGGTACAAGAGTCCATATTTTGTTTTTCTCTATCTATCCTATTTCTTCATTCATAGCTTCAATCCAACTTTCATTGTCTAGTGCATCTTTGACATTTCTGGGTTCAAAATCAGCAATTAAACAAGTGCCTTTCAAATTACTTCTTGTTATTGTTCTTTCTGATTTATCACCAATGATCTAATCTAGTGCATGATGCTTTTTGACATATTTAGCTAACATGAGCTCCTTTCCTTTTGAATGACTTGCATTTTTTGTCCTTCTATCTCTCAACGTCTAGTTTTGATTTAGGTTGCTCAAGCTCGATAGATTCTAACTCAGTAAATTTTGTTCGCAACTCAAGTTCTTGCAGCTCAGTAGATACTGACTTAGTTTGAACTTCTTGTGACTCGGTTAATGAAGACTCTGGAGTTGAGGATTCTTGATTGATAGGTATACTTGGTATTGTGTCAGGTTCAATGTAAACAAATCTTCTATAGTCTTCAGGTTCCTTTTTGCTTTCATCTTCTATTCTTTCTGTAAACTCATCAACTTTCACATGTGCACTTCCTATAACTTTGTGAGTAGATAAGTTCAAACATCTATATGCTTTTCTTTTGCAAGTGTATCCCAAAGATATTCTTTCATCACTTTTTACATCAAATTTATCTTTCCTAGATTCTTTCAAAATGTAACATATGCTTCCAAATACCTTTAGACAACTTACATTGGATTTGTAGCTATACCATAATTCATAGGGTGTTTTGAATGAGTCCTTCAGTTGTACTTGGTTTAATGTATAAACTGCAGTGTTGATGGCTTCCTTCCAGTATTTGATAGCAATCCCTTTCTCAATCATTAAGGTTCTTGCACAATCCATGATAGATCTGTTCTTTCTGTTATCCCATTTTGTTCAGTAGTTCTAGGAGCTGAAACCTGTCTTTTGATTTCTCTTGTAATACAAAAGTTATTAAACTCATGTGAACTGAATTCACCACCTCTGTTAGACCTTAAGCATTTCAGTCTTTTTCCTATTTCCTTTTCTACTCTGGCCAAATACCATTTGAACTTTTCAAATGCTTCTGATTTCTCTCTAAGGTACATGACAGTCATCATTCTTGAATAATCATCAACAAACAGAATGAAGAATTTTTCACCAGTATAAGTTTCAATGCCAATAGGTCCACACAAATTAGTATGCACAATTTCTAGAACTTCTTCAGTTTGATAGTTCTTGCTTTTAAAACTAGTCTTTCCCATTTTACCGATTTGACAATTCTTGCATAGACCAACCTCAGGTTTCTTTATGTCAGGAATACCTCTTACTTTCTTGAATTTACTGATCTTTATTAAGTTTTCAAATTTTGCATGACACAACCTCCTATGCCATAACCAACTTTCCTCAATTTGAACAATGAAACATGAACATTCACCTAGTTCAAGATAAAATAAGTTACCTTTTGTTTGAGTGCTAGATCCAATAAGATTTCCTTTCCCATCCATTAATCTTGCTTTTCCATGCATGAATTCTAACTTGAATCCATTATTGAGTAGCTATACCACACTCAACAAATTATGCTTTAATCCTTCTACCCAATATGCATTATCACACACAAGTTCCTTGGTTAGAGAGATTCTTCCTTTTCCTTTTATACAACAAGGTTCATTGTTACCAAATCTTACACTACCACCATCATAGTCTTCAAAATTTGCAAACTTAGTTTTATCACCAATCATGTGATGAGAACAACCACTATCTATGATCCATGTATCATTTTTTCTCATATGACAAATAAGTGTCATTTCCTCATCATTATCAAATTCATCTTTTACAAAAATGTAGACAATTTCATCTTCTTCTTTATCATCAAAATCATTGAAATCTTTTTCCATAAAACATGTTTTCTTACCTTTATCCTTGAAAGATTTGAAGCATTTCTTGCCATTGTACTTGTGACCTTTCTTTTCATCTTTGTTCTGCTTATTTGGGCACCTAGCAGCAATATGTCCAATTTCTTCACAAGAGAAATAGATTAGAGGAACTTTACCTTTGTATTTTCCTTTTCCTTTTGAATATTTTCTTCCTAGTAGAGCTTTAACCACTTCAAGATCACTGTCTAAACTTTGTTCTGATTCTTCATCACTTTTCGATTGTGATTCCTTCATCTTTTTCCCTTTTTCTTTGAGTGAAAGCTTGGCTTTAAATGCTAATTCAACATTCTTGGTAGCTGGAACATAGTTGTCATAGTTGTCTAGTTCAAATGCAGTCAATCTTCCAACTATGGCTTCTAAATTTATTTTATGATTTGCTTCACATCTCCTTTCTTAAATTGCAGAAACCATGATTGCATAAATGGGAAGTAGAGTTCTAAGAACTTTACTTATAACTGTCTCCTCACTGATATCTCCTCCAGATGCTTTGATTGCACTAACACATGCTTTAACTCTTTCAACATACTTTGCAATGTTTTCATCCTCTCTCATCCTCATTTGGTCAAACTGTCCTCTCAAACTTTCTGCTTTGGCTCTTCTCACATTATCATCTCCTCCATAGATTTCTTTCAGCTTGTTCCACATTTCAAAGGCAGTTTTGCAATCCTTGATGTCATCAAATTCTTCATAACTCAGAGTGGATGCTATATCTATCATAATGTTGTTGTGAGTCTTCTTTTTAGCAATATCATTGACAGATAATGTACCAGAAGGTTCAACATATTTTTCATCAAGGTACTTCAGTACTGTATTTCCAATGGAAGCTAGATGAAGTCTCATCAGTCCTTGCCATGCTGAGAAGTTGTCCCTGTTAAGTCTTGAAATTTCCCTTTTGTAATACATCCTGATCTTTAGCTTAGAGCCTTGAAATCTTCTCTTGAAAGCACTAAAAGATCTGATACCAATTGTTGGAATTAAAGATAGAGTAACTGAGAGGGGGGTGAATCAGTTATTATCTAAAATTTATCCGCAAATCCCTTAGATGTCTTAAATATTTAGTAACTACTTTTACTTGGTAAACAACTGTTGTAACTTGATAAATTAAACTATTATAATCATGCATGTAACTAAAAATAAAGTGAACACAAGAGTTACCAGATATAACGTGGAAACCAAATATGAGAAAAACCACCAAGTAACTAGTCACCAATTTTTCACTTTTCTGAAGTGAGCCCTGTTAGGATCCAACCTTGTTAAAGGTTATAATACACGCTGTTAGGTGTGACCCTATTAGAGGATTTAATCACCCTGTTGGGAGTGGCCTTACTAGAGGTCTTTAGAACAATTCAATTGAACTATCACCTTGTTAGAGGATTTACAAAATGGCTGTTAAACCAACTCTATTAAGAGATTTGAAATCACTACTATAATGGTTAGAAAGAAAAAATGAATTGACCTAAACAAGATGCAACTAAATTTTTTGGATACAGGTCTTTGTTCAGCATCAATAGATCCTCCTTGATCAAATGTGGCTCTGCTGCTTCTCAATGATCTCTAGTCATCCTTTCAAATCTGCTTCCAAAATAATCAGTCTTCATATCACATTAACTTTTCATTCTTCCTTATACCACAATTATAAATTCACAACTTGACTTCTTACTTATACCATTCAGATTGTCAAGTCGACCTATTTACATGTTTCATTTTCCAATAAACCATTCATTAGTCGGCTACAGATATTATTCTTAAACAAATAAACGTTCTATACTAGCCAACCCTACTCGGTAAATACTACTTCCAAAATATCCAGAGTTAACCTTCTTAACTCAGTTAACATTACAATATCTTAAAATCCTTTGGCTGCTGAGTTTACTTAGTAAAAACTACTTTTACCAAATTACCTTTGATGACTGAGTGAACTTAGTAAGAAATAAATCCTTTGATTACCGAGTGATTTTGGTAAGAACTATTTTTGTCATGTTTTCTTTGATTATCGAGTGAGCTCAGTAAGGGCTAAATTTCTTTGATTACCTTGAAGGCTCGGTAACCAGCTGTCTACTTGGTAGATACTACAAGCTATCTTTACTAACCTTTTGATCTTGGTAGACACTGTCTATTGCCTTGCTGACCTTCTAAGCTCGGTAGGCACTATTCTTTGCTTTTCTAACTTTCTAAGTTTAGTAGGCACTATCTGATGACTGATATGACATTTGTGTGACATCAAAGACAAAACACAATTGAAAAATTGTAACCAACAATTTTCCATCAATTTGAATTAAGAAAGGTCTAAAATATGTAGTCGATATTTTCCAAACAAACCAATAGGTAAACATGAATGCTAACATACTTGTAATGCTCTCTCTCTCTCTCTCTCTCTCTCTCTCTCTCTCTCTCTCTCTCTCTCTCTCTCTCTCTCTCTCACACACACACACACACTCATTCACTTACTCACTCCAAAAACCTCTCTCATTCTCTCACAAACTCCAAACTTCTCTCGTACTCTCTTTGTCTATATTCATCAATCGCTTTCTCTTACTCTCTACATCCTATCCCCTAATACCTCTCTCCATCATCTCTCTCTCTCTCTCTCTCTCTCTCTCTCTCTCTCTCTCTCTCTCTCTCTCTCTCTCTCTCTCTCTCTCTCTCTCTCTCTCTCTCTCTCTCTCTCTCTCTCATTCTCATGTTAGGATTGTGGATATAGAAGAGACTCAAGTCTAATAGGTGCATGGTAGTTTTTTTGTCTCCTTAGTCATGCTAAGATTAGCTCTTTCTTTTGATCTTCTTTACCATATAGTAGGCTCATAGTCCTGCCAAAGTGGGGTCTTAATGTATCATCTTAAAATTGACACACCCATCATTTAAGAACCTTTAATTCCCACAGTTTAGTGATTTTACAGTCCATGGATGTGTTTATTCTCAAATGACTCTTTTTTTCACTCTCTTATATTTTTCTCAAGATTATTTTTCCACCATCCCTAAGACTCTAGGATAATCTCTCCTTAGGATAACCCTAGTATAGGTAAACTATATCCACCTATACTAATATAGGTCAACTAGGTAAAACTATACACATGGCCTTTTTCATCTTGAGACTAGATTTGGAATCCTAACCTTCTTATTTGATCACTAACTAATAACCTCTTTCTCTCTAACTTGTAACCCTTAACCTCTCTCTCTCTCTCTCTAACTAGACCCTAACTAATCTCATCTCTCACAATAATCCCTAATACCTACACCCCTCTCTCACTCTCTATCACACACATACACACACTCACACTCACTAACTCTTAATACTTATCTCTTACTAACTCCTAAGATTTGCCATTCTCTCATAAACTAGTAACCTTTCTCTCTAACTTGTAACCATTAATTTATCTATTTAACTGAGAGAGAGATAGAGATGTTAGGATTTAGTATGAGAATGAGAGGTTATGAATTAGCAAGAGATTGTGAGTTACAAAGCTTATCAATTTTTTTGCTTCTTTTTTTTTTTTTTGTGTGTGTGTGAGAGAGAGGGAGGGAGGGGGTTTGTTGGAGAGAGAGGTTTAAGGACTCTGAGTTAGAATACGAAAGGTTAGGAGCTATGAGAGAATGAGAGACATGTGTGTGTGTGTGTGTGTGTGTGTGTGTGTGTGTGTGTGTGTGTGTGTGTGTGTGTGTGTGTGTGTGTGTGTGTGTGTGTGTGTGTGTGTGTGTGTGTGTGTGTGTGTGTGTGTGTGTGTGTGTGTGTGTGTGTGTGTGTGTGTGTGTGTGTGTGTGTGTGTGTGTGTGTGTGTGTGTGTGTGTGTGTGTGTGTGTGTGAGAGAGAGAGAGAGAGATTAGGATTTATTGAGTGAATGAGTGAGAAAGAGAGTGTGTGTGTGTGTCTATGAGAGAGAGGCTAATGATTATCAGTTTTATAGCTAGTGAGAGAATCAAAGAGGTTAAGAGTTAGTAAGAGAGAGATATTAGGATCTAATGAGTGAATGAGTGAGTGAGTGAGTAAACGAGCAAGAAAGTGTGTGTGTGTGTGTGTGTGTGTGTGTGTGTGTGTGTGTGTGTGTGTGTGTGTGTGTGTGTGTGTGTGAGAGAGAGAGAGAGAGAGAGAGAGAGAGAGAGAAATTATACAATTTTGGAAAATAATGACTACCTATTTTAGACCATACTTGATTCAAATGGATGGAAAAAAATCTTCATTTCCTATAATTATTTTAGTTTTATTATATTGTAGACCTCTTCAATAAATTTCCAATAGATTTTAAATGGAGTCAATCGAACTTTGAATGTTAAAGTTGTGCCTTCTAGAGTAGAGACTATTTTTACTTATTTAAAACCCAATTGGATTTTGGAGTAATATTATGATTTTAACTCTTCATAACCTAATCCAGTTTTGAATAAATTTTCATCCTTAAAACCTAATCAGGTTTCAATGCTTGATCAGGTTTTATTTTTATGTATTTTTGCCAGGCTTGGTAACTAAGCCTGGTTGCTTTTCAAAATTTCAAATAACCTGATTGGGTTATTGAAGTTTTTGGGTTTTTTTAGATGTCCATAAAATTGTACATCATCTTTGTACAAACACCCCATGCCTCCTACAAAAATATTTTTGAAGGTTTAAAACATTTAACTATTGTTTCTATGTATTCTAGGTGTAGAATTTAAACCTACTTCATGAAGCCATGTTTAGGATGATTAATTCTTAATGGAAATTTAAGTATTAGGGATTTTATACACACTATATGGAGGAGTGAATATAGCCCTCAATTCACATGCACTTATTGTTCTATGCACATGAGTTTAATGATACTCATTGCATGGTATTGATTCAACCTTTTCCTTACAACTATAATTTATAATTATTCAAGTTTAAACTATATGTAGTTATGGTCATGATAGATAAATGGCTCTTGATGGTTTAATAGGCCTTAGTACAAAGGCTTATTATAACTTGCCTCCATAGGATTTTTTAATATGTGATTCATTACAGTGGCTTAGTATTGTAATA
This sequence comes from Cupressus sempervirens, assembly GCA_028749045.1. NCBI lineage: Eukaryota > Viridiplantae > Streptophyta > Pinopsida > Cupressales > Cupressaceae > Cupressus > Cupressus sempervirens. Next base: position 198,051,264 of record CM053786.1, read on the forward strand.
GATATGGGTATGTGCAATATCATGGTGTGCCAAAAAATGGTGATATGAAAAATATATAGTTTTTAGATACCTAAAAGTGTTCCAAAATCTATTCTAACTTTTTTCCTACCCATCCTGATACCAAACCAAAAAGGTAATACCTTGATAAGGCTTAGTATATCTTTGGGTACCAACTCTACATGATCAATGAAAAAATGTGTGTTTGGCCTATTCTTTTGTGTTTCCAACTTCAATCATGTTTATGATGAATTATTATACACCCAAATTTGATGAAACAAAAAGGGTTTCTTAATAACATTCTCAATTTTTCATAAATGTAATGTTTGTAAAATTATGAGTTCAATATGTAATTATTACTTAGTTTCTAATAGAGTTACTATAAGGAAAATTACAAAAAAAATGTAACCATTCTCATATATAGCCCATAGTAGATCTTAAATAAATATGTAATTGAAATCCACATGCAAAAGAATAGACAACATACCCACAAAAATGTGACACAAGATATACCTTGGGAAGCTCTCATTGAGGGAAAAACCTAGCCTCCAAAAGCATTCATCGCTATGCATTATTTAGCAAAAATATCATTGCAATACAACCATGTAAGTCTTCAAAGCCATAGTCACAACCAAGAAATCCATGTGAGCAAGCATGAATCCACACATCCCATGCCATGCTTCCACCCTTCTCAAATGTTCCCTTGGCTAACCTATCAAGTCTTGTCTTGCTCAACTCTTGACTTTTCAACTTTTCATCTTGTCTCTACAACTACCCTTGTGGCTTCTTATATAGTAGCAAGTCCTAAAAAACCACCAAGTGGTATTACATAAACCATGTGCTACCTAACCCATTGACCCCACATTTAATACTAGACATTTAATTATTTTCCCCAATATTAAATAATTACATCAAACATTACCACAATGTTACAATACAACTCATCGAGTATATCCCATTGGAATCTTTGCATGGTGAATGTCTACCTAGGTGCTCCTAGGTGCAAGATTACATAATAAAATAAAATAATACAATATAACAATATTATGTAATGTGTGCAACACTCATTATCTCAATAGTTACTTATAAAGTGTTGATTGACACACTGATTAAAAAATAACTATAACTTTCCAACAGTATAAAAAATTTAAATATGAAAGATTTGTCACATTCTATGATTCCTCTACTATAAGGAAAAAACAAAAAAAGAATGTTATAAAGTTTTCAATTAGTTAAGGTGGTCATACACGAAAGTTCTATCCTGAAAATTTTGTATTATTGCATTAAAATCCTTTTTTTTGACCAATCAAGTGTTTTTTTCCTTTACGATAAGGCCTAGTAGTTTAGAAACTAAATTTAGTTTCCTATAGATTCTTTTCTTACAAAGTTTTGATAGAAAGTTCATAACAAGTTCAAAATTGCGCATAGTTTGGTTGACCATGATCCTGCACATACCCATGTTTGATCCTATTTTCAACTTTCTTCATGTCTGGGTAGACAAAATGCTATTAATTAATGTAGTCAGTGATGATGTGTGTGTGGCTCACATAAGAAAATCTTGTATTTTAACACCATTTTTAATGTTTATGTAGTCTTTATTGTTATGTTGAATTTCAGTTTTGATTGTCATTACTTGTTGTGGTAAGTTGACAAATAGTAGATGGAAGTAAGGAGAAACTAGTTTGAGAAAAGGTTTTATCAATCCTTTTTATCCTCATAGAAGTATAACTTCTCATTACTGTTAGAAATATTCAAATATGGTACTGAGAGGGGGTAGGGTGGCAGGGGGGGTGCTTTTGTGGGTGAATCAGTACCACACACTTTTCTTATTGATTTAATACATTACTTTCATTGATATTTGTTGTATCATCAACTAGTTTACCAATATGTAATAACTTATTACCTATTATTAAAATGTAACTTAATAAACTTGTAACACAAAAATTCACACACATAAATTAATATTTTGGTCTCATAGAAAACCCTTGGTTAGAGGGAAAACTTGCAAAGGGAATGGTACCCATAAATCATTAGCATTGAAATAAGGTGCCCAAATAAGAGCTTACAATAATGTCATTTTCTAAATGACTTCACCCTATTACAAGTTACTAATAACTGCTTAGAAGTATCCATATTCCTTTTAGAAGTGACTACAATCCTATTAGAGACTACTCTATTAAGATATTTTATCTCACATATGCAGTGCTCACCTTGTTATAGGATTTACAAAATATCCCAAATAGAACTTCTAAGCTCAATTAAAAATTACCCAGTTAAAGCATTCACAAATTGATGCTAAAATTATAGGAATAAATCAACAAGATTTTTGACTTGTGATCTCTTTCTCCTAAAGCTTTTCAAATCCTTTAAGCTCTTCCTTCCCTCTTTTGTGTGATTTCTCCACAATTTTATAATCTTATTTTCTTCCTTTAGCTTTTTGTTCTCTTTCTCACATGCAATATTCAACATTTTTTTTATCTTTTGTATATGTTTTCTTATCCTTTCTTTGTTGAACCTAATTAGCGTTCCATGAGACTTCCTCTCAAATACTCTATAAACCATTTTTGATAATTAGATGTCATCCTTAAATCTTGTCACATCATCCCCAATATAACTTTATTTTCATTTGTTAAATCTTCCTCAAATTCTATACTCAAATCACTTCACCAATTTCTATAAATCATTTTTCACAATTCCTTGATTTGTGTCCTCCACTTCCTATTTTGTCCAGATTCAATAAATCTCTAGCTGTGATGATCACACCTTTTCTTTTCAGAATTGTTCCTTCATTTTCTTATTTTTCCAGTTTGCACTTCACCAATAGTTCTTCTTCATTCCACTAATGGCCCCTTTCTTCTAATTAGGTGTTGTAACAATAGTGTTCTAGTCTTTCGATAACACTTCTCCTTTCTTACCTTTTCAGATTGTGTCTTTTATTCTTGAATGACTTATATGTTTACTTTTTTTTTAAACAGTTAATCTATTGTAATCTATTACTTTTTTATGACATGCCTTACTTCACCAATGACAACTACACTCAAAATCATATTTAATAACTTGCAAAGGATTTTTTCACAAAAACCTAATAAAATAGTTTGGTAAATCTTAAGGATAGATGCTTGAGAATTATTAATAGAATTCAAAAGCTACTATGTTGGTGCATAATATAGGATAAGTTATTTTGTATATTTTTATAGAAAACATGGTAGACAACTTGATTGCAAGAATTTAGAAGCTTGTCTAAGCTATTGCATGTTATGAAACACAAATTCAAAGGAGGAAGAGAGGTTGAAAAGTTTGGATATATACCAGAATTAGGAAATAAAGTATCCAGCTTAGATATGTAAAGTTAGATATACAATATGCGGAATAAGATGTAAATTTGTAATTGACATATTATGTTGTAACATCAAGCCTAAAAGGGAGAATTCATCCTCATTGGTGGTGCACCCACAAGATTAAGTGGGATTTGTTAATTTTATGTACAAGACTTTGATATAGTCCTAGGCTATAGCAAAGGTTTTTATCTCCTTATTACTTTTCCTTCCAATGCCCATACTAAATGGACCTATGTAAAATTATCTGATTATTAATCATATATTTTAAAAGCCTTCGTCGATTACTTATAATAAATGATTATTTCCATAAAATTTTCAATTTTATTTTAGTGGACCATAAACCTAATGACATGAACCAAATTGCTACCAATGAGATCTACAATTCAATGCTTAAAAAATATTGAAGTATATACATTATCCATTAGCATTAGGAAATTGATAGAAATATCCTTCATGAAATAAATCTTAGATAATCATCTAAGAAAATCGAACAAATTGATAGAGAAAAGGTTAACTAAATTATTAGTTAAGATTAAACAATAAATTATCTATTGATTATCTAAGATTTATACATTTTGCAGTCCTTAATGTTTGGGTGATGTAAAATTAAATATAGCAGACATTTTCTTAGAAATAAGTTTAAATTCTTTCTTTTCATTTCCATCTATAAATGTATTATTCTTTTTGACATTTTGAAGGGTTTGAAGAAGTCGAAAGGCCTTGTACTTCTCACAATTAGATTTAAATAGTTCAAGATTTTTTACACAAACAAATTATACAACCTAAACATAGGAAGTTAATTTCATATCCATTAATAGATTCTCCATGTCTTTTGGAATATTTATTTAAATATTTAAATTGTTTCTAATCCCATATTGACACATAAGTCCAATCTAAGAAAGTTATTTCTAATCACATGGTGACACATAAGTCCAATTTAATAAAGTGGTGGCTAGTTTGTTAAAATTATGAACATTAATATGAACAAATTATTAGAAATATGAAAGGGCATAGTCATTTGGGTTTGTGGAAATAATTTAGGTATGACATTCTTTGTATATAATATCTAGATGTCTATCATTGGAAAAGCTTGTAGGTCAACATTCTCACTACTTTTTCTATAATATAACTCAAATGTAGCTACAATAATGGCAATAGATAATAAGTAACAACATCAAGTGTAATATGTGTGCAATGTATATGACTATATGTGATAGAGTTCAAGATAGATGCATAGTATGAACTTTCTTCTTAGACTAATCAAACTACTTGACTAGTTTATTGAAGGTATATAAATGTAGGTAGTAGTGGCATGAGAAGCTTGATTAAAATGGAGGACTTCTATAAACAGTGGAACACTAGTCATAATCAAATTACCATAGGAAAATTTTTATAATCTTATAGTCTGAGGCCTATTATATATACCCAACATTTTCTCATATATTGTAAAATAGATATATTTTTATTCAAGTTATTGTAAAAATAGTTCATCCCTGACATATTATTTTTTTATTCTCTTATGATTTTCATTAGGTCTTTATAGCTTGGGTATCAATAACTAAATCTTCAAGTAGTCACTATGAATATGATTTCCAATAACCTATCTTTATAAGGATATTTTAGATAAGTTAGTAGGTCAATTCTTAACAAATGCATGATAATTTTTTTATAATCTCATCAAGAATAAGGATCAAAATAATAATTGGCCAATTTATCAAATTTAATTTTTAAATTCTAAAAATAGGCACCTAGATCTACCATATATTCATAAACTTCCCAACTTTCATTTATGATATGATTCTTAAGACATAAATATTTTTAATTTTACTTATATATTATATTTCTGAGTCTAATAATATTGTCTAATTCAATGTTTATCTTACAAGTAACATATGACATGACTAGATATATAAATAATTACATGATTCTATACAATACATGAATTTATATATTTCTTGCTATGAAGTTATATATTTATGGCTCCATTCTTATAAAATAATGGTGGAGTGTTATATCACCTAACTAGCTAAAAGTAATAATTTTTACTACCTTGTTGAGATAATAGACACATGGATGACAAAAAAATTCTCTCATGATATTCAATCAACTTTTATAAATTTGTCTTTTTATGATAGGGAGTAACTTTCTCCATCTATTCTTAGAATCTACTCTCATTTGTTAAAACTAAAAAAATTATTGCTACAAAAACTTTAGTTGTTTAGAATGTTTTATACACACACACACACATACATATATATATGTACATATACATATACATATATATGTACATATATGTATGTATACATACATACATACATACATACATATATATATATATATATACACACATATATACGTATACATATACATATACATATATACATATAAACATATAAACATATATATACATATAAAAGTTCATACAGTTAAGCCTCTTAATAGATTTTTTATTGTAAAAATTAAGATCGAGTGATAATTTTAAAAAAAACTTTTAAAAATAATAATTAATATTAATTTTTTAATTATAATGCTTTATTTAACATTTTTAGATTTACTCTTTCTATAATGTATGATAATTCATATTCTATTTTCTTATATAATATTTCTTGTGCATAAAAAATTATTCTAATAAAGAGAATTAAAAAGGATTATTTTCTATTTAGATAGTTGTTCCTATTACAAATAGTCACTCTTAACTATTACTTAAGATATTCTTTGCCTGACAGTCGCATTTGTATGCAATCACTCCCCATACTTTCCATCCAAAAGAATATATTTATGCCGAGAGGCATATACAATGGAAGCAACACTTCCCAACACAAAGAATATTCCAAGGAATAATCCGTGTAAGGAAAAAAGATTTGGTGAGAGTTACAAATGAAATTAAAATATGGAATGCCATTTGGCAATCAAAAAGATTTGGTGAGAGTTACAAATGAAAGTAAAATATGGAATGCCATTTGGCAATCAAAAATATTTGGTGAGAGTTACAAACGAAATAATAGGCCCGAAAAAGTAGGGCCCGAATAAGTAGGACCCGAAAAAATAGGGCCCGAAAAAGTAGGGCCCGAAAAAATAGGGGCGAAATAATACTTGTTTTTTGTGGAGAGTGGGGGAATTTGAAAAAAATTTGTGGAATGTGAAGAGACGTCTGTTGGGGGATATGAGGAGCCTCTCAGAAGTTATAAAACCAAGGCTCACCATTTCATTTTCATTTTATGTTTTTGCAGGAAGGAAGAGGTGGAGGTTATTGGAGGATTAGATTGGAGTTTTTGAATAAGAGTAGATTGAAGTTTTGGAGTAAGATTTTTGTAGGTGAAATTTATATTTTTTATTTACATTTTCATTTAGATTTAGATGTAAATGTAAATTGAAATTCAAAATTAGTTATAATATTCTACTTTGATTTACATTTCAATTTTAATTAATTTCATTTAGATTTAGAATTCTGTTCATAACTATTTAGGCTTGCATTTAATAGTTTAGTCTTGCATGTTTGATTTAGATTTAGATTTGTATTCAAAATCTATTTGATTTATATATTTTATAATACTTCTCATTTACATATTTTAAAAGTGCATGTTTCAAATTAGTTTTATATTTGCATGTTTCATATTAGTTTTAGATTTTCATATTTCAAAATAGTTTTGGTTTGCATGTTTTAGATTTGAATGTTTCACAATAGTTTTACATTTGTATGTTTCTAAGTATTTATATTTTCATATTTCAAAACATAATTTTATCATTAATCTGGATGAGAATGCCACCATATCAATACAATTTATAGTTTATTAAAGTTAATGATTTATTTAAAGTAGAAAAATCATATATTTAGTATATATTTTAACATTATTGAATTATAAAATAAAATAAAATTTTCAAAATAATAGCTAGCCAAAATAATATTAAGCCAAATGGATGTTGAAATAATAGAACTTGAAAAATTAAGGCTAAAAAAATAGAATGCAAGAAAATAAGTTCTTAATTAAAATTTTAAATATAAAACATTTTCTTTTTGTTAAATATATTTTTGCATGCACATTCATGCTTATTTTTTGTGAGGAGTGGGGGAATTTGAAACAAATTCATGGAATATCAAAAGACATCTATTGGGAGATATGAGGGTTCTCTCATAAATTATAAAACAAATGCTCCTCATTTCATTTTCATTTTGTATTTTTGCAGAGAGAAAGAGATGGAGATTATTGGAGCAATTAGAGTTTTTTAACAGGAGTAGATTAAAGTTTCATATAGTTTAGCCTTGTATGTTTGATTTAGATTTAGGATTCAAAAACTTTTTGATTTAGATATTTGATAATACATTTCTTTTGCAGATTTTTAATGTGCATGTTTCAATTTAGTTTTACATTTGCATGTTTTACATTAGTTTTAGATTTGCATATTTCAAAATACTTTTGGTTTCCATGTTTAGATTTGTATGTTTCATAATAGTTTTATATTTGCATGTTTCAAAATATTTATATTTTTAATGTTTCATAATTAAATTTAATCGTTGATGCAGACAAGAAGTTCACCTTATCAATAAAATTTGTATTTTATTAAAGTTAGTGATTAATTTAAAATAAACGAATCATATATTTATTTTATATTGTCATTATTTAATTAGATTATATATGTGGCTACTAAATATATTAATTAAGAAAGAAAATCATAAGTCTAAATAGATTCCTTAATGATAGGGAGATTTATTGATTACAATTCTTAATCATTGCAATAAAAATTGCATTAGCATTATTAAAAATTCAACAATATACAATGTTCTCACATCATCATGGAGAATTAGAATTAGAGTTAAAGTTAGAGTTAGACTTAGAACTAGAGTTAGAGTTAGAATTAGAATTAGAATTAGAATTAGAATTAGAATTAGAGTTAGAGTTAGAATTAGAATTAGAGTTAGAGTTAGGGTTCAAGTTAGAGTTAGAGTTAAAGTTAGAGATAGAATTGTGATCAGGGTTAAATTAGGGTTAGGGTTAGAATTAGAGTTAAATTAGGGTTAAATTAGGATTGGGGTTAGAATGATAGGGAGATTTATTGAGTACAATTCTTAATCATTGCAATAAAAATTGCATTAGCATTATTAAAAATTCAACAATATATAATGTTCTCACATCATCATGGAGAAATAATTAGAGTTAGAGTTGGAGTTAGAGTTAGAGTTAGAATTAGAATAAGAATTAGAATTAGAGTTAGAGTTAGAGTTAGAGTTAGAGTTAGAATTAGAGTTAGAGTTAGAGTTAGAGTTAGAGTTAGAGTTAGAATTAGAATTAGAATTAGAATTAGAATTAGAGTTAGAGTTAGAGTTAGAATTATAATTAGAATTAGAGTTAGAGTTAGAATTAGAATTAGAGTTAGAGTTAGAATTAGAGTTAGAGTTAGGGTTCAAGTTAGAGTTAGAGTTAAAGTTAGAGATAGAATTGTGATCAGGGTTAGATTAGGGTTAGGGTTAGAATTAGAGTTAGGGTTAGAGTTAGAATTAGAGTTAGAATTAGAGTTAGAATTAGAATTAGAGTTAGAATTAGAGTTAGAGTTAGAGTTAGAATTAGAATTAGAGTTAGAGTTAGAATTAGAATTCGAGTTAGAGTTAGAATTAGAGTTAGAGTTAGAGTTAAAGTTAGAGATAGAATTGTGATCAGGGTCAGATTAGGGTTAGGGTTAAAGTTACCTTATTAGATTTAGGGTTAGGGTAAGAGTTAGGGCTAGGATTAGGATTAGAATTAGGGTTAGTGTTAGAGTTAGAGTTATATATAGTGTTAGGGTTAGGATTAGGGGTAGATTTATAGTCAAAGTTAGGGTGAGGGTTAATATTGGGGTGAGGGTTACAAAAAGTGTCAAAGTTAGAGTTAGGGTTAGAATCAGGGATAAAGTTAGAGTTGGAGTTACGGTTAGAGTTAGAGTTAGAGTTAGATTTAGGGTAAGAATTAGGGTTAGGATTAGAATTAGCATTAGAGTTAGAACTAGGGTTAGAATTAGGGTTAGGGTTAGGGTTAGGGTTAGGGTTAGGGTAAGAATTAGTTTTAGATTTGCATATTTCAAAATACTTTTGGTTTCCATGTTTAGATTTGTATGTTTCATAATAGTTTTATATTTGCATGTTTCAAAATATGTATATTTTTAATGTTTCATAATTAAATTTAATCGTTGATGCGAACAAGAAGTTCACCTTATCAATAAAATTTGTATTTTATTAAAGTTAGTGATTAATTTAAAATAAACGAATCATATATTTAGTTTATATTGTCGTTATTTAATTAGATTATATATGTGGCTACTAAATATATTAATTAAGAAAGAAAATCATAAGTCTAAATAGATTCCTTAATGATAGGGAGATTTATTGATTACAATTCTTAATCATTGCAATAAAAATTGCATTAGCATTATTAAAAATTCAACAACATATAATGTTCTCAAAATAATTAGAGTTAGAATTAGAGTTAGAGTTAGAGTTAGAATTGGAATTAGAGTTAGAATTAGAGTTAGAATTAGAGTTAGAATTAGAGTTAGAGTTAGAATTAGAGTTAGAGTTAGAATTAGAGTTAGAATTAGAATTAGAGTTAGAGTTAGAATTAGAATTAGAGTTAGAGTTAGAATTACAATTAAAGTTAGGGTTAGAATTAGAATTAGAATTAGAATTAGAGTTAGAATTAGAATTAGAATTAGAGTTAGAATTAGAGTTAGAGTTAGACTTAGAATTAGACTTAGAGTTAGAATTAGAATTAGAATTAGAATTAGAATTAGAATTAGAATTAGAACTAGAATTAGAATTAGAATTAGAGTTAGAGTTAGAGTTAGAATTAGAATTAGAATTAGAGTTAGAGTTAGAATTAGAGTTAGAGTGAGGGTTCAAGTTAGAGTTAGAGTCAAAGTTAGAGATAGAATTGTGATCAGGGTTAAATCAGGGTTAGGGTTAGAATTAGAGTTAAATTAGGGTTAAATTAGGGTTAGGGTTAGAATGATAGGGAGATTTATTGATTACAAGTCTTAATCATTGCAATAAAAATTGCATTAGCATTATTAAAAATTCAACAATATATAATGTTCTCACATCATCATGGAGAAATAATTAGAGTTAGAATTAGAGTTAGAGTTAGAATTATAGTTAGAGTTAGAGTTAGAATTAGAGTTAGAATTAGAGTTAGAGTTAGAATTAGAGTTAGAATTAGAATTAGAGTTAGGGTTAGAATTAGAATTAGAATTAGAATTAGAGTTAGAATTAGAGTTAGAGTTAGAATTAGAATTAGAGTTAGAATTAGAATTAGAATTAGAATTAGAGTTAGAGTTAGAATTAGAATTAGAATTAGAGTTAGAGTTAGAATTAGAATTAGAGTTAGAGTTAGAGTTAGAATTAGAATTAGAATTAGAGTTAGGGTTCAAGTTAGAATTAGAGTTAAAGTTAGAGATAGAATTGTGATCAGGGTTAGATTAGGGTTAGGGTTAGAATTAGAATTAGAGTTAGAGTTAGAATTAGAATTAGAATTAGAATTAGAATTAGAATTAGAGTTAGAGTTAGAGTTAGAATTAGAATTAGAGTTAGGGTTCAACTTAGAATTAGAGTTAAAGTTAGAGATAGAATTGTGATCAGGGTTAGATTAGGGTTAGGGTTAGAATTAGAGTTAGGGTTAGAGTTAGAATTAGAATTAGAATTAGAGTTAGAATTAGAATTAGAGTTAGAATTAGAGTTAGAATTAGAATTAGAGTTAGAATTAGAGTTAGAGTTAGAATTAGAATTAGAATTAGAATTAGAGTTAGAATTAGAATTAGAATTAGAGTTAGAGTTAGAATTAGAATTAGAGTTAGAGTTAGAATTAGAGTTAGAGTTAGGGTTCAAGTTAGAGTTAGAGTTGAAGTTAGAGATAGAATTGTGATCAGGGTTAGATTAGGGTTAAGGTTAAAGTTACCTTATTAGATTTAGGGTTAGGGTAAGAGTTAGGGCTAGGATTAGGATTAGAATTAGGGTTAGTGTTAGAGTTAGAGTTATATATAGTGTTAGTGTTGAGATAATGGGTGTTGCACACATTGCATAATATTGTTATTTTATTATTTTATTTTATTATGTAATGTTGTGCCTAGATGGACGTGCAACATGTAAAGATTCCCATGGAATATTCTTGATGAGTTGTATTGTAACATTGTGAAAATATTTGATGTAATTATTTAATATTGGGGGAAAAGAATTAAATGCCCAATATTAAATGTGGGGTCAGTGGGTTAGGTAGCACATGGTTTTAGCACATGGTTTATGTAATACCACTTAGTGGTTTTGTGGGACTTGCTACTATATAAGCAGCCACAAGGGTAGTTGTTGTAAGGAGAGAAAAAGAGAGTGACAAGGAGAAGACAAAAGGCAAGAGTCGAGCGGGACAAGGCTTGACAGGTTAGCCAAGGGAGCATTTGTGAAGGTTGAAAGCATGGCATGGGATGTGTGGATTCATGCTTGTTCACATAGTTTGCTCGGTTGTGGCTATGGCCATGAAGGCTTCCATGGTTGTATGCCAATGGTATTTTTTGCTGAATAATACATGATGATGGATGCTTTTGGAGGCTGGGTTTTTTCCCTCAATGAGGGTTTCCCAGGGTATATCTTGTGTCACAATTTTGTGGGTATGTTGTCTATTCTCTTGCATGTGGATTTTAATTCTGTATTTATTTCAGATTTATTATGGGTTATGTGGAAACGGTTATATTCTTTATTGCCAAGTTTCCTCACAGTTAGGGTTAGGATTAGGGTTTTAGGTTTATAGTCAAAGTTAGGGTGAGGGTTAATATTGGGGTTAGGGTTACAAAAAAGTGTCAAAGTTAGAGTTAGGGTTAGAATTAGAGGTAGGGTTAGAATCAGGGATAAAGTTAGAGTTGGAGTTAGGGTTAGAGTTAGAGTTAGAGTTAGATTTAGGGTAAGAATTAGGGTTAGGACTAGAATTAGCATTAGAGTTAGAGCTAGGGTTAGAATTAGGGTTAGGGTTAGGGTAAGAATTAGAGTTAGAGTTATAGTTAGGGTTAGAGTTAGGAACAGAGTTATAGTTAGGGTTACAATTAGGTTAGGGTTAGAGCTAGAATTGGGGTCAGGGTTAGAATTAGGGTTAGAGTTAGGGTTATATAGGTTTGGGTTAAGATTAGGGGTAGAATTAGAGTTACAATTAGAGTTAGAGTTAGAATTAGGGTTACATATTGAGTTAGAGCTAGAGTTAGGGTAAGGGTAATAATTAGGGTTAGGGCAAGAATTAGGGTTACAAATAAAGTTAGGGTTAGGGTTAGGGTTAGATTTAGAGGTAGGATTTGAGCTAGATTTAGAGATAAAATTAGAAATAGAACAAGAGTTGGAGTTAGAGGTAGGGTTAGAATTAGGACTAGGATTATGGTTAGCATAAGGGTTATGGTTAAAGTTAGGGTTAGCATTAGGGTTAGGGTTATAATTACTGTTAGTTTTAGTGTTAATGTTAGTGTTAGTGTTAGGGTTATAATTGGGGCTAGAATTGAGGCTAGGGTTAGGGTTAGGGTTAGGGTTAGAATTAGAGTTAGAGTTAGGGATCAAACTAGAGTTAAAGTTGGAGATAGAGTTGGGGTTAGGGTTAGATTTAGGGTTAGGGCTAGAGTTAGGGTTAGCTTTAGGGTTAGATTTAGGTTTAGAGTTAGAGTTAGGGTTAGAATTAGGATTGGGTTTACGATTAGAATTAGGGTTAGGATTAGAGTTAGAGTTACATATAGTGTTAGGGTTAGTATTAGCATTATATATAGTGTTAGGGTTAGTATTAGCATTATATATAGTGTTTATATATATATATATATATAAACAAATAAATCGATACTAATTTTATCAAAAATAAAAAAATTAGAATATATATATATATATATATATATAATATTAAAATTATTATCATATCTTCCATATTCGCGGCGACTGCTACTAGCTTATATATACTTATATATATATATACTTATATATATATATATACTTATATATATATATATATATATATATATATATATATATATATATATATATATATATATATATATATATATATATATATATATATATATATATATATATATATATATATATATATAAGCTAGTTATAGAAGTTTAGATTCATCTTTGGGAAAAAAGAATTATTGTGGGTCATGGCATTTGACATCAATAGTTAGTCTTACTCTAATTTCAAAGATATTATTTGATTGTTCGCTCTTTATTTCCTCTTCAAAAGAATATTGTCCTCTTCTTATACAATATTTAATGTCTGTACAAATTTATTTGATAAAGAAAATCAAAAAAGGATGGTATTCTATTTAGACAGTTGTGATAGATAATACTCTTAACTATTATTTAAAAATATTCTTTGCCTAATATTCTTAGTACTATGCAATCATACTTTCCATTCAAAATAATATATTTACAAAAGTTAAGATTCATCTTAAAAAGAAAAATCTTGACCATAACATTTCATATCAATAGTAACTCTTACTCTAGTTTCATAAGTCTTATTTGTTTCATAGATATTATTTGTTTGTACTCCTCTTTCTTTATGTAATTATATTCTATTCTTCTTGGTATGCACTAATTTCCCATACTTTCCATTCAAAACAATATATTTATAAAAGTTAAGATTCATCTTAAAAAGAAAAAACTTGACCATAACATTTCATATCAATAGTCACTCTTACTCTAATTTCATAGATATTATTTGTTTGTACTGGCATCTCTCTTTTATCCAATTATTCTCTTTACTTTCTTTTCGAAAGAATATTGTTCTCTCTTTATATGATTATTTGTTACTTTTGGTTAAAAATCTATTTCCGTATCCGAGGAATTGTTTCTTCCTTTTGTTTTTATTAAGAGCTGAAACCGCATCTGAAATATCACAACTAAAATAATGGCCGTCTTCTTTGGGCTTCTAAATTCTAAGGGATTTCTATGGTTGCAGTTGGCTATTTTTGTATGGCAAGCCGTAAGACCTGCTGCAGTAATGAGAGTGCCATGGGCCTTGATCAGCACTGCTGTCTATAGGATTTTTGGAGGTAAAAAATTTCACCCTGATTACTTTTTGTTATTGTCAACAGATTATAATGATACGGCTGATGCCAACCAATTCTGTGAAGAAAACAAAAACAAAATACATGAGTTCCCTTTAGATGGCTCATCAGCTATACGCTTCAACTATAAAAATTCTCACTATATATGTGATAATCAAAAGGCTAGCCAGGTAAGATTGTTGATTGCTGCGGAGCTGAATAATGTGCCAATTGTTAAGGAATATAAAGTCATTACTGCTTTTATGGGTGTGTGGGCTCTGTGCTCAGCTGATGAAGCCATAAGGATGTGTTTACCAAGCAAACGATTTAGACTGTCCTTCAGGAAAACAGTTTGGTTGTGTTTGATTGAACACATGCCACTTATTATGGATACTTATTGGCTGTCAAAAGTGTTAAGTGGTATCCCCCTTTATTTAACTGCTAAGGGAAAGGAAGAATTGTCATCAATATTGACATTTGCATTAATCATTTTAGATTTCACTTACAACATTTGGGTGCCACTTCTAGAGAAGTCATATCTCATGTTTGTCAGGTGTCTACAATTGATCTTGTCAACTCTTCCTGCAAATTTGAGGTTTTTGTTCTTTTACTTGCTGAGTAACTTTGACAACAAATACATGCCCTGCTCAATCAGTGATCTGAAGGTCAAGATCAGGCAGACCAATGTCTTCTATGCAACTGATAATGCAGTTTTAAATTGTCCAGTTGAGCGGACCAGTAAGCAAATATTTGATGAGGTTGATATATCCCAAGACAATTTTCAGGTTCGAGCAAGGGCTTTCAGGGTGGGAATAAGCATATTGGATCGTAGAAACAACTTTGTATATTTTGAGCTGAGATTGCTGGATGTTCTGTTTGATCTAGTAAAGGCCAAATATACAATGACCTTTCATAATTTTCAGACTTATGTCGGCTGTTGGAAGTTGCTCAAGGAAGACAATATTGGTTTGGTTCAGACTGTGGATGAAGGCTTCATAAACAGCATGCATTTATTTGGGTTCGAGGAGACTATTGACCTCTTTTGGGGCAGTGATGTCAGTGTCTATAAAGTTGATGCAGGGGAAACCCATCGTTTCTTGATTGCTTGAGAGAGTTTCTTGATTGCTTGAGAGAGTTGGGAGGTTTGCATTTCCTAATTTATATTGTTTTTTTTTTTTTTTTTCATTTTTCACATGTTTGTGTAAAGCATATATGTAAGTGCCTATCAAAGCCTCGTGTGGTCGAGTTTTTCTGTATGGAGATAATAGCTTCTAGTAGGCATTCAATTGATGGTGATGAACAATAGGAGCTAGAGGACTTGCTGTTGGCTGTAAGAGTGTGTTTTAGGGACGTGTTATTTGGTACTATTTGGAACTATAGGCAAGACTATTCTGTTAACTAGTGATTAATTTGTTTTTATAATTTTATATAGCTAATCAAATTTTAAGATTTTCTTGTTTTGATTTCTTTTTCTATATATAATATAGATTATCTTGTTCAAACTTTAACTAATTACAGCAGAAAATTAATTGTGTCTGGCTTGATTGGTTTGTCAGTTCTTGCAAAGAGCTTTCGATTTCTCAATGAGAATTCAAGACAAAAGAGGGCACAATTATTAAAATGTTGTTGCAGATATTAGGAAAAGAAATGATACAGTTACAAATGATCCGGGCAGAATTGTGAGCTCGAATAAGACTATACAATGATACCTAGCATCAGCTTTCAGGTTTTTGCATGCACCATATCTTAAATAATAAATATGCAAAGGTTTTGTGACTTAACACTACCATTAAGTTTTAGTGACTTTTGATCTTATCTAGTTCTTGAAAACATATTTCTTATATAAAAGAACGTTAAATTTCTCCCTCTTGTTTCATTACTGTATGGAGCTTCAAATTTTGTTATTCTTGTAATTTCAAGAATACAAGTGACAAACAGAAGACAATATTCATGTAAGCTCAAAAGCTCTCGCTTTACCTGGTTACTAAAGAAGTAACTAGTGGAGCCACAGCAAGTTGCATTACCTCAGTAGGTAACTATTCTAACATAGATATGCGATTTTTACAAATTAATAGTCAAATTGGGAACATAAAACGGAGAGAAACAAATACAATGTTTAATGCGTTTCATCAAATGGGCTACATCTACCAAAGAGCAGAGCTTCAATTGATGTTCAGTCTTTGCAACTTATATATAGGATTTTGCTTTGATATATATAATAGTCTTCAACGTATTACAAACAAATAAAAATAAATAAAGATCAAAATATAAAAAGAACAAATAAAAATCAAAATATAAAACGAACAAATGAACAATCAGACCTCACATCCAACAAGTTTCTTCCCATTTCTCTAAAATACTAAGAGGTTCATCCTTTACTAAGAGGTTCATCCTTCATCTGAGGTGGATGCTCAAGTTTGTCCTCTGTTTGATAAATACCCCTCTGGGCATCTTCTTTGCCAGGATGTCCTTTAAAGCTTAGGATTTCATGGCTATTAATAAATAAGTGTAAAGGTCTATTGTTCGAATCCAGCTAGCAATAGTAATCTACTTTCTTCATTGAATACTGATTGCCTAAATATCACATACTGTGACTTGATTCCTAGATTAGAAATGTTAAATAGTCAAAATTGACTTAATTTTTTGAAGCTTAATTTTTTATCTATATGATATTTAAGAAAATATAAATATTTCACTCCTTGCTCTTTGCCTCCTCGGCTTAAAACCTGGCTCGTCCTAGAAATGTGCAAGTAGTTAAATAAAATGTCATTCTAGTGCAAGAGTGTATTCAACTCGTATTTGTATGCACTATTTTGTGTTCACATTTTTTTCCCTGTGAAGCTACCGATGTTCTGTCTCTGGCCTCTTGCTTTTCTAGTTCCTTTACCGTCTAATGCGAAAAGAAAAATCTTCATATATCGACAGAAACAAATACTTCAAATTATGCTCACAGATCCTAAGTTGTGATTTTGGGGCCGTCGCTCATATATGGACCCATTCTGAATTATACACAAATCTAATCTAATAAATTAATTCCTTTTTCCAATGAGGAAATCAAGTGGAAGAGAGTGAAGAAATCAACTGCTTTGCAGTTTGCAAACGAGAAATGACATGGTGGAAATTTGATGCATGATCTTTTTATTTAGTACAACTCTTGCTTGCAATTGATAATTCTGTAAGTGGTAAGGAAATAAAAATTTAATGAGCTACCCATTTGTTTGACAATGCCCTTAATTTACTCTGAAGCGTACTGTATAACTGTAAAATTGTTTTTTTGGAAGCAGTTCACTCTTTAGAACACATTCTTAATGTTTCATTCATAAGCACAACAATAGGCACCAACTCTTTGTTTTTAACAACTCAGATGTACAATCAGTTAATGATAATTCGTATGCAAATGAGGCTAGATGTAGATATCCACAAACGAACATTGTGTGGAATAGAAGTGGTTTTTTTTAACGGAATAGGAATTTTATTCTTCTTGGCATTAGAAGATGCCTACTAGCTTGGGATGTCTGTTACAGTGAATTCGTTCATTGACAGAAACCATCTTTCACTAAAGAAATTGTAGACAATTGTCGATTAATATAGAATGTACACAAGAATAACAATTTGAAGGCAGGAAGAACGAAATTGCAGAGTGTGGAAAGTGGGATGCTGTGAATGAGGCGTCTTTCGGTGAAATTGCTGGTGGGTACTCAAGTGGCAATATCTTTTCCCTTTCGGCGAAAAGGAGGGAATATTTTATTCCTTCATGTGTGCCCATCAAAAAACTAATCTGTTGGAATGCGCGAAAGGTTGAAGTGTAAAGCGGCAATGGCCAAAAACCTAAGCAGAACTTTCGGCGGAAGTAGCGGCAGGGACCTGCCCTCGTTTACCAAGATTTTTCGCTCAACACCTATAGTGCACCCAGTATATCCCAAAAGCCACGGGCAACCGTTTCGACATGGGCTTCAGCACAAAGATTCCTTATCTCAGCCGCGGAGACATCAAGCGTATTTCAGGGTAGAGCTCATGTCCAACCTGCTTTTCCTCGTAGGAATGCACAATCCTCCTTTCCTCGCAGCATTTGGGAACAAGGTTCTGTAACGAACCACATGCCCTTTGATATTTGTATCAAGGATAGACCGATTCAGGATTACTTGCCCAATAGTGAGGAGGATTCGAAACTGTGAAATCTTAATGTAGAGAAGAGGGCCAACAATAATAAACAGGCTGTCCCTCACAACTTTTCCCATATTTTCAGCAGAAAGCCTATAGTTCAAAAAGCTTTTCACCGTCGGAGACCCTCCCCACCCACTTCTGACGAGCCTGGCATCCTTGGTTCAGGGCCGCCAATAGGGCTTTCCCACTTTCAGGAAGTTGCGCTCCGTTGTGGACATTGCATAAGGTCAAAGGAAATTGGGAAATACTCAAACTCCCTAGATAGTACGAGGTTTCTTCCGCAGGAGACTGGCAGAATGAAATCCTGGTTTAGAGCTCATAACACGCAAAAACAAGCACACAGAAAATGGTTTGGATTTCGTAAATGGGTTTCAAGGAGGGAAACTTACAAAGGAAAACAACCAGTTTCTGACATATGTGTTGGTCCACTACCTGGGTCTCAGGGAATGTCTGTGCAAGAAGAAATAGAGCGGGAACAAGGAGCAACCGTTCATTCAAGTCATAGTGGCCAAGATAATATGGAGAAATCATTCCAGCCAATGAAGATTGAAATACCAGAGCACATTATCTAACCGAATATCTCAGTCTTAGAAGGGACGGCTCTCATTGGTAGGTTTTCTGACTCTTCTCTTCAAATTGAGGAAATTTCAGCTTGGGCCAGGGTTCATTGGGAGGATTTCAAAGAAGCTTTTTTTGTAAATCAAGAAGCTAAGTTTGCTGTTTTTCTATTTGATTCTTCAAGGGCAAGAGATATTGTTCATAGATTTAAAGGGTGGTTTTGTAAAGGAGTAGGACTGGCTACTCTGCCTTGGACTCCAGATTTTCATGCAGATCCACAGATTTGTCCTTTTCTACCAAAGTGGATCTCTTTCCCTACCTTACTCTTAGAATACAGGTATCCAGAAATTATTGAAACAATTGCTAATTATCTCGATATTTTTGTGAAACATGATCTGATTCCATTTGAAAATTTACAACATGATGTTAGAGTTTGTTTGTTAGTTAGTGATCTGAAACCTTTACCAAAGGTGTTTTCTATTAAAACAAAGAGAGATTCTTGGGAACAAGAGCTTGTTATTCAAGATAAGGTGATCATAGAGAAGTTTGCTAATAATCTAGGTCATTTTAATCATCAATGTCAATTTAATTTCAAGAAGAACAAGAATGTTTGTAATGATACTGCTACAGACCCTTCTCTATGTGCTTTCTACTCTAACCATCTTCAGACAATAGTGCCCTTCCGAGTTTTAGATAACCAGACTGTGGTTAGTAAGAATATCAAAGATATACAACTTAATCTTCATTTTCAAAAGGATAATCATCCTGAAGATAGATCATTTAAACTGCTAGAGTTCATTCTTCATCTATTCTATGCTTTTCAGTGACATTAGACAAGTGTGAAGGTTTTAGGACCTGGAGAATCAGAGAGCAAGAATTCAAATCCTCATTTAGAATCTCATATTGAGTCACCACCTCCTGCTGATTTTCAAAAGGTAATAGTTGAGACATTGGTGTTTCAAAATAAGCCACTACATCTGTCTCAAATAAGGCAGATTGGAAAAAAGTGCAAGATGCCTGATGGTTAGTTGGAGAGAATTGCTAATGAGATGTTAAGATCCTTGGCTTCGGATATGATTGATGAAATTGCTCACGAAGAAGGAGCTTGCTCAATAGAAGAGGAAGATATAATGGGGTTGGGAGTTATCAACCAGAATAAGGATTCATCAGGATGCCGAAGGAAAGTGTTTTTAAATAAAGATATCTTGGTCCGGCATGAGGATTCAGAGGGTTTAGGACAACTAAATGAGGTTGAGGTTTTACTGGTTGTTCCCCCCTTTTTTTCTAATCTAAAATGTCAAACTCCAATTCCAGTAGAAAATTTAGATTGCTCCATGACTGAACATGATTTAGAGGAATGTTTTAACGAAAAAGATGAGTTATGTTCACAAGATTTTCAAAAATTCCAGGGAGATAAGGAGTCTTCAGATTCAGTGGGAACTGAGGTTGATCTTGGCACTGATAGATGCTTTCACTATTCTCAAACTTTGTCTCTTTCACAATCAGCTATAGTCAATTTGACACCAAAAAAGATGCCTAAAGTGAGAGGCAAAAAATCAAAAAGGGTGATAACAAGAGAGGAGGTAGAAGCAAGCTTTCAATCCACTCTTGAGGAAAGTATTCTATCTTGACACGTTCAACAAGGAGAGAAAAAGTCTCTCCTTGTCAGACATGAAGATTATTTCATGGAATGTCAGAGGCATTAATGCCTCTGACAAGAGACAAAGAATCAAGCAACAGCTTGATTCTTCGAAGGCAGATATTATTATGTTACAGGAAACCAAGTTATCGCAGGGAAATTATGAAAAATTAATTATGACAGTTTGGAAGGGTTGGTACTCTATTCATGTGCAGGGAATGGGTGCTTCAAGGGGTCTTGGCATCTTGTGGAATCCTAAGACAGTGCAAGTCCAGTTGATTCAACAGCAAGAAAATTGGCAATTGATAAAAGTCCAACATTTCCAACTTTATTTTCATCTTTTTAATGTGTATGATCCCTCTGTTACAGATGATAAGAGAAGGCTATGGGAAACTTTAACAAGTGTTATTCAGAGTATCTAGATCCTAAATGTTATCATGGGTGGTGATTTTAATGCTATTCTCAATGTGGATGAAAAAATTGGAGGTATTTTCCCTCCAGCTAGGACCGTTCAAGACTTCTCCTCTTTCCTTTTGGATAATGATTTCTTAGATGTGATTCCTAATTTAGGTGGTTATACTTGGACTAATAAGCAGATGGGTTTCCATCAGATAGCTGAGAGGCTTGATAGATTTCTGATATCTCTGTTATGAAGAATTCAAAATTATAGTATTTTTTTCAGCTATTTTGTCCTTCCCATGCTCTAACCACTTCCCAATTGAGTTGTTAATAAATCTTCCTTCTTTGGCTTATCACAATCACAGGCCATCTTTCAAGTTTGAACGAATGTGGTTTAGACATCCCCAATTTCATCTTTTATTAAGGGAGCGGTGGTTAAATGCTCCACATGTTAAGGGCACCAAGATGTATCAGTTTTGGTCAAAACTCAAACATATGAAGACTCAGATAAAAAAATGGAATAAATTTATTTTCAAAAATGTTTTCTTTGAGAAAGAGGTGGTCAAGCAAAAACTTTATCAGATTAACAATCATGTCATTCATCATGGTTTGGATAGTGATACCTTTTTGTGACAAAAACATCTACAAGAAGAGTGAGAGGAACTTTGTTCACGAGAAGAGGCTTATTGGAGACACAAATCACGAGAGCTTTGGCTACAAGAGGGGGACAAAAATACCAAATTTTTTCATGCTACTACAAAACAAAAGTAGGCTTCCAGAACTATATTCTCTATCAAAGATTCAAATTCAGGCAATTCTATTCTTACTTTTGAAGGCATTCAGCAGGAAGGTGTAAACTTCTTTAAAAATTTATTAGACCCTCAGGAGGCTGATGTTCCCTCACATCAACAACAAGAAGATTTATTGAACAATATCCAAACTCTAGTTATAGCTCAGGATAATTGCATGTTGATGGCCCCATTCACTATGGCGGAACTCCAGACAGTTGTGTTTTCCATTTCTCCAGATAAATCCCCAAGGCGTGATGGGTTCTCAGCCCTTTTTTTTCAAAGATGTTGGGATTTTATTTGTTGGGACCTCTTGGTAGCACTGGAGGAATCAAGGAAGAGTAAAGCCATGCTTTGTAATTTTAATACCACTAATATTGCCCTTATTGCTAAGTTCAAAGACCCTAAGACGTTTGCTGATTTTAGACCCATTTCATTGTGCAACGTGATCTACAAAATCTTTACTAAAGCTATTTACCTCAGATTGAAAAAATTAATTCCTAATCTTATTTCTCCAGAGCAAGCGAGTTTTGTGCCAGGAAGGGAAGCTTTGGAAGGTGCCCTGGTGGCACATGAAGCTAAACATTCCATTAAGACTCACCGGACTCAAAATTTTGTTATTAAGTTAGATATGATGAAAGCTTATGATAGACTTCGTTGGGACTTTGTATTCAAAGTTTTGGACAAGTTTGGTTTCTCTACTGCGTGGTGTAAATGGGTAAAAGCATGTATATCTGGAGCATGGTTCTCAATCATTATTAATGGTTCTCCAACTAGCTTTTTCTCTTCCTCACAAGGTATAAGACAAGGTGATTCACTATCTCTGATTCTATTTATCTTGATGGAAAAAGCATTCAGTAGGTCAATTAAGTCCCAGCAGGTGCAAGGAGTATGGAAAGGTGCTCTAATTGCAGGCACTAATGAGTCTGTTACACATTCTCTTTTTGCGGATGACATACTACTTTTTGGTTATGCCTCCATTCAAGAAGCGAGATAGATAAAGAGAACCCTCCAAGCTTACACACTAGCCTCCGGTCAGAAAGTTAATCAGCTCAAATCAAAAATTTATTTTTTCAACACAAAATCTGTTTTGGCTTGCAAAATCCAAAATATTTTACAATTTCTAGTGGGTAAACTTCCATTGACATATTTGGGAATTCCTTTTTTTGTGGGAGCAAACAAAGTTGTCTACTGGAACAACATCATTGAGAGGATAAAACATAGACTTGCAGCTCGGAAAGCGAGATGGCTATCACTATCAGGGAGAATCCTATTAGTCAAAACAGTGTTAACAGCAATTCCAAATTATTTTTTTGTTGTCTTGAATGCTCCTACCTCTGTTATTAGCTAGATTAAGAAACTGATTAGAATTATTCTTTGGTCGGATAATATGTCTGGGGATAACAAGATTCCCCTAATATCTTTAAAAGAGATGTCTCATTCTAAGTCTAAAGGAGGGGTGGGCTTGCATGAACTTCTAAGTAGAAATAAAGCATTTGGAGGCAAACTCATTTGGTTTATGTATGAGAAACTAGATAGCAAGTGGTGTTCTATTATGCATAAGAAATATTTGGATATTGATGACCCATTGCATATCTTCACGTTGGCAAATCCTCCAAAGGGGTCAGCAATTTGGAATTTTATGATGGCTTCGAGAGAGGTGGTCTTCAACTACATCACGTGGGAAGTACATAGCGAGTTATCTGTTTCTTTCTGTTTAGATTCTTGGTTGGGCTTCCCACCTCTTGTTAACTCGCCCCAAGCTTTGGAGATCATGCATATCACTAACCAACATTGGGGCTCAAAATTGATTGATTTTGTGGTTGTAATTGAGTTACACTCAGGCAAGGGTATTTGGAAGGATCCAACATCCTTACCGCTAGACAATAATCAGTGTTCCTTTTTATTGGGAGTTTTTAAGGAAAGAAATGTTTATTTCTCTCGAGATAAGGATGTAGTAAGATGGGCTCCTTCTAAAGATGGTAGGTACTATGTTAAAGAAGGTTATAAAGCATTACAAAATCTGGCTGAAATTAGGCCCCCACATCGTGCTTTCAATCTTTGTTGGAATAATGTTGTGCTCCCCAAAGTAGGTTGTTTCACTTGGCTTGCTTTAAAAAACGGATTTTAACTAGTGATAAATTGTCTAGACTTTCAATAGCTAAGCCATTTAAGTGTGTTTTGTGTGAAGAAACATGGGAGACTGCAGATCACATACTATTACAATGTCCTTATGTGCAACAATGCTAGTTACATGTGCTCAAGAAACTCAATTATGAGATGCCACTTCCAAATAGCTTGTGGAATATTTTTCAATCATGGCCCTTGCTTTATCCTAAGTCAATGTTCCATGGTATTTGGAAGTGTGCTCCTTCAACTATTGTTTGGGCACTTTGGTGGGAAAGAAGCAAGCATATCTTTCATCATGTTTCTTCACATATGAGCAAGGTGCAAGATCAGATTGAGAAATATATATGCGAAAGCGTTAATTCTTCAATTTCTTATGTTAGTTTTAATCACTATTTATCAGCTTGGGATAGTAGTATCATTCAGAATTGGAAAACTATTCGCATTCCTATGGGTACTCATTCAAATCCAAAATTATCCGGCAAAGTTGATAGATCAAATGTCAAGTGGACTCCTCCGTTATTTGGTTTTGTTAAGATTAACTTTGATGGTGCATCATGTGGAAACCCAGGCAAATCAGGAATTGGAGCTTGCATTAGAGATGAGTGTGGAAGGGTTTTAGCAATTAAATCTCAACCTTTACCTTTGGGGACAAATAATATGGCAAAGGCACACGCTTTGCTAGCTAGCTTAATACTAGCAAGAAGAAATGGTTTTCATTCAGTTCATATTGAGGGTGATTCAATGATTATAATTAAAGCATGTCTCTCAAAAAATTCTTTCAATTGGAAAATTACTTATATCCTAAAACAAATTTGGGGGTTATTGGATTCATTTCGAGAGTATCAGATATCTCATATATATAGGGAAGGTAACTATGTGGCCAACTATTTAGCAAATATGGGATGTAATGATCAACGTGTAGAGTTTGTTGCCTTGGCTTCACATCCCAATCTTAATTCTCATCCAATTATTCTATATGCCTTTCCTATTCTAGCAAAACTTTTTATCAAGGATTCAAATTAATGTCTCCAATTGTAGCCCTTTGTAGTTTGTGTTGTCGTAGGGGAAATCTTTTGTGGGTTGCTTTTCTTCTACTTATTTCTTTTGTATTTCAATGAGGAAATGGGGTTTTCTTTCTAGTTCTTTCCCCATGGAGTTATCGAACTAGCTATTTTAATATATAGTTTGTGGCCCGGTCCACATTTTCCAAAAAAAAAAAAAAAAACAATTTGAAGGTATCCTACATCTTAATTTTCCACAATGCAATTCTGGTATTTCTCAACACTGGTTTTGCAAAAAATTTGAGGCTTTTACACAGGGTTGTGATTTTATTCTCGCTCATGTTTGTCATTGCACATTACTACTATATTTGTGATGTCATGTGAACTGCAATTAATAATAAGCCAGATCTGATTTCTTATTTGTTAGTTTTCCAGTTACTAGAGAATGAAACAAAATCACTTGCAAACATCGTAGATGAGGCGAATTCACCATAGACAAAAGAGTTGTTCAGAGTAAAACTCAACACTTGGTTGTATGATTTAAGTTGTTGGAATTTATGGTTCCCCAATTTGACTTGGACCTTGATCAAGTGTTTAGCCTAGTCTTTACAAACCAAAAATATGACTCATTCTCTTTTTGGTAGAGGAGGATAGGTTTAAATCTAAAGGCATTGTACCTTTGGGGAGGATTTGAATGGTCCAAATTTAGATTATTTTTATGAAGTTATAATTTTGGTACCAATATAAAAATGTAGGATTTTAGAAATTGCGATTAGAAAATTCAAATAAGATTGTGGTTCTTCAAAGAAAAAGAAAGGGCAGAAACTTGAGACCTAGAAAGTTGTTGAAGGGGATTCCTAATAGACTATGATTTTTTTTAGTAAACTAGTGAAAGAGATTAGTTTGCTTTAACTTTGTGTCTTGGGCTAATTATTTTTCATTATTTCTAATCTTCTTGTAGGATAGAATCATTTCTCTCCATTTTATTTTTCTTTATACTCTTCTTTCAAAGGATTTCTTTTAGCTCTTATCTCTCTTTTGTTTCTTTGCTCTCTATTTAGCATATTTGGTGTAATTTGAAATCATTGATGTTTTAATTAAAAAGAGGGGATCCTCACTCCACAACTTATAAATAAATAAAAACTTACAATACAACTAAGAATATTTTGATACTATTCTCTCTATCCACTTTAGTCTAATTTTACTTGACTATTAAATTTTATTATATTATTTTTGAGTTATCCTCCCATGTTCCAACTTAGAGCAAGAGCCTATATCATTTCCAAGAAGAAATAATTGAGTTGCAAAGTACTAAATAAATCTTGAATCGTACTAAGGTTTTAACTTACACCTTATCAATCTTGGCCAATCTTTCTTTTCTTTTCTTTTAAATTAGAATTGAACCTTTTCAAAATATACAAAATATAGTATTTAATCAAATGTATTGCTTAATTTGCTACAACTTACATGAGGTTGTGTCTGAATGTAACTTCTCCATTTTCATGTCTAGCTTACCATTACGTAGTTCTACCTTATATTCAAACCTTTCTTCCCCCTTTTAAGCTACAACTTTGGTAATTTATATCATATATAAACATTCAAATATGCTTATAGAGTTTAAAGTTCTATTCAATGACCCCCGCAACTATAATGTGCATGATCTTTGTCTTATCCTTCCATGTTGATTTGATAGTTTGGTAATGGTAGAGTAACTTTTATCTAATCCATGCATTTCTTATTTTTCTACCATATAATTTGCATCCACATGTAACTTCTCAATTGCTATACCCAACCCACCATTATGTAACTACCCTAATTCAAACCTTTCTTCCCCATTTTAAGCAAAAACATTGGTAATTTATAATCATTTATAAATGTCCAACTATGCTTATAAGATATAAATTTGTATTCAATGACCCTCACATCTACAACTCTTGTGGGCTTCCTATTATCCTTCCTTGTTGATTTTAGGACTCAAGAATGGTAGAAAATTTTCCTATCTCAATTGAACAATTTAGATCTTCACAGCATGCAACCTGAATTTTTTTCCCATGCTCTTGTTGCACCATACTTTTAAGAATTGAACAAAAATGAGCCATTGACTTCCAACTCCTCATGACCTTTCTTACACACCATTCAACCCATCATTCTATTCCCCTTACACATTTATTTCCCCAAAAATAAAAAATCAACAATTGAAACTATACATTGGATTTCAACAATATTTTTTGCTTGTTTTTACTTTGAGTTTGCAACTTAAAATTCTTTTGGCTTTTAGGTATTAACAAAGCTCCCTATAGAGCTTTTTATATGCCAAAGGATCAAAAAGTGGCTATTTCAAAGTGTCAGCCAAAATATGACCCTTTATGCACTCGTAACCATTTGCATAGACAACCAAAAAGTTTAAATGATTGATCCAATATTTTTACACAAATACCCCAATAACTAATGAAATTTTGCACAAATGCTCCAATAATTATGTACTATTTATACTAGTAAGCTTGCAAAATTAATCTAATTGCTAAATGCCCCAATAATACTGTATTAGTAGCTTATAGATAATTTTCTAATAGATTTTTAATTTTAAAAATCATATAAAATATATTAAAACATGTTCAACTAGTAGTGCTCTTCACCTATGTATCTTCGATAAAAGGAGTATTAATAGTTGTATGGTTTCTTATTTTTTCACATGCATAGTCAAGGTTGTGCCTTCCAAAAACGTGGAAACCATGTCTCTTCTTAATTGTACACTATCTCTTGTGCATCTAGAAACAAAAGTGCCATCTTAGGTCTTCACAGATTTAAGGTTAAATGCTTTAATTTGTATTTACATCCCTTTGGGCTTGTTATTAATTTTTCATTTATGTTTCTTTATTACTTCTTTATTGTCTATTTATATTTTCCCTTTTCTCTCATTCCTAATTTATTTTATTTCATTTTTATAGTTAGTGTTCATTGACCACATTACGCTCATGAATGAGGATGTGATAATATATTTATGACATTCTTTACATTAAAACTTAATGATCTCTATCAAGAAATCAAGCCATAGCCTATATCAAGAAAAAAATCCATTCAAATTAGTATAAATGTTGAGGTTATTTCCTCTAGGTTGAAGAAAATCAAGGTAAATAGTTATCCACTCTTGAACCCTTTGGAGGATGGGAGCAAGAGATCTTGAATCTTCTGGAGAATGGTAGCAAGAAAAGGTGGGCATGCCTTTTACCTTTACATATTCAATATTAAGTTAGCTTCTTTATCTCTGTATCCCAAAACTCAAAGTGGTTTAGTAGGCTCAATGAGTCAACACCAAAGTTGTAAGTCTCACTACATCTCAAAACGCAATAAAAAGAATCCTTATGGATAAGAAGACCTAAACATGCTATGAAAGCTAGATGGTCATAACTGAACTATGTGTTACCTTCCATGGAATTTAGAAAATAATTAAATAGTAGTATTGATCAGAATTAGTGCATGTTGGGTTGATCTCAGGTGCCCCAACAACTAATTAATGAATCTGTTGCATTGGTTGAAGATGATTGAATTCTCATTTTCCTATAGATTTTGTCTACCAATCAAGTGATTGCTTGCCTACTTCAAACTAATAACTAGGATCATTTATCACATACTTGTATATTAAGTATCCAATATGAATTCATTAATTAGACTTATAGGCTCATTTATTTGTCAAACCTAGGGATGTAGTCTTGAAATAAAATATATTCAGTAAGGGCCCATTTGGTTGTTGGTAAAGAAACAAAAAATTTGGAATACAGTTTCTACTTTCTATTTGGTTTGTCAATTGGAATAGGGAATAGGAATACATATTTCCTTTTTGCCTATAAAATGAGCTTATACCCATTCTAAAAAATAGTTGTTATTGGAATAGCCATTTCTAATCCCAATATGCATTCCTATTCTCCATTCCTATGCCAGCAACAAAACGGGCCCTAAGTTACCATGGTTGCCATAATTGTTCTACTACAAGTAAAAAAATGAATTTTCAGAAGCAAGTCTAGAAAGTAACTCTATTTTATCAATAATTCAAGGCCTAAAATATTATATGTTACACAAAAAATAATTAGCATTCAAACTTAGATCTATTATGACCATCTTGGTTGCAAGAAAAGTCATGTGTTTTGTTACCTAGTGGTTATAGGAATAGTAGAGTCTAAATAACTTCTACAAAAATGAGGAATGGGAATATTCAGCTTACCAACTGGAACCCCTTGAGTGGTCGAACCAGAACAAACTATGTAAGATATTGGATATAAACATATCATTTTTATTCATAACTGAAAATCACATCATACATGTTAAACTGGAAACTACACAACTTTGTTGCTAGAAAACACAGTATATTGACTTCTATCTATTTCACTCTTATTAAGAGAAGTCTTTAGCAACTTATTTATAATAAAAAATTTAAACTAAATCCTAACTATTGGTAATGTCCATAGCTAGATAAGTTATAGCAATTGGATTTCTTCTAGCTCTTATCTCTCTTTTGTTTCTTTGCTCTTTGTTTAGCATATTTGATGTACTTTGAAATCATTCGTGTTTTAATTAAAAAGAGGTGATCCTCACTCCATAAAGTTTATAAATAAATAAAAAATTACAATACAACTAAGAATATTTTGATACTATTTGATCTATCCACTTTAGTCTAATTTTAGTTGACTATTAAATTGTATTATATTATTTTTGAGCTATCCTCCCATGTTCCAAGTTAGAACAAGAGCCTATATCATTTCCAAGAAGAAATAATTGAGTTGCAAAGTACTAAATAAATCTTGAATTGTACTAAGGTTTTAACTTGACACCTTATCAATATTTTTCGATCTTTCTCTAAAAAAAAGATTATTATTGAACCTTTTCAAAATATAGTATTTAATCAAATGCATTTCTTATTTGCTACAACTTACACAAGGGTTGTGTCTAAATGTAACTTCTAGATTTCCATGTCTAGCTTACCATTACATAGTTCTACCTTAATCAAACCTTTATTCCCCTTTTAAGCTACAACTTTGGTAATTTATACTCATATATAAACATCAAAATATTCTTTTAGAGTTTAAAATTCTATTCAATGACCCCCATAATTGTAATTCTCGTGGGCTTCATCTTATCCTTCCATGTTGATTTCATAGCTTGGGAATGGTAGAGCTTTTATTTTATCCCTACATTTCTTATTTTTTAACCACTTACAAGGAATTTGTGTCCAAATGTAACTTCTAGATTGCTATCCCCAACCCACCATTATGTAACTACCCTAATTCAAACCTTTCTTCCCCATTTTGAGCAAAAACATTGGTAATCAAGGGGCGCATGCGCCAAAGTTCTTGCCTTCATGTTTTTATGGTTGACTGAAGTAGTATTGCATGAAGGGGAAATTAAATTAGTTACAATTTTTAGCAAAAACTTGGTGACAATAAATTTTTTCAGCTACTTTGAGCCTAAAAGCATAGAGTTGTCAAACAAACAATTCAACCATATAATTGGAAAAGAAGGAAAATATAGATTTATAGATAGAAAAGAAGGAAAATATAGATTTATAGATAGAAAGGAAGTATACGAAGATAGAACTAAAAGAGACAATGATATTATAAGGACAAGTAAAGGTAGAATAATAGAGAGAGTTGAAGAGAATTTTAAAAATATTAATAATTTTATTATTTTAAGAAAATATAAATAACAATAAAAATTATATTATATGAATGAACTACTCATTTCTACCAATTCAATTATAAGTTGAACTATTTAATTTTAAAAAAATCGTTGATTACTTAAATCAAAGTACCAAAATATGTAGTAAGTTTGAGGGGTAGTATTAATGGTATAAAATAAATTAAGTAAAATTGTAAAATAGTAGCTAGTAAAACATAGTGTAAACTTTAAAAAAATAACATTTTGCAATCGTCAAAAATAAAAATCAATGTAAAACTAATAAGAAATATATAAAAAATAAAAACATTTATTTCTATATTTGAACTTGGTAAGATAGCTAGTAAAATATTATATAAACTTAAAGAAATAACATTTTACAAATTACAAAAATAAACATCAATGTAAAACTAATAATAAATATATTTAAAATAAGAAATATAAAATATTTAACTCTATATTTGATTAAAATATCAAAGATACAACTTAAAAAACATTTAACTCTATAAATACATATGACTTCTTCTTCATAAACTATCTTAAATAATAAATATATTTAAAATAAGAAATATAAAACATTTAACTCTATATTTGATTAAAATATCTTTATTTGAACATGGTAAGAAAAATAGATAATGATATTTAATATTGATTAGACATTCATCTGTGAGGTGGAAGATAAAAATGATAGTTTTTAAAAAAGTTAATCCACTTGTCAAAAATGTGGAAAAGATAAAGTTCTAATTAATGCATTCATTAATACATGATAGAGTTGTTAAGAAAATATTTGTATTTTTGTTGGAGAAAATTGAATTTTTTCATTGCCAAAAATAGAATGGTCCAACAAAATGAACAAAAAATGTGATTTATAAAATAATGAAAAAATAGAAAAAGATATAAACATTTGAAGTTTATTTTAATCTTTTAGATCCTATGAATTGATTGGTCAATTAAATTGAAAAATTGAATTGAGTGAAAACAATAGTATCTTGCCAAAGGCAGGAACTAATAATAATCAATTATAGATATCCAAAGATGCTTTTAGGATATAAATTTGTATTCAATGACCCTCACATCTACAACTCTCATAGGCTTCCTATTATCCTTCCTTATTAATTTTAGGACTCGAGAATGGTAGAAAATTGTCCTATCTCAATTGAACAATTTAGATCTCCATGACATGAAAGTTGAATTCTGTTCACATGCTCTTGTTGCACCATAACTTTAAGAATTAAACAAAAATGAGTCATTGACTTCTAACTCCTCATGACCTTTCATACACGCCATTCAACTCATCCTTCTATTCCCCTTACACATTTATTTCTCAAATTTGTATTTCCACAATTAAAACTATAAATTGGATTTCAACAATATTTTTTTCTTGTTTTTACTTTTGAGTTTGCAACTTAGAATTTTTTTGGCTTTTAGGTATTAACAAAGCTCCCTATAGAATTTTTTATGAGCCAAAGGATCACAAAGTGGCTATTTCAAAGTGTCAGCCAAAATATGACCCTTTATGCACTCTTAACCATTTGCATAGACAACCAAAAAGTTTAAATGATTGATCCAATATTTTTACACAAATACCCCAATAACTAATGAAATTTTGCACAAATGCTCCAATAATTATGTACTATTTATACTAGTAAGCTTACAAAATTAATCTAATTGCTAAATGCCCCAATAATATTGTACTAGTGGCTTATAGATAATTTTCTAATAGATTTTTAATTGAAAAAATCATATAAAATATATTAAAGCATGATCAATTGGTAGTGCTCTTCACCTATGTATCTTCAATAAAAGGAGTATTCATAGTTGTATGGTGTCTTGTTTTTTCACATATATAGTCAAGGTCAATGCCTTCCACAAGCATGGAAACCATGTCTTTGTTGATCACATGACAATATATATTATCAATTAGTGTCAAAACAATTAGTCATAATGAAAAGATAGTTGCAACCAAGTCACTAGTATGTAGTGTTAATTGAGATCACGAAGGATCCAAGCAAACAAGTTAACCTTGCTAAAAGTTGTAGTGTCAACTGAGTTGATAGTTCACACTGAGCTCTAGTGTCAACTAAGTTGACTGTGTCTACCGAGCTCCTATGTGAACCAAGTTAGTAGAGCAGTATTGTTCCAAGGTAATAATCAAGATGGTAGAACAATGCAAGTTGAGTTAGAAGTGTCTACTGAGTCATCAATGTGAACCAAGAACCAAGCATCTACCAAGTGCCAGAGTTATCCAAGGAGACAGTGGTGACCAAGTGTTTCCAGTCTCGCTCAAGCAATCTCATTGACCCAAGTTACAGCACTAAGCCGACTTGGAATTGTTTTGGAAATAGTTGAGTTGTATCCAACCTATGTAATAACTATTTGGATGTATATAAGTATAATGTATTTTGTTTATCTAAAGTATATTTTATTGTATCATATTCAAGAATTACCAAATATGTAAGGGCAGATTGTTTAGAAGGCTACAAGCATCACAAGGAAAGGAAGAGACTCATCTACCACAATCATCTGATCAGTTTTACTTCAAAGTATCTTAATCATAAATCATAGTTGTATTTCAAAGATCAATCTATTAATTCATCCTAATAGGTACATCACTCTCAAATCCTTTAATAGGCTAGACTTAACAATCCTTGCAAAAACTCCCACTAGTACATTTGAGGTCATTTTTTGACCAATATTGGTCAAAATTTTGACCCAACTTTTGACCAAATTTGACCAAACAGATGATGGCACAATTTCTACCAAGAATTGGTCAAAATTTTGACCAATGCTTCTACTAGAATTGGTCAAAATTTTGACCAATTCTTCCACCAGAATTGGTTGACACTTTGACCAATGCTTCCATAAGAATTGGTCAAAATTTTGACCAACACTTCTACTTGCATTGGTTGAAATTTTGACCAATTCTTGTGGAAGCATTTGTCAAAAAATTTGACAGTTGATGGCATAATTTCTGCCAAGAATTGGTTGAACTTTCAACCAATGCTTCTCTGACTTTTATCAAAATTTTGACCAATTCTTGTGAAAGCATTGGTCAAAAGTTCAACCAATTCTGTAAAAGCATTGGTTGAAATTTTGACCAATGCTTGGTCAAAATTTTGAGGCTCACATTTGTTGAGGTCCACTTTAGCAATGGCCCTTCCTGTGAAATTATTTTCTAAAACCTTTCTAATGAGATAATGTGTTATGAGCTCTTCATCAATGGGATGGAACATGAATCTAGGAGGTAGTTGTGCATCACCCATATCATGATTGTAACTAAAGTTAAGAGCCTCTATTATTGAATTCTCTTCCCTATCACCCATATTCATATCCTTTGCTATTCATTCCCTATCTTGATAAATGCATCATGTGAATTATAAATAGCAAAGGAAATGAATATGGGTGATAGGGAAGAGAATTCAATAATAGAGGCTCTTAACTTTAGTTACAGTCATGATATGGGTGATGCACAAATGCCTCCTAGATTCACGTTCCATCCCACTGATGAAGAGCTCATAACACATTATCTCAAAGGTTTTAGATAGCAATTTCATAGGAAGGGCCATTACTGAAGTGGACCTCAACAAGTGTGAGCCTTAGGGAGGGTTCAATTCCCTCCTTTATTATTCACTATGTGTATAATCTCACACATCAATTTGATCTTGAATGATGATATGTACTGAATGCTAAGTGTCTATGTTGAGTGCTCCAAAACCATCAATTTCATGCCTTCATCTGTACACAATGTCTTTCTACTTTCTTTCTACTCACATGCCCATTTCATTTCATATGATCATCTGAAAATTGTGTCACTCTAAGCTCTCAATTATTTCCTCTTGATTGATCATCTCATAACTATTGAATGAGAGCTTTGGGATAAGCTATAGGCATCCATCAAAGCATAAAGGATTTTGTTAGATGGTGTAGATGAAGTAGTAGCATTTGCCTTGCGAGACATCCTTGCAAAATGGAAGCATAGATAAGTCATGTGAACTGTTTGATAGGATGCCTGAACATAATGTGGTCATCAAAAGCCATGGTTACTGGATATGCACAAAATAGATATATTGAGAGAATATTTTTTTTAAGTTGCAGGAAAGGAAATTCTAATCCTACAACATCGAGATGCTGAACCAAACTGTAACAAGAACTGACCCCACAGCTTAACTTGCCAACATACATAAAGGTAAGTTTGTTGAAAAATTAGGCAGTTGAAACATCTCAAGATCTGTTAGTGACATCATCTATAAGATATTATGTATTTGAATTGATGTTCTCAAATAATGATGCACAATGCACCAATATAGAAAATTTAGAATAACAACCCTTGTAATGCAGGAAATTTTAGATGTGGCAAGTGAATTTGGTAAAACTACAACATAAAAGACTACAAAAACCAAGCCACGTTGGTTTGAATTAAATAGACCACTCTACATCATTGTCAGAAAAATGCTGAAAAGCACAAAATCAGTAAACTCTACAAAGAACCTAGGTGAAAAAAAAAGCAATTATACACTATCAATGCAAGATATAAAGGACATCTTTCAGGTTTAGATCATCAAACAGAAAAAAATGATCAATTTGTTACAGTAACATGCCTCTAGTAACACTCTAAACAAGGCATTACAAGTCCAAAGGATGTATGAGGCTCTTCTAATTTTTCCCATTAATGTGTGTAGAAAGAATAACTTACTTCCATTGAAATGATGTACCCTTATCTTTGCAAGAATAGCATAGTACTCTATTTCTTATCTATGAAGAGGAGGGCAGTTGTTTGCAATTATAATAAGCTTTCTTGCAAACCAATAAAACATGCAGTGGTCAGTAACCTATCATTTATAAAAGAAGTGTACTTGGAAGCCATACTCATTACATTTGAATATCCCATTCTCTTCAACATCTAGACTTGTGCAAACATAAATGTAAATCCCATGATCCATAAGTTCTCAACACTCACCACATAGCTCCTAAGATCTCAAAGTACTTAATGATTAATTCATCTTTCAAAGTACTTAACACCATAGCTTCCACAATCACTAGATTACATCCTACACATGATTAGCATTAAATTCATTTTGAGAAATTCATATCCCTAAAACAATTTTGGGACTAAAGAAATTTATATATTTGAACATGATTTCTTTAAAAAAATGTTGGAACATGAATACAATAAAGCTGTATGATAAAAGCTTAACTTATAACCCATGTTGAAAATTTTGTGCAGTAAAAAATAATTAAAGCAATGGAACCCTTGAAAAATTTACACGTATTTGATGTCCAAGCTATAAACAAAAAATTTGGAGCAATGGATCCATATAAATAATAAAATATGAATGTAGAGAGCTTGCCAAGTTATGGACTAGATCAAAATTTTCCAAGCCAAAAGGGATCATCGCTTTCCCAATCAAAAATATCCTCATTTCCATCTCCACTTTGATTAAATAAACCTTGCAATGTTGAGCCTATCTGCTCTGCATCAAAGCAATCAGTGAAATTAGATCTAGTTTGTGCTTCAACCTCCACTTCCTCACATCTCTCTCCCAATGTAGAAGCTATTAAATTGTTTTTCTCAATATCACTACATCCTTCTTGATTAGCCATATCATGCCAACCAATCTGTGGAATACATTCAATGGGTTTTGCAATGAATGGCATTGTTGAAACATTAAAAGAAGGAGCTTCATGAAATGGGTTACATCCAGAGATGAAAAAAGCATCAACACCAATGTGAGTTG
Source organism: Cupressus sempervirens (assembly GCA_028749045.1). NCBI lineage: Eukaryota > Viridiplantae > Streptophyta > Pinopsida > Cupressales > Cupressaceae > Cupressus > Cupressus sempervirens. The sequence goes on from CM053786.1 coordinate 198,087,708, forward strand.
GATATAAATTTTGGTTGTTGGAAATAAACTCTCCATTAAACTAAGGTGGACTTAACATATTGTTTTGAGAAGTGAAGATAACTTGATTGCACCTTTGTTTATAAAGAGGATCTTGTGGAGTGCATTCTCTTTTAACACAACTTGTCCCCTCATGTTCTGAATATCCAATTGGGATTTTGTGGAATGAGTTCATATTTTTGTCCTTTTTGTGGGAAGAAGTTCCAGTGTATGGACGAGCACCCATAGTAAATTTTTGTGTATCGATGTGACAAAGAAAGCAAGGCTTCAAATGGATTTGCAGTGCTGCCAGTTGTTGAGATAGTGAAATGTGCAACTGTGACAAGTATTGCAGAAAGGGTAGAGAGGAGTTTTGCAACATCTGAAGCATCAAAAAAGACATGGTCACCTGGGCATGTCCAGGGGCTATTTGGAGGAAGAAGAGATTCTTGGAATATGTTCTCATAATGGACTCCAACAACCACCATACATGGTGCAGGGCACCCTAGCAAAAGCATGAGAGGAGATTCATTTAGACTCATGAAGATCAAAGTGATCTTGAAAGATTAAGAGTTAAATGTAATTAGATCTATGATCCATCTTTTTATTTGATGTTTTGATGTAATGAAGCCTAAAACTATAAAGGCAATGTAATAGAGGTAAATGGTATTGAAAGATTAAAATGCACCTAAGGGGTTATTAAGGGTAATTTTGTTGATCCTAGCCTAGTTATGGGATTTAAAGACCTATATGGTATTGTACCAATGTAATATGGTCTCTAAAAGCCATTAAATATTGTAAAAGCACTAAAAGTGCTCAAAAGTTGTACTTTACCATGTTGGCAATTTAGGTCTGGTAAGGCTTGTAAGGGGTTTAGGTGTCTTTAGAAGAGTTAGTGAAGTTATAAAACCTTTGAAAAGGTTATTGAAATGTATTAAAGGCATATATAATTGTAAGTTGTCAAAGTTGTGTCAACTTAGACAAAAAAATTTAATTTATAACTAACTAGTAATAGTCAAATAACTGACTATTACAGTTAGACAATAGTGGTTATTGGCCTTGTTTAGCTATTTAGTGGAAGGTGATCAAGTTGTAGAGGTAATGGAGTGTTGGTGTTTGGAATAATAAGACATATAATAGATTCTGGAAGAAATAAAAACAAGTTTTTTCTCTATTAACTAGCCACTATTCCTTGGGTACAGTCATAACCAATACTCTAAAATGATATTTGAGTTTGGCTCTCAATTGATGATGATGTAGGAACCTTAAGGAAGTTGTCTCCTATTCTTTTCACTCATTTTCTTCCTTATTTCATAATTTTTAGGTTCAAATAATTGGGCTAGTGTTTGTAAGACGGTGATTAACAGAGCACAGTCGGGTTTAGATTTGAATTTTTCTATGTGATTGGTGGAAGATTGCCACAATGTTTTACATACTCATATATTATTTGTTTTCTGTAGGAGAATAGAGAATCTTGGTGGAGAAGTAGTGTTGAGTGTTTATTTGTTGATTGTGAAAGAGTCTGTGTGAGCACCAATAAACATGAATGGGCTTTCCTTCAAGGATAATGATATTTGGAGAAGGAATATGTATGGGGAGGAAATTTATGAAGTTTTGCTGCAGTCCTTTTGTTTTGGTGATGTTGTTAAAGGTCTCATTGAACAAGCCCTAGTTTAGTGACCGTAGAACTAAGGGTTTGGCAGAAAATGAATTGGATGGCTAATAGAACCATGGAGGTTTAAAAATATCTTGTTTTATGAGCCCTAGAAATACTATTTCAATGTTTTGGGACAAGAGAATAAGTGGAGCTATGAGTTGCTTTGAAAATGGGAGAGAAGTAGGCCTTGTTTGGTGTAACTAGGGGTATTAGATCTTGGGTATGGTCCAAAATAGTTGATATTGAAGCTTAGGGAGGATGTATAGATCCCAAAAGTGTATCTTAATCAGGTTCTAGTTTTCCTAGTTGTTTGGGAAATATTGGAGAAAAATCCAAATTAGTGACTGGTGAAGGCTATTACCTTTAAGGGCTAGATATGAATGTTGGGTAAGAGATTAGTTGTACAGAATGAATGGATGGATGGGACATGGTGGAAAGGCCATGAGGAGATGATTCATGAAGGAAGAATGAAGGTTGAATCCTTGGAAGAAGTTATGGTGTTTAGGAAGCACTAAGTGTACTTGGGGTAGCTTGGAAGGTAAGTCCTTGAGGGGACATTGGAGTAAAGAGTTGTTGCTAAATGAATGGATTTGCTATCTAATATGAGGAAGATGGATAACACACACCACCTCTACATCAATGCAACTCCCAAGTTGACTATTCCAGCCACTATTGTACCAATAAAATGCATTTCAACAAACAAGTGTGTTAGGATGCCATTACTGCAATGGAATAGTTCATCAAAATTATGACTTTTGGTTTCATCAATTTAAGATTGCTTATGAAGATTGATATCCTACCATTGTATTATGGAAGTGTGAAAATAGTAGAGGAGAGGATTCAATAGTCATATATGTTTCAAACACATTAACATTAAGCTTCACATTAGTAATATTTGTTTATGAATTTGAGTGATACCACCCTATGATCCAAGGGATCTTAAACATCAAGTGTAAACTCTTAATCAATTATAATCCTCTCAAATGGTAACTTTAAACTCTTACATCATAGATATTTGTTAAAAAATTTGAGTGATTCCCTATGATCTAGGAGCTCAATCAGTAACTTTAAACTCTCACATTAGAGATATTTTCCAACAAATTTTGAGTGATATCCTATGGGATATCAAATAGAAAACTTTTATTCTTAACCACCTTTGATCCTTTCAAACAATAACTTCAAACTCTTACATCAGAGATATTTTTTTAGCAAATTTGAGTGATCATTAAATCAGTGATAACTCACTGTGTATCTTGTGAAAAACATATTATTTCTAGTTCTAAGTTGATATACAAACATACATAATGAATCTAGAAAGGAGAGGGTATTACAGAATGTACCTGCACAAGAAACATGGAGTGAGGTGGGATTTTCATATAATGTCCCAACTTGAAGTCTGACAAGAATGAAATCACTTGACTCATACTCATGTACCCGTATACCTTGAAGCATACATTTGCAATGGGCTTTCCAAGAAGAATGTATCCCATTATATACTCTATTATTATGTTCAACCCTGGTGTCTGTACATTAACTAAAATTAGAATCTTCCATGAATTGAATTAGCAAGCATAATTATTTTTCATCAATATGCTCTAGTTTTACCTGATTAGTAGTGGCAATAATAACACTAATGGGAAAAGTGAAAAGGGATGCTAAAGCACAAGCTAGGATTACACCCCACCATGGAAGTTGCACCTGTTCCTTCTAAAACTCACACAATGCAAATAAAATAGCCACAGTAGCTGCAAGGAGAGTAGTGGCAGTAATAACACTGATGGGCAAAGTGAAAAGGGATGCTAAAGCACGAGCCAGTATTAGACCCCACCATGGAAGTTGCACTTGTTCCTTGTAAAACTCACACAGTGCAAATAAAATAGCCACAGTAGCTGCAAGGAGAGTAGTGGCAATAATAACACTGATGGGCAAATTGAAAATGGATGCTAAAGCACAAGCCAAGACTAGACCCCACCATGGAAGTTGCACCTGTTCCTTGTAAAACTCACATAGTGCAAATAAAATAGCCACAGTAGCTGCAAGGAGAGCATAGAACCACCATTGTGGGATGTTTTCATATTTCCACATCAATTTAGTATGGATATCAGTTGGACTGCTTCTAGATGTTGTGTCCCTTTGCCATATTTCCCTGAAGAGAGGACATTAGAACAACACAAACAATTTTTTGTGTCAAAAATAAAAAATCAAAATAATTGGTACCCTTCAAACACAATCAAAACTCTAGCCTATTTACCAATACCCTACCTTCCATAGAAGAGAGAAACATGTGTGACTGTGAAATTATGGTATTAAGTACTTTGAAATCTTAGGAGCTATGTGGTGAGTGTTGAGAACTTATGGTTCATGGGATTTACATTTATGTTTGCACATGTCCAAATGTTGAAGAGAATGGGATATTCAAATGTAATGAGTATGGCTTCCAAGTACACTTCTTTTGTAAATGACAGGTTACTGCCCACTGCATGTTTTATTGGTTTGCAAGAAAGCTTATTATAATTGCAAACAACTGCCCTCCTCTTCGTAGATCAAAAATAGAGTACTATGCTATGCTTGCAAAGATTGGGGTAAATCATTTTAATAGAAGTAATTTATTCTTTCTAAACACATTAATGGGAAAAATTAGAAGAGCCTCATACATCCTCTGGACCTGTAATGGCTTGTAATGTATCCATGGCTTCTTAAATAGTTTAATGGCTTCTTAAAAATTAGAAGAGCCTCATACATCCTCTAGACCTATACTGATCCAAAACCCTACCTGGTGTTCCAACTAGTAGATGTACTGACTGGTACAACCACATGATATCATCCTTTAGACTAGTTCCCCCTGTGGTAACCATTATTTGAATTTTCAAATGCTTCGTAAGCTCTTTGCATACTTGCAATTTTTGAAGTGCCAACTCTCTTGTCAGAACCCAAAGGAGCAGTACACAAAAATTTCATATAGCTAATAAGTGAAACCAGAAAGCCAATAACTTCCCAAAGATTTATCTTTGTGCCATTTATGCTATATTACTTTGGCCACTAGTGACCAATTACATAAATATTACAAGAAGTCATTATATGCATTGACCTTCAACATAAAGTCATTATATGCTCTATGTTGCTCTATCAACTAAAACATCATGACAATTAAAGCAGACACCAAATGAAATGAAAGATAGAGAGATGCCACCAATCACACTTTGTTAATATGACCAATTAATTTGCTATCTAGAAACAAATGTAAATTGTAATGCTGACCAAGTAAAATAATGTTTCAAAGTGGTCATGGCCAACTTAACCTAATATGGTTGATTGTGAGGCCTTAGCCCGACCCATCATGGCATGGATATTTTACTTACATTTTGATATTCGAGACCTTGATATTTTGACAGACTTATATGGACAATGGATTTTTTAATATATGGATTTTGATACCTTAGTAGTGTTTTTACATTGTTATATGCATTAAGACCTGTTATTGTGTGAGAATGTTCGAACATATAGGGATGCAGCTTTATGACATGATATTATCAGATTTTGATGCAATGTGAAATGTTAATTTGATTCTGATGACTTTTGATGTATAGATAAATTTTACTTTGATTATGATGCTTTATGACATACAGATGAATGGTTAGGGTATGTAGATAGATGTTAATTTGATTAATGATGACTTATGACATGTAGATTTTGATGTCTTAACATTTCAAATGGAATGATTGAAAAGGCTAGGAAAGGAAATCTAATTCAATTTATGTTAATATGGATATTAAATTATTATATGCACTTATGTTTTATATGTTATTTGACTCCTTCGACTACTGATTCTCCAATTAACGTGCAAGAAAAGGAACCATGGAAAACTAACATGGAAACAAGGTATAGACACATGTTTAAATGACACTGCCAAGGAGAATCTTTGTAAGATTCGTAAACCTTGTTGTGATGTGTTTATTTTGTAAACGTGTGACGTATGTGTGTAGTGCACGCAATTCCATAAGTAGGTCTGAATGTGTCATGTGTGATGTATAGTGCATTTTGTGTGTGTGTGTCACTTGACACTTGTATTCGTTATGTGAAATAACATGTTCTTTGATGATGGATCATGTGGCCACCTTATTCCAAGTAAAATGTCTTAATTGAGAAATTTGATTATTGCCAAAATTAGTAAAGAGAACAAGGCCATCACCATGAGAAAATTTGAAATTAGATTACCTAGCATTGGGAGGGCCATGAAGTAACTCTAAGTTGAGTTTGTGACAAAAATAAACCCTACCCATGTTAGTACCTTAAGTGAGAGGGCAAATAATGACCTCTACGGTGCCTAGTCCACCTAGGAGACCTTTAAAAAGTTGTATTCTTTATTGAATTCGAAAATGAGAGGGATATATAAGGGTAAGGCTAAATTGGAAACTCACTTGGCCACTCTCTATCTTTAGAGACAACTAGGGTTTGGAGAAAGAGGGAGCTCTGCTACAATTATCCATTGCCATTTTCTTGGAGTGAGGTTGGTACCTTGACCATGGTGTTCATCATTTTGTATGTAGATTAGATGTGGTGTTCTTCATTTCATGGTGAAATTTTTTTGTGTATTGTAGTTGGGTTGTGGAAAAAGATCTTGTTGTAGTGTTGTATGTGAAAATTTTGTGTGAATCCTTCCTTGAATCTTGCTTGTTTTCATGTTATGTGTTTTGTGAATGGGTGTGAAGCATCACTCACCCTTGGGAGGGAAGAGATGCTTGGGTGAAGGGGTTAGTTGGGCTCACACATGTAGTTGAGAAACTCTCCCATGTGTGGAGATGATTGTATATGTTCAATGGAATGTGTTCATCTTGCTTACATGCATTTTGGGAGGTATAAGGAGGTGTGTGGAAGGAAGATATTGGGTATCTTGTTTACTTGCATTTTGGGAAGTATAAGGAGGTGTGTGGAAGGAAGATATTGTAAGCCCTAAAAGGGCATTTTGATAATGAGAATATGTGTATATTGTGATTCATAGCTTTGGAAATCCTCCTCATGGTGAGAGCCCACCTTCACCCTATTCTTGATTCAATTATTGAATCTTGTGCAAAGCCTTGGGATGGGATGTGTTGCAATGTATTGTGTTAAATGTTGTTATATTGTTGAGAATATGCATGGCATGTGTATGTGTAGTATGCAACCATTTATGCCTTGTTTCCCCAAGCTTGGTGGGTGGCCTCCTTGAGGCCTAGGTTGCGAGGTGAGCCTCCATGGTTTCCAAATTCTTTTCTTTTTGTTTCTTTTGCAGGTTTTCTTTTGATGGGATTGGAAGCTTGAAGTTATGTAGTACATTCATGCATAAGAGAGAAAGACTCTTAAATATTGTATTGGAAATGGAGTAACAAACTCCACATGCTATGTGAAGTAGTTTTCATCGTAGGAGAATTGTCATTTTGCTCATGCATATGTTCATAGAGTGAGAGATTTGCAAATCTATGTATCAAATGGTCCTTCCATTGTATATAGCTTGATATGGTCATTTCACCACCCTTGTTATGCTTTATATTGTGATTGAAAGTAAAATTTGAAAGAAATATGAAGGAGAGATTTTGTTATGATGATATTGTCTTTTCTATACTTAAATATGGAATGAGTGAAGGAATGAATTCGTGTCATTTTGCACTAATAAAAATGAACTGGACATTAAAGTATTTTGAATATATGATGCAATGAATTTTTAGTTTCAAAGATTTCTTGAGTTCCATATTGCAACTTGATTTTTGTTAGCAACATGATAGTTGTTTCATATTAAATTATTTATTAGGATAGAAAAAAATGATAATGCATAATATAATAATAGATCATCACAAACTTAATCTTAACATCCATAGAGAATGTATGAGAGGAACTAGAAAAATAGCAAGCTTAAATGAGACCTGTAGATGTATATTTGCATTTTGGAAAATGTATGGACCAAGCAAAAAAAGTCTCACTCTATTATAGACAAATTAAATAATAGACCCTATATAAAATATTAGTATCTTGGATTGACAAGTTAGAAATAAATCTTTTCCAATAATCTACCATATTAAATAAGGGTCAGACATAGTCCTTATTAGGTTATGACCTTAAGCAAGGGACAAGTACACATTAAAAAAAAATTGATAGAAAATAAATATAAATTATTTTTTATAATTGCTACTGATTGAACACAATAAATGAAAATATATATTTATTCTAACAATCCCTTCTTACCTAATCTTGGAGTATTGCAAGAAATAATTTTCAAATTTAAAAAGGGGGCACTTGCAAGGTTTCCACCTACCTAGCTGACCATCCCATGATGCTACCATCAAGAAAGCATTAATTTAGACTAGTGTTAAAACATCTAACCCCACCCCTAGGTGATACATGCTACCCAGGCAAGAGGATCGATTGCCTGGGTATGCCCATGGATACCCATTCTCCATCCATTCCACTGTACTGTACTCTGCAGTCCTGACTCATATTGTTGTTCGTGTAGTCAGTTTGAAATGAAAATCGTAGTGAAATAATTCATGCTTCAATAAATTGTCAGAGGCATTGCTGAAACAGTCATCATCTACTTTACAGATACGAATCACGGAAATATCAGATGACTATGTAAAGCAGCCACAATGGAAACCAAACCAATAGATAGAGTATGTATTTATCAATGAAATTCTTAAACGAGAATTGTAATTAAATTAAACCATTTTTCATTCTGAGCAATACCATGATTGCTATTGATAAAGCTTAATTTCATTATAAGATAATTACAAAATCAACAGACATGTCATTAGAAACTTTATTAACATGACAAAATCATCCATAAAGTCTTGACTTGTTTATCCGTCCCTAATAATACTTGAGCATGTTGTCTAACAGACCTAAACATTTTTCCTAACTCCAAATATGCGATAGAAATATGTGTCCAATGTCATTCTCCCAAGAAATCTGAAGACGAATAGATTTTATTATTATATTTACAATATAATTTTTAATTACGAAAAAACAAACTAATTAAAATAAGTCATTTTAAGAACAAATTATTTTAAGTGCATTAAAACTTATATATATATAATTTTGTAATTTTAATTTTTTTTTTTTAAATTGTTTCTTATTAAGTCGAGAGGCTTTCTACAGTGAGAGCATTCGTCAATGTAAACTTTTGAGCAATTTTGAAAAATTTGACAGGTAGCAATTTTGGCTAAACCTTAGTCTTTCATTATGCCTTATATACAGATTCCAATACCTAATACATGCAAGTAGAAGTATTATGTAATTTAAGATCTTATATTTGTATTTTTCTGAACCAATTCTTCCTTAGTGGTGAGCATTGAGGGTGCTGCTTGATCCCTAAACTCGTAAGGGCGGATTATGAATGTGGAATAAGTTATTTCAAATGTTGATTAATCTTTCAATCAGGTTTAAATTTGCATTCTTGATATATATTCTAAAACCTAAACTAATATCTTATAAGTATTTATAAGTAGTAATTAATAATATGTTTTTTGATATCTATTTGAATTGTCAATTTTATGAATTGTTTAGAATTTAATTATTATAATAAAAATTTAGTAAACATTAAACATTTAAAAGATCTCATTTTTCTAATTAAGAATAAAATATTTCTATATTGACAAAATGTATTTTTATCTAGAAGTTTCTATTTTTTTACAAAATATTTATGTGAAGCATTTTTTTTAAGAAGTTTCTATTTTTTCACACTTTTCAATGAGAAATATTTATGTGAACTATATTAAAAAGTTCAAATATTCTAAAGACACAAAGCAAATTTATAGAAACTTCCTACTTTTCTAATTGAAATTAAAGATTTTTAGAAGTAGTGAGAAACTATATATTAGAAAAGTCTCATTACCATTTCATATATATAATTTTAGAAGTCAAAGAATATTTTTAAAAGTATATAGAAAACTAATATGTTTCCATATTTTTCAATTGGATGATGTAATTTAGTTACAAATACTTAAATAAAAGGTTATGAGATTTTTTTTCATATTTACACTCATAATAAATTCTTAGTTTTAAAGTTTTATTTTAATTAGAATTACAATTTTGTTTTCTATTATTAATAATCTTTTATAATTACTTTGAAAGTAAATCAATATGATTAGAACATAAATGGGAAAAAATATATATCATAGATTTTAGAGAGGAATAATTCATTAGTAATAATTAGCATGTCATGATATTAGTATGGTGAAATATTTTGATTATTAATTTTTGTATTATTGAGACAATAATTTGAAATGAAAATGAGTGTGAGGATATGAAATAAAAAATTAATTTGTAAGAATTAACACCCTAAATTATATAATTATATAGATACTGGCTTTCTCTGATTGTCACAATTACCTATTCTTAAAACAAGTTATTCAAAACATGGGATATATGCATGCCTTTCAAAGATTATATATTCTTAATATGATGGTATAACTAACATGGCACTAACAACTACTTTTTTACTAGCCATTTAAGAATATCAAAATAAATGAATGCAAGACCAAGACCACGAGCACTTAGAGATTTGAAGGATACTACTGCAATTGTTAGAAGTATGGACACAAATCATATGAATGCAGATCTAAGACCAATTGGAAATCAAACAAGTAGACAAAGGTACAACAAAATGGAAATTCCTATGATTGGGATTACAACACAAGGTACAGTTGTCACTATTGTCAAGAATATGGACATGTTCTTGAGAATTTCATTAGAACACATTTCAGAGGAAACTACAATAGATGGTTGGGTGAGGCTACATGCTTTAGTTGTCTCAAGACTAGTCATGTTAGCAGAAACTGTCCAACTAGATCACCAAGGCTGAGTAATGAAACCGATAAAGGCAAAGAGAAGGTCTTCTTAGTGTTTGTGTGAGAAGATGAATGCTAAGAGTAGAGACAACATTCACGGTGGTTGAGATGGCCATGAAAGATCTATACATTGAATAATAAATTTGAGAAGAACATAGTATAGAAGTGAAAGGACAGAGAAGACTTATCTAATCAGGAGGATCAAGGTTTAAATAGTAAGGAGAAGATTTAGCATCAAGCAAAAAGGTGCTAACCGAAGGATCATGGTGCTGAATCATTCTAACAAGTGATACAGAGAAAATCTTGTTGAAAATGATTGAAAAGATCATGAATGAAGGATAATAGAACTGGTAAAGAATGTTTTCAATCATTGTTTTGTCATTGATTCAAACTTGCTACTTATAGGAATGACAATTGCTTTAGTGATCCAAATACTATTAATTAGTTGATTGACAAGGAGGCGGCAATCAATAAGATGTAACTAGAGTACCTAGAGAAAGATTGAAGTTATGATGTTGTAATGAAGTATAAGGATCAGCTAAGCCATTGATGAAATAGTGTATTGATGACATACTCTAAGACACAGAGGATGGACACACTAAGACATATCAAAGATGTAAGGATTAACTGAGTTCATTAGAAAGAGCTGAGCAAGCTAGTTAGAGCTGAACAGATTCTCAGTTGAAGCCAAGCAAGTTCAACTTCAGTATAAGCTGAGTGATTACTCAAATGTCGAGTAACACAAAATTCTTCAGGTGCCAAGTAGCAGAAAAAGATAATGGATGCCGAGTAAGTTTTCAAGTGTTGAGCAAAGCCAAAATGCTTTAGGTGTCGAGCGCTAGTAAATAACATTAAGAAGCCAAGTAACACAAAATGTGATGAGCATCAGTAAACCAATAATGCGAAGTTGCTACATTATTTGTTAAAGACAAGATTCGCCAGATCAACAGTGATAAGGTTGTTACATCAAATTTTGTGAAGTAGTTGGAAGTTATGAATGATGAGTAGATGTCATAGAATTCTATGTAATCCATGCAAACCAATCCAAGGCGAATGCTAATGGATTTATCATGAAGTTTCCAGAAGAAACAATTCAGAGGGAAAAACAATACCGTTTTCTCAAGAGAAAATTAAGATTTGAGTAGGAAATGAAGAACATAACTTCGTTATAAGGAGTTACAGGTCAGAGATCAAATGTGCATGCAAGAGAGGGAATTGGTCATAAGTGTGATCATGCGAAGAAGTCAAGAGGACTAAGAACAGAGCATCAAGACTCTGAGTTGATCAAGTGACCAGAGATTGCATTGACATAACAAGTGGAAGAACTCAAGGAGACAGATCTTGAAGGGTGAACAAGCTATCAGCACTGCGAGGAAGAGAAGCCAAGCAAAGAAAGGAATTGAAGAGTGATCTAAAATCTGCATAATTAGGGTTGCAATCTGTATCAGGTCAAAACCCTTCTAATACTTTCTTACCATTGTATTAGATATTGAAACCCTACATTGCTAGGTTAGCTTAACAGCTAGGTGGATAAGCCTCAGGAAAAGAATAGAAGATCCCCAGGAGAAGGATAAAGAGATCCTCATGAGAAGGATAAAGAGATCCTCAGGAGAAGGATCAGAGATCCTTAGGAGGAGGATAGGAGATCCGTAGAGAGGGATGAAAGATTCTTTTGAGAAGGTGACTGCAAATCCCATAAGACTTGGGTGAGCCTAACAACTCTATGTAACTCCTTTAACAGGGTGACATTCCAAGTTGAATGTTCTTAAATCCTTTAACAATGTGTTGTAGCCTTTAATAGGACAAGCCTTTAATAGGGCAGACCATCAGAAGTGGTTGAAATCAATTGCGTAGTTATTTTGTGGGTATCATCCCCACTCCAGTTCTACCTTCTTATTCCTGGAGGGTTTCTGGGTTATCAAATCCTTAGTGTTATGGTGTGATGCATGTTTACTTTTCATGGTTGTTTAATGTTTAATTGCATGCATGATAATTTCAGTTATGTGCCATTAAGGATTTGCAGAAAAAGTTTTATTGGACATCATTGGACCTTGGATAACTGATTCACCCCCCCCTCTCAGTTATTCTAAAGAATTCTAACAAATCTCTTAACCAAGTAATCCTAATAAGCTTTTGTAAATCTCTTAACCGAGTGCTTGCTTATTGTAAGTTTAAATCCTCTAACAAGGTGAGACCTAACAGTCTTTGTAAGCCTTTAACAAGGAAGACTTTTCACAGGGTAGATCATAGATTATGATCAAACACACTATAGCCGTAATAGGTCACACTTTACAACTACAATAGTGAAGATTTGTGAGTGTCATTCCTACCCCATTTTTACCTTCTCATTGGAGGGTTTCTAGTTAACCAATTTACTGTATTGTGTATTATTTACTTTATGCTATGGATATGATGCATGCTATGTTATTTTTAGTTTACATGTTAAGTTATGAGATGGATGTTAGTGATATGTTTTAGAGACAAAATTTTTAAGTGTTGATTCACTGCCCTCCCCGGCGTGCCCCCCCCCCCCCCCTTCCTTTCCCATTGTTATTTCCAACATTTGTTTTATTTGTTTCATTATTCCTATTTTTATATAGATGCATGAACTTTTCTTCTTTTCTTTTCTAGCTCTTGTCCTAATGGTGGATCACTAGAGGATGACCACAATGAAAAAAAGTGTTATGTAATTTAATTATTTTTAAACTAGATTTGTTAAGTGTGTCCTTAATGTCTGAAATCTATGGCACAACATTTGAAATCCTTAAAAAAATCTAACTTATTTTGTTTACAATTTTCTACTAACTAAAACTATAATCAAATAAAAAATTTGTTCTTCACAAAAAATATGAATTCTAATCTAAAATATAAAATATAAAATAAATAGTTTGACTTCTTTTATTATGAATTTATTATTTATCAATTATTTTTATTTGTAATTTGAACTTATTAATAAAATTAGATAATATTAAGATATATTATATTAATATTTTTTGCATATCTTTTAGTTTCTCTATTAATTGAAGATTTTGTACAACCACATTTGAATCACTTTTGTAATTAAAATTTAATTTTAAAAAAATTATATTCTAAAATGAACAATAATATTAAAAAATTAATATGAAATTAATTATTTATAAAATATATTTTTGATTTCACAATAATAATATAAATTAGATTAAAATAATATTGAATTAATTATATATGACTTATTATTTTAAATCATATTTACAACTGATACATTCCTTTTTATGAAATTTTGTAATGAAAAAAACAAATTGAAAAGAAAAAACAAATAAAATAAATCATTATATGCATATAAGTACTTTAAAAGTAGGGATATCAAAAATAAATAAATAATCCATTTATTGATCAAAAAATAAAATAAATAAATAATATTTGATGTTATATGTGTGTGTTGTGCTTGCTATTTTGTGAAAAGATAGAGTTGAAAAGACAAGTGAGTAGATCCGTACACATGAATGGGTTTGAACATGGCAATGGCATCCATACATTTTAATTTACACTTTAGTTCATTGCCCCTTCCAATGGCTTCTCACATCATAACTTGTATAATTGAAGTTAGTTTTTTTTGGGGCAAACAGGGGAATAGACCCAATTACATAGTAAGGGGTTCAACAATTATTATGTTATGTTTGTGTTATAGGTATCTTCTAATTATTACTTTGAAAAGAGACATGTACTAATAGTCAAATTTTTTTTTAACTTTTTGGTTTGGTGATTGGTTCATTTGTACACCACTATTGAGACATTTTATCAAGACTGCTAAGACATTTAGCTTGAAATGACACTTTTGGACTACTTGTGCTCCACAATCCCTATAGAGAAATCTATGAAGATCTAAAAGATGAATGTAACACCCCGCTAAGGGATCCAAAAGAACTAACCTAAAGTTTTACTAAGTCTGCCAAACATTTTTTTTTAAAGAATAACATATACAACAATTATAAAATAATGGAAGTAATAACATACAATCATACATAAGCAACACATAATAGATTACATTCCTCAAGGATCCCATGACGTTGAATCACATTTAAACTTAAATAATACTAAGTCCAATAAATAACACATCCACATAAAAGAATAACTACAAGTTCAAATCCATTTAAATAATATACATTTGTTCTGAATGCCACTTGGCAATAATTATCCACTATACATGTCATAGGGTATGAAAGGTTGAAAGAATATACATTTATAAAATAGATTACATCATCCCTTTCGGATCCATGAAACAAACTACAATACAATAAGTAAAATCATCCATCATATAGATATAACCATCCATCATAATACACAAAGATCTAGAATGAAAGGAAATGTAGAACAAGGAACTCTAGTCATGGCATCAATGAACATATCTCAATGGTAAAAGTAAAAAGCACTACCACCTGACCTCATGGTAACCTAAAAATGTCCACTCCCACTGCACTGAGGAGATAGTCTCAAGTCCCAAATTGGATATCAATCCCAAAAATCAAAAGTAATATCTAGGTTGAAAGGAAAACCCTAAAAGTAATCTAACTCAAAGGTCCCAAGATAAAATGACATCTAAACCTAGAGGCTACAAGACACATAGGGAATCTATAATGCTAGTGAGCAAGTGTCATCACATGAGCCAACTCTAGGGTTACCCAGTTAGTCTTTTAATCCTCT
Source organism: Cupressus sempervirens (assembly GCA_028749045.1). Lineage (NCBI taxonomy): Eukaryota > Viridiplantae > Streptophyta > Pinopsida > Cupressales > Cupressaceae > Cupressus > Cupressus sempervirens. The sequence continues at coordinate 198,102,858 of CM053786.1, forward strand.
ATCCCCCTAGTGACTATATGTGACACTAGTATCCTTTCGTACTGACAAGGCATACTAACGATGCATAGTCGCAACCAAATGTCCTCTCTACTCCCATCCTAGTCTATACCAGCACTCGAGGCATGGGCAAGGAAATACAAATATTCTTATTAGGTTCATTTTACTCTCGTTTAGTGTAGTATTTTCACTTATTAACTACTTACAATGGGTTATCGTTAGCCTCTTTAGGGCCTTGGCCTCCATTGCAAGCCACTTCCCAACTTAACATATAGATAACCTACCCTAAGCTTAGCAAAGAAAAAAGATCTCAAAAGACTAAAACCATACATTAGTTCTCTAAACAAGCAGCTGACAAGTATAGAAATCACTTAGTCAAAGTACAATATCACAAATATGATAATCCTGACAAGACTGATCCAAGAAGGTACACGTAAGTCAAAACATAATCATCATATATAATCACCAAGACAATACTCTCCAACCTTTGGTAAACATTCTAAGACTGGTCAACACTCTAGTCAACCCCCAATTCTGACATACAAGAAAACACTCAATAAATGTGCAATTCATAGTTTTGTTTGATTTTGAAGACACACAGTCTAAGTTTACAGTTAGGTTTAAGTTTCCATTTTGTTGTACTTTTTTGGTCTGATTAAAGTTTACTATATTTCCTGTTTAGCTTAACCCATTTTCAAATTTAAATATGAATACCTTATTATCATAAACTCACAAAACAAACATTATCTCCATAACAATCTTAAATTTTAAATAATAATTATTAAATAATTAGTTTGCTATTATTTAATATTATTAAATTTTAAATAGAGAATTCCCACGATCAATATTTCTTTCATATTGTTATATCAACAATAATTTATTTATAACTAAATAAATTGAATTAGTTGTTTATAGCAATTATCTCAATAAAACCCTTTAGATTTTATCATATTTTAATAATTTAAGAAAATTATTAATAAACTTATTAATAAAACTTATTAAAATTAACTTTTAATTAATTACATTTTACCTAAATTAAATTTTAATTATCTAAAACTTAAATTTTAATTAAATTAAAAATTTAATAAATTAAATATAATATAATTAAAACTTTAAATAAATTAAATTTAAAAAATAATAATTTAAAAAGGGAACAATGTTTTTAAAGGTCTATTGGCCTACAAACCTACGATCACAAGTGTTACTATTGCCTACAGCCTTTAATGGTCATGAGCAGAGGTGGGGTGTGGGAATTGGTGGCCCTGCCCCAACTTAATTAATATATATAGATCAATGCATCAACACCTATTGGTAAGATAAATAATGATAAGTTTACAAGACATTTGAATCATCTTAATGGAGACAATGAAAGCAACTTTGATTCATATTCTACATGCTTCATTAATGGAGTTAATGATGTGTCTTCAAATAATGATTCTAATTCTTCTTCTTCACATGATGAAAGTGTTCTTGATAGTGGTGTAAGAAGTGGTTTTAAAATGTATAGTAACACTTTGTATGATAAAGATCTTGATAATAGTCAGCCCCTTTTTTGTCATAATGTCCAAAGAGGACCATTGCATGGAGTTATCAATCCATTGTTTGAGGAGAACTTTGAGCTTTTAGATTTAGTTGAGCTGGGTATATCTTTAAAAAAAAACTAAAAATCCCCCCACCCCCGCATTTTAATAAATGTTTTGTTTTTTTATAAATAAAAACAACATTTCCATAAAACTCATTATATATATATATATATATATATATATATATATATATATATATATATATATATATATATATATATATATATATATATATATATATATATAAAGAAATTTGTGAAAATATTTTGATAGGGGAAATCTGATAAACCAATCATATTTATATTCTAAAATTTCAATTTCTTTTCAAAACCATTCCCAATCAAAATACTAATTTCTTTATTCTATAGAATGACGATTTTCTAGTGTCTCAATTCTCATAATATAGATAGAATTTGATATGAATATCAGTATAATTTACAATGAAAGATTCATCACAAACAAATTTTGGAAAACAGATTCAACAAACATGGTGTAGACAAGAATTTCAAAAAACATAATTCATTATGCAAAAATAACACAAGACTCTACCTAAATTTAATGCTACTACACAACCACCCGAAGATTGTGAGAGAATTCACTATTCTCTCAAAACCTTCTTTTTGAAAATCCCTCCTCCAAAATCTCAGTCCCTACAAAATGAACTCTTAATCTTTGATAAGGAGTTCTTCCCTAAATTCGGGGCATTAATTATGCAATCACACGAGGGAACTCGTTGATCACAATCTTTTAACTCTTTATTTACTTTTTCGGATATTCATGGACACTTTTGCAATTTAAAATATCTTTATTAAATTAATTTCTCTTTTTCTATTTAATTAATTTTTGAAGCATTTTTAATAGAATATTTATTAACTTAAGTAATAATTTAATATTTAACATTTATTTAAAAATGATCTCCTAAATATATTATTATTAAATTAAATTAATATTGTTACACTCTAAAATTAGAACTATAAATTTCTCGTTAAATGTAATTCTTTTTATTTAATTAATTTTTCAATTAATTAAATATAATTAAATATTGAAATTATCTTAATAATTTTTCATTAAATTAAATCATTAATTATTCTTTAATTTGACTTAACTAATAGAAAAACCACCAAAGACCTAGAAGACAAAATATGAAAACTCATCATAAAATACAACATACAAGATCAAACTCAAAGGTTATAATCACAAATTTACATCATATGACAAATTCAAAAGGGTAATCATCTCAAATACTTGTCCTAATTTCTAGGACAATTGGTTTTAAGGTCAAGATTTGGACTCAAGAATTTATCTCCCCTCTCTTACCATTGAGATATTGCGATAAGGTACACTCATCCTGGCAATTCAAGGAAGTTGATACCCAATACCTGAAATCTACATAAAATCCACACATGTACAAACACATATATTCTAAACTAAAAAGACAATGGCAGGAAGTGGTGCATCATGTAGATCGCGACTAATAGGTGACTACAACTCCCTTCCTTAACCACATCAGAAACGTCACACATAGAGAAAATATACATGCATGCCATACACATGCAGTATGGGGTAAGTATTCATAGAAAACACATAAAAATAATCCATCTAACTAACATCATTAAATAACTAAAATCGTTGTAGATAATCATCATCAAGGTATAATCATGCACACATGAAATAATTGGTACCAAAGTAGTCTCATCATATAATCAACTGAGTATGAAAACAATATCTAATAATATGGAAAGTAATGTCACTGATCATCAAGCATAAACATAAACTAGCCTAAAAGAGTTCGGCAATAAAAATTGAAAAGTAAGCTAGGGGTAGGCACTACAATGAAACTTTAGTTTTAAACACTTCACTCACCTAAGAGAATTGACAAAATATGACTTACAATTTAGGAGTTCTAGGTGCACAAAATTAGTTTACTCTTAAAGGTGAGGTCCTAAGAAGGGACTTCCTAAAAAACTAAGCTTTCAAGAATATTTTAGATCTAATTATCCCATGAATTTTGTATAACACTTTTGCATGCAATAAATAGGTCATGGTCACAAACTATAATTAAGTGGAAGAAACTATCATAAAATTTATCTATTAAAATTTACTATTAATTTTAATCTTTAATTTTGATACATATTTGTGAAATTCTTTAATCTATACTAGTAGATTATTTATTTTTAAGTATTTTAATGTATAAAATTGATCATGTTTGTTATTAATTTTAATAGCTAGTTCAGAAACACATCAAATTTATAGATTAAATTTTGAAAAATATAAAATATGTTATCTAAATTTATAAATTTAATAGACATACATCAAAATTATAGATATAAAGTTGCAAACTATCCAACTTAGATCACAAAATGAAAACTCAAATAATTAAATATCAAATAAAATTTGAGTGAGCAAAAAAATTCACAAAACATTGATTTCATAAGTCGATGAAAAGGCACAGTTGAAAAGACTAGTGAGCAGTTCCATAGGCATATATGGGTTTGAACACTGCACTAGCATCCAAACGTTTTAATTTAGGCTTTAGCCATGACCCGGCTTAAAGATCACACACTAAGCGTTTGACTGCTTAGGTCGATCTTGTGGGGTCCATTTGTTTTCCATTTTCGTGAGTAGTCTCGTTACCACGCATGAGCCAAATCAAATTCAAATGCATCTACTTTTCTCGCTCGTATTACTTTACAAGGTGCACTCTCACTATTTCAACATATGCAACGAACAGGTTTACAACCGTATTAGTTTACATTTGACAGCCTACTTCCAGCCCGTGCTAAAATGGGAGCTTCTAATAATGGCGTTGTGATAGATTAGGTTAAACACAACAAAATAGATTTCTTGAAACAGCTTCAGGATTTTTCTGGCAGATGTGATTGATAGGTGTAAAGTCACACTCTGCAATTTTTGCCAGCACCTTCACGTCCACCATCAGCACAGCAGATCTTGATATGGATGTAGCACCCACCAAAGCTTTGTAGAATGGGGTTTTTTTCCTTTCAGATTTTATAGTTGAAAACAATCTTGTATTTTTTCTTGCAAAATGTGGAAGCACAAGAAAAGGTCTTTGACTGTTTCACAGAATGCCTCAAAGAGATTTTATAGATTTTATTTCATGGAACGCAATGATATGTGCAGAGTGGAAGCACGGACCAGGCATGTGAACAGTTTAAAGTTTTCTCTTGATGAACCATTTGCTAATGGAGTGCCTAGATTGCAGATTATTGACAAAATCGATTTGTTAGAAAGTCCTTGGGAAATTTCAAGAAAAATACAATCACCCCGTATACAACTAGACTCTGCAATGTTTGCCAGTAAAATGGAGGTTTTGGAACACTTTTTCAACAACTGTGAAAGCAATTTGGTCATTTCTTGTAATTGCAACTGCTCCAGTAGACCTTATTACAATGTATTCAATGTATTCTTTCGATTATTTTCCATCTATTAGTTTATCAAGGTTTGATTTTTCATTCTTATTGTCTTTTAAATCTCTTCAAATAATATTGTCATTTCTAAATTTAATTGTTTATCAATAAATTATTTTTTATTTTGATATCATTTTCTAATTAAATTTTATTTAGATTTAAAAAATTCTTAAGACAAATTAAACAATCTAATCAGTTTGTGATATCTTATGTAAACCTATTTATGATGCATCACCAATTGAATCTCAAAATAAGTGTTTGAAAAATAATTTCTACTTTTAATTATGTAGGTTGCCTATATTTATAGTGAGCTTGATATGAATCTTAAATTTCATTATTTATTCATTTCTTCATCCTTAAAATTATTTTTTCTCTCTAACCAACAAGATCTCATTCAAATATCTACAATTAATTAATTTTACTTCAATTTTTTTTAATTTGATCATGTTCAACAAAATTACATTTTTGAGTAAACATAAACATTGTTGTAGTCACAACATATAGAATTTATTACAATTAAGTTAATGTCCATTTACTACACTATTACCTTTCACACTATTATGGTATATAGGAATAAATCATTTATGTTCTTGTTTTTTTATACAATTTGACTAGTATTTCGTTGTACTTATCTTTTATAGGAACCCTCATATGAACATATTCATGCATTTTTCTTCCTCTTCATTCTTTCATTAACCCTTCATTCCTTCATTTTCATCCATCCCATATGATGTCTCATTATATCTCACATTAATGAGCACTCCAATAGTAAAGTCCTATTTGATGATGCTAAGTTTGTCACTCATCAAAATTGACCATCAATTGTCCCTCTTCCAAAGTGGCACATGTGATGATATCACATTATCCTAAATATCTTCATTCATTGACTCCATAACAAATATCATCATCACACATATCGAGCAGTCAAAGACATTACATGTTATAAGATATACTATCCACACTCATGTCTATTTATAGTCTAATTCTCCTACTTCATCCCTCTCTTCTAGAAACCTCTTTTCTTTTTCCTACAACTCAATATTACTTCATCTAAACTCCCAATCTTATTTTTCTCATATAATTGTTATTCCTAGGTCAATATGTCTCTTTATGTCCCTACTCTTCCTAGTGCCTTGATTGTCTCCCACTTGGAAAATGTTCTACCTCTTGCCCCTATGAACCACCCTTCATTTATTTCACTTGATACTCTCTTACTATTGTTCTTTCTTTTTTCTCCTATCCTACCATTAAATTCACAACCCTTTCCACTCTCATCAAAGCATTAAAAAGTTACATTTCCTACTCTCAATGTCTCAACCTATACCCCTAACCCTTTCACTTACCACATAGTTCAAGAAATATCAATAATACAATGCTAGTTATTCATTCACCCTATCATATCATACTCCAAGGGGTTGAACTTTAAGCCTCCTCCACAACATAATATGTCTAGCTATAATAAATCATTTGCAAGAACTATAGTTCATCATATGAAGCATTGGTATACATATATAGTTGGTTAAATGGTCCTAAGGTACCAATTCAATCTTCTAGAGATCAGTGTGTATTGATTATTATTTGAAAATCAATTCTAATCTAGTATTTTTCTCTATATTTAAGGAGAAAATCTTGAAATGGTTCTACTCTTTATCTACATATTTAATTAATTCCTCCCTCTATCTCACTTTGATGTACATTTTTTTCTTATCTAAGACATAGTATAATCACACTATTGTTTGGGTGGGATGAACCTTAGGCTTGTGAAATTGAAAAGGTAGCGCGATTGTGTTGTTGAAAAAGTTATAAATAAATAAAACTAGAGGGTTTCCCCTCATTTCTTTATATTTGTTGTCATTTTAGCATCTTACTTATTATCTAAAGATTGCAAATACACTACATTGCAAGTGATGATCAACACCAAATTACATAAAAAATGGTTCCATATCATTGGAAATCAAAATTTGGTATGAATCTTAACTCTTCTTTTTGCTAAATTTTGTGTTTTTTAATGTCTTATATTTTTATTTTTATTTGGGTAATTTGTTTAGTTTTTACAAAGAGTGTTGTTTAGTTGTCCACTAATGTAGAAAATGAACCACCTAACCCTCTTGTAAATAATCCAGTCCAAAATCCACCAAACTCTCTATACAATCAACCTAAAAAAAACCCTCAAAATGAAGAAAAACAACTTCCGCAACCTCCAGTACCAATCAAAAGACCTCCTCCAAAGACCCAAGAAAATTTGGAATTAAATTGAAAGAAGGAGAACTGAGTTAGAAACTATTATTAGGAGGTTTAAGATTTTGCTTCAAAATAATACTAGCAGGGCACAATTGGCACAATCCCTTGAGACCATTGTGAGTCAAGTAGCATCTGTTAGTGGTTAGTTGAATCTATGGAATAATAAAAGAGAAGAACATAAAAGATATTATAATGATAAATTTTCCTATGAAGATTTAAAAAATAAAAAGATTACAATAGATGACATATGTGCTTTATGTAGAAAGTCAGGAGAACAACACACAACGAGAACTACAACTTTAAGAGGCTCTAAATCCATTGGTATGTTCATGTGAAGATATTATAAATAAATTTTGGGACAAATGGTGGATGGTGTTTGATGCCCCTCATAACAATCAAGATCTTCCAAAGTATTTGTTGATGAAATTGTATTGTGAGTTGGTCCTTTTGATGAAATTGTATTGTGGGTTTGTCCTTGAGGAGATCCCCAATTATTTTGACATTATTCTTTCTTAGGGTAGAGGTGGGGGATCATCATTTGATATGTTAGGGGAACTTCATGACCCTAATATTGTTAGGGAACCTATTGGCAAGCCGCAGGTGGAGCATATTATTGTTCCATCTATTGTAAAGGAACATGTAGGGGCTAACACAATATGCATTATTAGAGCTTTGACTCAGAGCCTCATTTAGTGTGACACTCCTTTGATTGTAGATGAGCCTCATCAATCTATTGGTCATATATATTCATCATGTGGATCTTTGTACACATTTGGCACTTCTAACAATGAGGACGATGATGATGGGATGATGAAAAATGACTTCCTCAATGCTACATTTGGCATTGACACAAAGATAAATATTAGTAATTATATTTTAAACTATTTTGATCACATCTAATATGTATATGAATGACTAATAAATTAGTATGTCTTCATGTTGTTCAAAATTCAGGGCCAAATTGTTGTTGTCACTAGTACTAATCCCCCAGCCCCATTTTATGCCATGTTGATGACTCCATATGTATGTACCAATGTATTCATTAAAATAATACATCAATTTATAATGTAATCATATGAAATATTGACTCAAAAAATTTATCCACATGCATTAGTCTATGGTGAACCATCGACTTCCAAATTAGACTCTATGCATGGGTGTGATACCACTCATCTAGAGGTATATTTGTTTGCAGGCTGACTGTATTCAACAAAATATATTTATTTAAGAAATGAATGAATAATTAACTAGTTTTTCTTATTACGTGATCATATGCAAAGTCAGAGTTGTCACAGTGATGTTAATTTGGGGTCACTTGGCTGTTAGATGACTTCATTTCCCCATAGGTATATATGTGTACTAATGTATTTTAATTTGTATGTCTATAGTAGATTATTTTTCCTAAGAATGTGATGTCTAATAGATTTACATATATGTGCAATAGGTAAATGTTGCACTTTTGGCATCAACACCACACAATGAAGGACACAGTGCTACATTTACAGAGGTACCCATATCATTTTATTGATGATGTGGTATAATAAAATATGTATTCTTCATAACCACATTTGATTATCGTGTTGTATCATTTTTAACTATTGACATTAGTGACTCCTCCACATCTTCTTCAATCTATTGATCAGGGAATTGTTTCTATTGTTGCTAATTCCGAGCCACTGATAGAGTATGTAAGAGTGCATAATTTTTTTTATTGTTTACAATTTAGTTAGTATAATTAGATATGATATTCATAAATATGATAGAGTGATAATTTTTATCATTGTTGTAGGATCTTATTACTCTCGATTGTTCATGTGCCCCTAAGGTGGATGTAGAGAGGGATTATCAAGTAGTGGTAAGAAAATATTATGTTTTATGTGTACATGTATATTTTATATTTGAGGTATAATAGTTATTGATTCACATATATTTGGATTGTAACAGGTCGAGTTATAGAAGATTCTAAACTGATGGACTAGCCAACGTGTTAGGGAGATCTTATCTGCAACATCTCCCTCTTAAGAACAATCAAAGATGGCTAGGGATTTTTTTTCTTCCCCTAGAGAGAAGGAGCAAGATATATAGGGATGCACATTTTACACCTATATATACCATTATTGGACTTACATTTTGTATATTGTTTTTGATGTATGTCATTTTTAAAATATATTGGACATACATAAGTTGATGTATATTTGATCTCTTTTTTTTATGTTATATTCGATATATGACATATTCAACATATATTTCATGTATGACATTATTCAACATACAGTTGATTTTTCAAATTATCAATGTATGACATTATTAGACATTGTTGAATAATATTGGTATGCATTTACTGATATTATTGACCTTAAAGATACAGATGGTTGGATGTATTGGCACATGTGTTGGATGTTGTTCTCAGTCATGTTAAGCTTTTACCTTATGGAAACAACTTTGAGTTTCTTTATCACATTGGATTGGATGCTTGTGTTCTTGGATTAGTTGATTAGATGCTAAGATTTGATGATTGTGAATTCTAACATGCAATATTTTGTCAAATCAAAATAATTCATTATGCATATTGTGTTGGACCTATGGGAATGTTTATGCATTTAGAGATCAATAGTTATCAATATCTTACAAAATTTACTACCTTTATGTAGGTTGAATTCTTTGTTGAAATTTGTGTCTACTAATCAATATCTTCATTGCATTCTAAAAAATGATATTATATGGGTGACCAATGACTGTAAGGAGTTGAATGAAGGTTATAAAATATAATTTGAGTGACCAATAGTAGCATATATACAATTGATTTTATATTCTATTATTAATGAATTATTCATGTATCTCCTATCTTCTTCTTTTTCCTCCGATTCTTTACAATTATAAAATCTCACATAATTATCCCACTTTTATCACTCTGTACAACTTATATAATAATGCAAAGGTGATAGATAAATTTAAGGTCATCTCCTTATTGACATGTAATGACTCTACTAATATAGTCATGCATCCTCTTCTCAAGAAAAGAATAATTATAAGAATAAAAACACCAACAATAACTTTCTCGTAATTTAGTAAACTAATTGAAACTATATTAATTTTCATCCTTAGCTAAACTTATTATCTCTTGTTGTTCACAAGCTTAACCTAATTGAATCAAGTGAGAAGAACCCTTAATTTAATTTTTTATGAGTTTCTTTCCAATAACCAAGCTATCCAACATCCTATCCAACCCTTGAACTTTATCTTCTTATTCTTCCAAATTTTCTAAAATATTGTAGTTAGTAGATCTAGCTCTCTATGAAACATGTCATAATATTATCCTCTCCTTTTCTTTTTAAATTATATTTTTATACTTCCTTACCACCATTTAGCATATTCCCCCTTAACTATTTTTTATTCTTGAATTTCATAATATTCTCTTACGATATGTTATTGAATTACTCCAATATCAAGACAATATCCTTATGTGTGTAGGAAATATGCCAATGGAAGTTGCATGTAATGCATGAAGCTGAATAGTTGTGTATATGTAGTATTTTTATATGCATAAGAAGAGATCAAGATTGGGATTTTTTGTATATTCAAGGAGCTAAGTGTGCATGTATGTTAGTGTACCTAAAGGAATCATGATTCTCTACATGTAAAAGAAAATTATTTTATGTGATCTTATATGTTGTTTATATTTTTTGTTTAGTGAGTTACATATGGGTGCATATAGATTTTTTTCTAACCATCTAAGAATATCATCTTCTCTCTTTTCTCACCTCTTTATCTCTTCCTTCACTATGTCTCTCACTTCCTCATTGTCATCCTCTCTCTCAATTCTCTCTCTCTCTCTCTCTCTCTCTCTCTCTCTCTCTCTCTCTCTCAAAGTATCTCCCCAAGTTTCTCCCCCTTCTCTATCTCTCCTCTCTCCTTACCCCTAGCACTAACCCTTTCCACCTACTCTCATTATCTACCTCCATTTTCAAGGTCATTACATTTCTCTCCCACTCTCTCCTTCTTTCCCCTTTCTAGATTTCTCCTCATTGGGATCTCCATCTATATCTAATTACCCACCTCTCTCTTTATATATCTCCCCCTGCCTCCTTACCCTCATCTTTCTCCCTTAACCACTTACTCTTTATTGCTCTCTCCATTGTCTAGTTTGTCACCTTTCTCTCCCATCATCTTGATCTTCCCTCTCTCTTGCACCACCTCTCTATTTCACTCAATCTATATTGTCACTCTCTACCCATCTAGGTATAGGATATAAGGTATATGGCTTAGGTTTATGACTATAAAAATATACAAACATAAAACTACTCCCTCTCTATCTCAGGGATAAAGAAGGTAGAGGAAGAGTGATAGAGAGAGATAGGTCTAGAGTTTGAGGGAAATAAATGAAGTGGGATATTTAGAGAAAGAGAAAATATATATAATAAATCCCTGAATATAAAACAACACTAATTACTCTAACAAATATACACACTTGAAATATAACCCAAAACCTTGCTAGTCTCAACCCATAAATTTTTGATAACATATAAAACCTCATCACCCAATTCAAGTCACTAGGACACAATTGAAGGAGTTTATAATTGAAAAAATAATCTACACAAAATTAAATTGCGTATTATTTCAAATCTAGGACACAACATTTAGTGTTTGTCACTACTTTATATGGTACAAATATGCCTTTTGGGGTAAGTTTGATATCCCTTCTTTTAATGATTTATCTATGTAACTCACTTGGGAATGAGATAAGCTTATTCAAATTGTTTTTTTAAAGTCTTTAAAATCCCATGACTTTGTTGCAAAGGACTATAAGTTTGATAGTGATAAAGATAAGAAAAAGATCAAGCTTAAGAGCACACGGACCACATAGATTATTACCTAGAAGGAAAACAATCCCTCAAGGAGAAACCATTTAAAAGGGGAAGCATACTAAGTGTGCATTGTAAGAAGATATGACATGAAGAGCATTATTGTTATAATAATAGTATATTTAATACCCAATAATAATGAAATTTAAATCAATACTAAAGAAGAAAGAGTAAGATTAGGGTTAGGGGAAATATGAGACCCACTAAATAATATTGAAAAAAAAGTTAAAGCCAATAAATTATGGATTAGGAGTATAGAATGGGATAAAGGAAAATATCAAACACTAAAATTCTTTGACTTAAGAGAAATGGATTAGGGATCAATAATGTGGGATGCATAATCCTAGAAGAAAAAGATCAATGGAAATAAGGTAGAAGAATATTCAAATATTATTTATTAATTTTATTAAGTACATTATAACTTCAAACTATGATGGTATAACTAATCCTCCAATTCTAGATTCAAAAAAGATGAAGTAAAAAGAGAAGTAGCACAAGGGAAACAAGTAAGAAAAAATCTAAAACATGGAAATGTTGAGACTTAAAGGAAAGTCAATCCTTAAATTAGGATTAATGGATGGTGAATACTTAATGCTAAAGGACAAGAAGCATAGAAAATAGTAAGTAGACAACAATTGAGGTTCATGGGTTACACTTATAGCTTAAGAAGTGTGAGAAGTGTGTGACTATATTCAAACCTAAAATGTTAGTGTCAAATGCAAGGACACTGTAAGGACTAGAAGCATGAGGAAAGCAAGGTATTTTTTAGTGGCTAATATTTGCAAATTGGCTAATTTTAGAATTTTTTGGCTAGTAATTTGGCTAATAATTTAAGATTTCATACAACCTAAATCACCATAGTTTTATAAAATTTAGTTCTAGAATATTTAAAATTGCTCAATAATATTTTTTATTGAATTTTTAACTCAAATATTCGCCACAATATTCGATACATGATTAGATTTGAGTCACCTAAATATTATAAATTATTGGAAAAATTAAATTGAACTGACCAATAATCATCATAATTATTAGTTACTTGAGGATAGATTACTAATATTTAGGTTTCACTATTGCTTTAAAGTATATGTAATGATCCTCATAATATTCTACGAGGTAAAAAATGTTCAATTTTGATTTGTAATATTCCATGGTGGTTACTGAACTTCCTATTATTATTGAGATTTGTTAATATTTTATATAGAAAATTTATGATTGGAAAATAATCACCAATATTTATCATATTTAGAATAAAAAATTGAGAGATTCGCCAATAGAAATAATTTTGTTTTTTTCAAAATAATGAAAGATTCATCAACACACACACACACACACACATTGGAGGTGGCTTTCTCAAAGTTTACCCTGGAGGAAAGCCATGATACAATACCTAAGTAACGAGATTTCTAGAATACTAAAATAGTCAAAGGTCTCAATAAATGGGTGTAAATAATACAAGTAAGAGGAAACCTATAAACTTGTGAAAAGTTAGAAACAAGCACAACCACTCTACAAATAGGTTTGAGACAACATTTGTATAACAAAAGAAAATAAACTACAATAATAAAAAAATTGTATAAGGGGTTCCAATCCTAAAGTACTTCTTAGATTAATTATAGATGTTTGTCAAAACATGGATCTAATAAGAAAGGAGGCACTAGACCTAGATAAATCTGCACTTATAATATAGCCTCTAACATTGGTTATAAAGGGCCAAAAGCTATCACATAGATATTCTTGTCCAAAATTAATTAATCTTTGATCAACTATCAAGAAGGGACTCTTTTGATATCAAGATTAAATTGAAAAATAATTAGAAGCATACTAGAGTACTTTTAGTAAGAACCCAATATACAACATAAAAAAGCTTAAAAGGACAAACAACAATCAAGTGGTTACTAGGTTTTTTGAGGACATGATTGTTTCACCCTCTCTTTTTTTTTCCTTACCGTGACCAAAAGTTGTTGTTTGTTTTAAAGGACTCTTTTGGGGTCTTTGTTCTTGTTTTTGGTTTAAGAATACTGCTAGTATGAGGACTTGTCCCATGCTGATCCTTAGCAATGCGGACCATGGCTGGGGGGTTTTTTGCATTCGAACCTTTGTTTCTGATAGAGGTAGATTTTAGTTGAGATTCTTTGTATTTGGTTGTTTGGCACTAGGTTCTATTATTTCTAACATTGTCTTGTGTCTATTGTTTGTACCACAGGGCAACACCCTCTTGCTACTTTTTATATTAAAAAACAATAAAGTAGTTTCCTAATTTATCTAAAATCAGAGATGGTGTTACATGATTTTTTTTGTTTAGACAAGGATTTGAATTCCATACAACCTAGATGACTACATAGATTTTTCCATAAAACCAAGTATCAATTAAAAATATTGCAAGACATAAAGAAGTAGAAATTTTACTCAAAAAAATCCTAAATATTAAAAATAAAAAAATCAACTTAGAAACTCTTATAGAAAAGTTTGTCATAGTTAAATATTTTCAAAATAATTTTGTATAGAAAATTAATCTTTGTGAATTGAATAGACCTTGAATTAATGCATAACAAAATGAGTGTAAACTGAACTCATTTCATTTTCATGGAATTAATAAAAATAAGCATTACAAATAGAAATCATTATAACAATCTTAAAAACAATTTCATAACAATATGATTATTGTAAACTCGTACTCAGATATTATTATCGATTCTAATAATTAGAAAGCCAAAAAAACACAATCTTAGAAACAAATTTCATTAGAATTTGATTATTAAAAACCCATGCTCCAATATTATTATCAATTCTAATAATTAGAAAGCCAAAAACAAATGTGAAATGTGAACTTTTCACAATGATAGATTCCATTTTTTCGTCACTAACTAAATACGTTGATCCCACATCTCTTCGCTGATTTCTCCAACTTTCCATAGATCTGTTGTCTCAATAGATGTGATATGTCTGCTACACAAAGCACATGATATCTGACTACATTCCAGAAGCTTTTTAATTCCTAAATATTCATTTCTCAAGAACGCTAACATAGGCGTATGTGAAGTATAATAAGGGTTACTTGTGATTGAAATCTACATAGCTCTCATCCACTCAACCCGCATGGCTAAATGCACATATACAAGAAAAGCTTAAAAAATTTAGAATATGCTCCAGAATGCTTCATTACATGAAGGGAAAAAAGCCTCCATTCTACAAAGCTTTGGTGGATGCCATACCCATATCAAAATTTGCTGTGACCACGGTGGAAGTGAAGGTGTTGGCAAAAATTGCAGTGTGTGGCTTTACACCTGTCAATCGCGTTTGCCAGAAAAATCCTGAAGTTGTTTCAAGAAATCTATTGTGTTGCGTTTAACCTAATCTATCACAACACCGAAGCTCCCATTTTAGCATGGGCTGGAAGTAGGCTATCAAATGTAAACTGATACGGTTGTAAACCTGTTCGTTGCATATGTCGAAACAGTGAGTGCGCGCCTTGTAAAGTAATACAGAGCGAGAAAAGTAGATGCATTTGAATTTGATTTGGCTCATGCGCAGTAACGGAGCTACTCCTGGAAACAGAAAATGTAAACAACCATAGAAGATCAAATGGACCCCACAAGATCCACCTAAGCAGTCAAACGCTTAGTGTGTGATCTTTAAGCCGGCCCGTTGCCTCGGAAGGGTATGGCATAAAATGAGCGCGCAAAGAGAAAAACAAAAGGACCTTCAAACGGTAGATTTTTTCAAAAAGAACCCAGTTGATGCGTGAAACTAAAATAGATTTCAGGGAAATAAGTATGACCCGTAGGAAGAAATGACGATCCCACAGGTACACTCGACTCCACTCCGTTAGAAAGTTCAAATTCTTTTACATGTATTTCGTTTCTTCTAATCAGTTACTGCTTCAGTTCAGCATCTCCCACTGGAAAGGTCACGCATCTGATATTTCTGGTTCAGTTGAGAAGTAGCTGAAATTGTAAGATATGCATCAGTAGACTTGGTTACTTTGATTTACATAAGTTATTGCTGTGTACTTCGGACACGATTGTTGATGAATGGAAGCTTCAAGTATGCTCCGAAACCACTGGCTCTGAACGGAACATCGATTGTCGATTCGAATATGTATGCTTCTAGCAGATCCAAGGCTTTATGAAGTACATCTCGTCCGGTTTTAAAAAACTTGAATCGCTATTCCGAATGGAAAGCAGTGTGCCGGGTGAAGCGTACCTCCAGACGAAGTAGAATAATGATTCAAATCAGTCTAGGGTTTTGATCGTTGGTCTTGCCAGTCGACGATTCAAGATGAAACAAAAGTTAGGAACAGTTTCTTGGAACAATATCGAACCAGAATACAATGAATGGTCTTGCAACATCTTATGATAATTGATAATCAATCGATTAAATATTGTTCATGCACTTTAAATCATCCGACCGAGATTGGGGTTCAATGTATAATTCCGCATTTTAACTTTTACTTAAGATCCCACATGGAGGTGGAGGACACGGGTTGAATATAAAATCAGCAATTGGGATTCAATTTAGATTTTGCATCCTTGATTGTAAATTACAGGACTTGTCATAGAAGCAAGCCAGCAAAGCTGCCAGATTTGGACGCAGACAAATTCATGCTGCTTCAATAAAAACCGACACGGTTTACGACCGCTTCAATATCTTATATAAAGAAGACCTATATGATTATTATGTAAGAACCCCAAATAGGCTCTACGCTGATCACTGCTTGTTTTCTTGGGTGTAATAATTGTTTTGGTTTGTTTTTGAATGTTTTAAGTTGTTTTTGGGTTTTTGAGTTGATGAAAAGAAAATACAAATATTGAAAACTAATCTACCTCAAATTATAACTCAAATCTGATTATAATGCTAATCAAATTCATTTATTCAGATGGCTCCTAAAGTTTGTACAATACTTATTGCTGGAAGCATACATTAAAAACATCATCATTAATAGTTGAAAAAAACCTGATTTTTGTCTCCGATACGCAACCACGCTACTGGTTGCTTCCTCCTTGGGCAGCGCCTATCAAAAACCGCAATATTAAATCTCTGATTTTTAATTCACTGTAGCGCTGTACTGTTCACAGCACTGTAGCTGCTGTTATAACCCCTTCCAACCTCTAAACAGATTCATCCACTTTTTCCCTACTGAAACACAATATTGACTCCAGAATGAAGTCAACTCACAGGCAAAATTCAAGTGATATTTCACACCCTCAAATTGCATCAACTCTGAAGATACTACGTTCTTCACAGTCTGAATTCTTCTTAAACTTGTAGAAACCCTTGTTGCCACAACTTCAAGAAATTTCACAAGGCAAAGTTTTTAAGCAATTCTCATAACCTCCTCTTGAAGGAAGACAAGGTTTGTTTATAAGGACTCCTCAACTCCAGAATGAGTCTCCACGCTCAATGTGGGATAAAAGATATAATAATAACATAAAAAATGTTATTACATTAAAACTTAGAAAACCCCTTTTAATTTTTCCATAAGCTTGGACCCACAATTAATTGAAACGATGGCCCCTTTTATGATATCATGACCCTCACTTAAGTTATATATTATAACTTAACAATATAGGCTCAAAACCAATAATGTTAATTTTAACTAAATAAACATTAATATCTCCATTATTACTCAACATTTTTGAATGTCGTTTGGACTGGGAGCTAACATGATAGAACTGCATATGACCATACCCCTTTTCTAAAAATAGCAAGGGTCTATCTTTATAACTCCAAAACTGCTAAAAATAGCCTGACCAAGCCAAACTCAAAGGAAAACTCATCATAAACAAACTCTGGCAACCCAGAAGAGTACTCTGCTCTGGTCCTTGGAGGATCTCCACACCAAGGTGACCCTCTGTCCAATCTTATTAGCCTACGAGGGTCTTTGATAGGCTAATCACCAGCTAAAGTGATGTCTCTAGCTAGAAGGGGACATCACAGTCCGCCCTCCTTGAAATTTCTTGTCCTCAAGCAATCTGAACTCTGGATGCTGTAAAATCTCCTCGCTCTCCCAAGTAGCATCCTCTACCGGCAAATCTTTCCACTTCACCAAATATTCTCGGATGGTACGTTTCCTCAAGTTCCTCTCTCTAAAATCAATGATAGCCTCTGGTATCAAAACAAGTTTTCCCTCATCATCCAGGGGCGGTAGTACTGTAGAAGGCACAATATGATGCCCTAGCGCCTTCTTGAGGCGTGACACATGAAAAACATTGTGCACCTTGCTCTCCGCCGGCAAGTCTAACTCATAAGCCACCTCTCCCACTTTCTTGATAATCCTAAATGGACCATAGTATCGTGGCTTGAGTTTCTCAGCACCACTCTTCTTGAGAGTGGATTGACGGTAAGGCTGCAACATAAGATACACCATGTCTCCAACCTCAAAAGTCCGCTCAGTCCTCTTCTGATCTGCATACTGCTTTTGCTGATTTTGTGCCTTAGTTAGATTATCCTTGAGAGTCTTAACAAGGTCTTGACTCTCCTGTAACAAATCACCTGCACTGGGCACTCTACTGTCACTCAAAAGCAGATCCATAAAATTGGGTGCCTCATACCCATATAGGGCCATAAAGGGTGACATCTGAATAGACATGTGATAAGTGGTATTGTAGCAATACTCACAAAGATAAATCCACTTAACCCATGCCCTCTGTTGCCCTGCTATATAATTTCTGAGATATCCCTCCACCCATTTGTTTACTATCTATGTTTGACCATCTGTCTGAGGGTGGTAGCTAGTACTCGGAGTGAGCTCTGTCGCACACAACCTGAATAGCTCCTGCCAAAAGTGACTCATAAACCTACTGTCTCTGTCACTTACAATGCTCCGAGGTAAGCCATGTAATCTGAATATCTCTTTGAAGAACAACTCTGCCACCTGTGTAGCAGTGTATGTAGCAGTGATCGGAAAGAAGTGTGCAAACTTCGTAAGGCGATCCACAACCACATATATGCAGTCTCTGCCTTGGGCTCTAGGCAGTCTTGTGATGAAGTCCATAGACAAACACTCCCACTTCCTATCAAGAATCGGAAGTGGTTGAAGTAAACCGGCTGGATAGGAGTGTTCTTGCTTATTCTGCTGGCAAGTGGGACACTCCCTAACATATTGAAGTGCTCTCTAATCTGTCGGTATGTCTTGTAGAAACCAGGATGTCCTGCCATAGGTGAATCATGAAAAGATTTCAAAACCACCCTCCTCACTACTGATCCTGGGACCAAAAATATTCGTCCTTTGTAAATGATGAGCTCATTCACAAGGGTGTATCTGCTGTCCTGAATAGTCCCATCTATGAATCCAGCTGCCCAAGTGTCCTTTGCATACTCTGCAAGGATCAAGTGTCTCCAATCTTTCGATATGTCTGTCAGCAAGCCCAAATGGGGCCTACGTGATAAGGCATCAGCAACTACATTCTGTGTCCCCTTAAAATATGTAATGTCAAAGTCATAGGACTGTAACTTGCTCACCCACTTTTGCTGCCTATCATTGAGATCTCGCTGCCCTAAAAAGTGTCTTAGGCTATTATGGTCGGTTTTGATACAAAATTTGCTACCTACCAAATATTGCCTGAATTTGGCCAAAGCATGCATAATGGCTAACATCTCCTTATCATATATGCTGAAGCTCCGCTCTAGCCCTCTCAATTTCCTGCTCTCATAAGCAATAGGTTGCTTCTCCTGCATAAGCACCGCTCCAATGCCCTCTCCGGAAGCATCACAATGTAGCTCAAAAGGTTTGCTGAAATCTGGTAATGCTAACACTGGACAAGAAGTCATCAACCCCTTAAATTTCTCAAAACACTCTTGTGCTTCAAGAGTCCACAAGAAAGCTCCCTTTCTCATCAAATCTGTCAAGGATGCCGCATGCTTGGAATATCCATCCACAAACCTTCTGTAGAAACCACATAGTCCTAGAAAGCCCCTCAACTGTGTAAGGTTCACCAGTGAAGGCCACTCCACAATGGCACGAATCTTTTCAGGATCCATGCACACGCCCTCTGCACTGATGATGTGACCCAAGTACAACAACTTTGTCATGCCCAAATCATACTTCGACTCCTTTGCATACAAGGATTCTCTGTCCAATATACCCAGCACCGTGTCCAGGTGAACCAAGTGCTCCTCCCAAGATCTACTATATACCAAGATATCATCGAAGAAGACAAGTACAAATCTCCTCAACTGAGGATGGAAAACCCTATTCATTGTTGCCTGAAAAGTAGCAGGTGCGTTAGTTAGCCCAAATGGCATAACTACAAACTCAAAATGGCCACAATGACATCTAAAGGCTGTCTTCTCGATATCCTGCTCTCTAACTCTGATCTGGTGATAACCTGATCTCAAATCTATCTTTGAGAAGAAGCAAGCTCCATGAAGCTCATCTATCAACTCATCGATCCTGGGAATGGGGTATCTGTTTTTAATCGTCTTCCTATTAAGCACTCTGTAATCAATGCACATCCTCAATGTCCCATCCTTCTTCTTACTAACACCACTGAAGAAGCAAAAGGAGACTTACTTGGTCTAATGTGGCCCATAGCAAGTAACTCCTTTATGGTTTTCTCAATTTCATCCTTCAACCTCTTTGGATGCCTATAAGGTGTAATCATGATGGGCTTAGCCCCCTCCTCTAACTCAATGATGTGCTCAATACCTCTGTCTGGTGGTCTACCTGGTGGAATGTCACTGAACACCTTAGAGTGTTTAACTCTAAGCTCCTGAATATCAGGAGGATATTCAATCTTATGCTGTCCCTCCTGTGATGGCATCAACATGCACTCTGCTGCCCACTCTACCTGATCATGTCGAATCAATCTAGCCATTCTACGAAAAGAGACCATCCTGAGATCACTGTCCCTGATTGCCTTAAGAATATGTGTCTTCCCATTCACTTTAAACCTCATCTCCATCTCCTTGAGGTTAAGAGTGAACTCACCAATATCGTGCAACCAACTCATCCCAAGAACTATATATGTATCTCCCATAGGTACAACATAAAAATCTGCCTTAAAGTCATAATTATTAACTTTCAATGGGAGTCCAGTGATCCTACGATCACATTTGAGGACATAGCCATCCGCTACCCTCACTCTAATTCCCCCAAACTCCTCTGTTTGTATGCCACGCTTCTCCACCATCCTAGCATCAATGAAATTATGAGTGGCACCTGTATCAACCAAGGTTATGACTCGCTGTCCAGCAAGTACTCCTCTCATCCGGAATGACCCTTCTTGCTTAATACTAGTGAGACGAGCTTCCCTAAGTTGCTCATCTCCTTCCCCATCCTTGGACTCCATTTTAGACAAGTTTTCAGCCTTGTCTTCCTCTTTTTCACCATCTATTTCCTCTATATCAGACTGTTGATCTGAATTATCTGATTCTGATTCCTCATAGTATGCCCACATAACTCTGTTAGCTTTTCCCTTTGGCTTAAGAGGACAATCATGGTTTGCATCATAGGGTTCCTTACAGTAGAAACATAATTTTTTCTTCCTCAAATCGTTTAATGTTTCCCTGTCAAAAGGTGCTGGAGTTTTATCTTTAGAATCAATTTTAAAATCAGTCGTCTCTGATTTTTTATAAAATGGTTTGTTATCCTTACTAGAAGATGCTCCTTTGGACTGAAATTTGTTTGTTAGGACTGCATGTTCCATACTTCTTGCCTTTCTCATCGCTTCCTGTAAAGAAATAGGATCAAATGCCTTTATCCAACCTCTCAGTGGTTCGGATAGGCCCTCAATGAAAAGAACTATCAATCTATGCTCTGAAATGTTTGGCACCATGACTGCCAACCGCTGAAATTCACCAATGAAATACTCCAAGTTGCCTGTTTGCTTCAGCTGTGCTAAGTCCTGGAAGTAAATCTCTGGATCTTTCTTGTCAAATCTTTCAACCAACCTATCCACGAAGTCCTGGTATTCTGTCACTTGGTTATGCTGAAGTGTTACCATACCATGGTACCACCAATCATGTGCTATTCCCTCCAAATGCAAGGTGGCATATTTGATAGCTTCAATCTCTGTCATTGGCCTCAGTGCCAAAAATGTGTCAAGCTTATGAATCCAAGCTTGAGCTGTCATCTTACCACTCCCATCAAATGTAGGCATAGTAAGCTTGCCTGTAGCCCTCTTCAGCTCACTATTTTGACCTCTAGGCCTCCTATCTTGTCTGAGTGACCTGTAATGCTCTCTCCTCTGATTTACAAAGCGTTCAAAGGTCATCCTCTCCCGAACCTGCGGAGCTAATAATTCCCATTCATCATTTGCAGCCATGAGTGCATCTGCGAATATGGGGTCTCCTGTCGCCTCCTCTACCGGAGCTTCTTCTGGCTCCTCCGGAACAAATGTAGGGCGTGTAGGCCTATCAGCTGTTCTGGAATGGGTCCGTTGTGGTCTCTGATTACCTGTAGCACTCCTGTTATCTCCCTATTCTCCCGGCTCCCCATTTTGCCTAACAGGTGGGTTCATCCTTTCTACCATAGTAGTGAGTGCCTGTAATGCCTGTGCCATCTACTGCTGCCCTGTAACCATAGCACGGTAGAATTCTCTGGTATCCTGATCATCATTATTCCTCCTGTTTCTAGGTGGACTACCATCATGCCTCTCTTCCATATTTCCTGTTTCCTGTAACTGTTCTCTTTCAATCAGAGCTCTCCTACGAGTATGGTACCTGTGTGGTCCAATTTTCAGTGGCTGCATATGACTCCCCAAACCCTCAGGATGGCAGGAACTAGGCTCTGATACCAATGTAAGAACCCCAAATAGGCTCTACGTTGATCACTGCTTGTTTTCCTGGGTGTAATAATTGTTTTGGTTTGTTTTTGAATGTTTTAAGCTGTTTTTGGGTTTTTGAGTTGATGAAAAGAAAATACAAATATTGAAAACTAATCTACCTCAAATTATAACTCAAATCTGATTATAATGCTAATCAAATTCATTTATTCAGATGGCTCCTAATGTTTGTACAATACTTATTGCTGGAAGCATACATTAAAAACATCATCATTAATAGTTGAAAAAAACCTGATTTTTGTCTCCGATACGCAACCACGCTGCTGGTTGCTTCCTCCTTGGGCAGCGCCTATCAAAAACTGCAATATTAAATCTCTGATTTTTAATTCACTGTAGCGTTGTACTGTTCACAGCACTGTAGCTGCTGTTATAACCCCTTCCAACCTCTAAACAGATTCATCCACTTTTTCCTTACTGAAACACAATATTGACTCCAGAATGAAGTCAACTCACAGGCAAAATTCAAGTGATATTTCACACCCTCAAATTGCATCAACTCTGAAGATACTACGTTCTCCACAGTCTGAATTCTTCTTAAACTTGTAGAAACCCTTGTTGCCACAACTTCAAGAAATTTCACAAGGCAAAGTTTTTAAGCAATTCTCATAACCTCCTCTTGAAGGAAGACAAGGTTTGTTTATAAGGACTCCTCAACTCCAGAATGAGTCTCCACGCTCAATGTGGGATAAAAGATATAATAATAACATAAAAAATGTTATTACATTAAAACTTAGAAAACCTCTTTTAATTTTTCCATAAGCTTGGACCCACAATTAATTGAAACGATGGCCCCTTTTATGATATCATGACACTCACTTAAGTTATATATTATAACTTAACAATATAGGCTCAAAACCAATAATGTTAATTTTAACTAAATAAACATTAATATCTCCATTATTACTCAACATTTTTGAATGTCGTTTGGACTGGGAGCTAACATGATAGAACTGCATATGACCATACCCCTTTTCTAAAATAGCAGGGGTCTATCTTTATAACTCCAAAACTGCTAAAAATAGCCTGACCAAGCCAAACTCAAAGGAAAACTCATCATAAACAAACTCTGGCAACCCAGAAGAGTACTCTGCTCTGGTCCTTGGAGGATCTCCACACCAAGGTGACCCTCTGTCCAATCTTATTAGCCTACGAGGGTCTTTGATAGGCTAATCACCAGCTAAAGTGATGTCTCTAGCTAGAAGGGACATCACATATTAGCTGTGCAAAGACACCAAATCAAGTAACAGAAAGCTTCATATTGGAGAGAAATAAGTGTGTTAGAGTCTCAACAACCGGGTTCTGATTTTATATATACTTCTGAAATGGTGAATGATTCCACGTACTCACATAATGACCATGTTCTTGCAAAGTCTCAGTTTTACGTGGGGTTGGAAAAATGTATTTGGGATTTGAAGAGCCCTTTGTTCCAAAACGAGGTTTCGGTCATTGGCGTTCATTGCATGGGTGGTGGTGGGAAGACTACTCTTGCATTGGCTCTGTGCAATGATCTCCAAATTAAAGGTCCTATGCTTTGTAAATCCTATTCATGTTAGTCTGAATGTTATAATCATCTAAAAATGCCAAGTCTATTTTAAATCTCTGGTCTTTCTGAAGTTTCTTCTTCGCTCAATTACTTGCATGAATTGTATCATAGAAAGTGCTATGCTACGCTGGTTCATGTTTAAGGACATCTTTTACATACATGTTTAGACATCTAGCCTAAAATACACTTATTTTTCATGTATTCCAGATTATTTTGACAACAATGTGATTTTTATCACGGTTTCACAATCCCCAAACCTAAAAGGAATATTAGAAACTATGCGAGGAAAAGTAGCTAAGAAGAGAATACTAGAGTTTCAGAATGTGGAAGATGCACACATAAATCAGCATGAGTTGCTTTCGAAGCAGTCCAAGCCCTCTCTAGTTATTTTAGATGATGTTTGGTCTGGTGAAGATTTAAAAGAATTACTACTTGAAGGTCCGGCATACAAGACTGTCATAACCACCAGAGACAAGTCCATCATCTGCAAATCTCCCTCTTCACACCTCTATCAATTGCCATTGTTGGGCACAGAGGATGCTCTGTCTCTTTTCGGCTTCTGGGCTTTTGGACAGAAATCAATACCAAGCGATGTTGATAGGGATCTAATAAAGGAGGTACGGAAATAATTGTTGTTTTATGAGTTTTATTTATGTACGTTAGAATTTGTTTGTCCTACAAGGTTTGCTGGTAAATTTTCACTAAATTTAATGAATCGTAGGTGCAAGAAGAATGTGATGGTCTGCCTCTTGCTCTAAAGATGGTTGGTAGTTCAATGCATGGGGAACTGGATGAGATTGGGAAGAGGACAAAGAAGATTTCTGAACGAGAATACAATCTGATTATCACAGAAAAGGGCTATTTAGATCCCTTCAAACCAGTATTGATGCCCTAGACGATGTACCTAAGGAATGCTTCTTAGACTTTGGATTATTTCCGAAGAACAGGAAAATCTGTGTTGAGGCACTACTGAATATTTGGGTTTATGTTCGGAAGATACAAAGACGTGATGCTTTTGACATCTTATCAGAATTTGCAAGCAAAAGTTTGTGAAATTCAACTGGCAATCGAAGGTAATTGTCTTTCCTTCTTAATATTAGATTTATTGTAATCATATTTTCCTGTCCTGACCTGACATGCTTTACTTTAACAGAGGAAGTGCATCAGTCTCATATGAAAATGCAGCAGACCGATACTTTTCTCAGCATAATATACTGAGAAATATGGCTTTGAGTTTGGGACAAGAAGAGAATATAGTGCACAGCAAGAGGTTGGCTATAACAAGAAAGGACTGTAGTTTGTTGGCGAAACAGGATTTGCTTAATAATGAAGGATTTGATATCCAAATTCTTTCTATTTTCACCGGTGAGTTTACTGAAAACGTCTTACACATTCATTTTGATCAAAAACATTTCTTTGAAAGAAAAACCATTACTTTTAATATTCATCATATGTCAACTTGTAGAATAGCTTAGAATTTCAAACACGGTTTTCTGAATAGAATAAGATTGATATCAAGTCTCAATTTTTTGTGTAACATCAATAGTTCTTGTCTCCCATCACAAACATAAGGACTCTTTTCCCTTCAATATTTTCATTCCTAGATTCAACTTCCATGTGATGAGAATTGAAGATATGTAACTAGGAGTCATATTTAATGCCCAATCTAATTGGATTTCCCTTGCAATTTATACATACAGACTCAATTGAAGAAAATGACTATCATGATATGGCTTTTCCTGAAGCAGAGGTTCTATTGTTATTCTTTACTTCAACAAATTGCTTTCTTCCCCCATTTTTGAAATCTATGAAAAAGCTTAAATTTCTGAGGGTATTCAATTGTGGTACAAAGAGGGCA
The DNA here is from genome assembly GCA_028749045.1 of Cupressus sempervirens. NCBI lineage: Eukaryota > Viridiplantae > Streptophyta > Pinopsida > Cupressales > Cupressaceae > Cupressus > Cupressus sempervirens. Next base: position 198,129,157 of record CM053786.1, read on the forward strand.
ACTATAAAAGGTCTGGATGTTTTATCTTCACTCACTCAACTCAAGAGTGTCCGCTTGGAGAGGTTGATTTCACCCCTCCTTGAAAAACAGAGCATTGAAGCACTACAGAACTTAGAGAAGCTATCTTTGAGCTTATGTGAAGGATTTGGAAATATATCCACATTCTCAAAGCTCCAAGATTTTAACCTGGACCACAACAGTGATTTAGAGGATTTGCCCCCTGGTGTTTGCAATATGCCCTCCATTGTGTCGTGGTCTATTACCAATTGCCACCTGATTCAGAATGTACCACATGGTTTTGGAAATATGAGCTATCTAAGAATGGTAAGATTATCTGCATTACCAGGCCTGAAAGAGCTTCCTTCATCAATAGGAAAACTTGCACAGTTGGAATACCTAGACATTTCACTATGTGAGGGCCTGAAAGAGATTCCAAAGGAAATTGGACAACTCAAAAAATTGAGGGAGCTTGATATGAGAGAGTGTTCCAGTTTGACTGTGTTACCTACGGCTGTTTGTGAGCTAAATGCCCTGAAGCTCGTCACCTGTGATGAGAAGATTGGGAATCAGTGGTTGGAAGCCAAGAACATTTCTATTCCGAAACTTATAGTTGAAATCATGGAAGCAGAGTTTAGTTTGGACGGGTTTGATGATTGACTTCTTTTCCATCTCTTGTTGTAAAGGAAAAAGCAAGATCCAGGGATCTTAACATTCTTATAAAATTTTCAATACATTTTTATATTTACTAGCACAAATCAATCTAAGTTTTCTCTGTATTTCCAGCCTCTAGTTATGATCAATTGTTTGGCAGGTTCAGTTCAATAAACATTATTAATTGGTTTATACATGCATAACGAATATATTCTATGTCCCAATACTGTTCTTTGCTTCGACTAAAGCTGGCATTTTGGGGTATGCAAATGTGTTGTTGTCCACACTGCCAATTAACCTTAGCTTGGTGGTTTAGCATTGGCTCATTTTTTCTTAATGTTGAGTAGTTTCATCAGTTGGTTCAATGTTAGAGAATTGCTACTATTGAAAAGAAGTCACAAGTTCAAATCTAAAAGCACATTTTTTATTTCTCGATAATTAAATTATGTTCCAAATTTTAGTTTTCTTTCAACAAGGGAAAAATTCAGATAGAAGTTTTTGTGAATTTTATATATAATGTAAGTGACTATAAACCACATCAACAACTATAATCTCCTCTGTTCAGGGTAAACAATTTATGAACTAGTGACAATGCAAGTACTCTGCTCAGTGTTCAGCAGAGAATATCACATACAGTCCGGTGCAGAAAGAAACTAAAACAGGTCCAAGAACTGCCAAAAACATATTACATTTATCACTCTGCCAAAAACAGCTTCAGCAAACTGAGCCATAATCTTATAGTTTCTTATTTCTTCAAATCCCTGGCCTAGTTATCAGAAGCATGAAGGCGCTCCATTGCCTTTCATTCCTATCTGCACTTCTCTTTAATAGAAGACGTCAGTCTACAAAAGAAAACTGTCAGCCTATAATTTGTAGCCTCCCCAAACTGAAAAAATGATTCCCACTCACTGTACATAGCCTCAAAGAATCTGTATGTAAACAACTCTTTGCATCAACTATTGATTTGTATGAGTGGATATGAAAATGTCAAGATGCTTGGATCTTGTACTTCAGGATGACATATGAAAACAAGTCAATTCAAAAGAAAGAATGTTTACCCAATTTCAATTTAAGATCTGGAATAGAAACTTCCCTGGGCAGTAACCACTCCTTCCTAATCTTCTTTACATGTACAACAAGCTTCATGTTGATTGAGAATACTCTCTCATATCAAACTCCATCAAGTTCTTGAGTTGTCTTATTTCCTTTGGAAGCTCTTTCAAGCCATTGCATACTGATTTTCTTAGAGCAGTGATGTAAACAATCAGAAAATTGTCTGCATATGGTTTGAAAACTTCATATGGTTTTTAAAGGGAATAGGACAACTCAAGAAATTGAGGGAGTAGAGTTGAGGTTGTCTTATTTTCTTTCAGTTTTCCTCTCCATTTTCTGCATATGCTTTCCTTTGTTACCCTATTTGTACCCCAGTTGAATACCACCAGAAATCTTAACTTTCTCATCGATATCAAAGATGGGGGAGGAAAGTATCTCCCAAAGTAAGAGTGACAAAATAGCCTCTGTCTTGGAGAAATTTACATTAGGCCAGTTACTTTCCTCTGTAGGATCTGCATGTATAAGTCACAAATCCAGTTAAAACACTGCATTAATTATGAGTAGTTGTTATATAGGTTATATTTTAAACTCATTTCTGTGACAATCTGATACATATATTCTTTTAGAAGCCCTGTTCTTTGCTCTTTCCTAACCTTGTGGGGTTCTCCATGCAAAGAGCTTCCAGTCATCATCATAGAAAGTGGCAGCCCATCATATTCTACATGCACCTGCAATTCATAAGCAAAACTTGTAGGACCTACTAGGTAATCTAATCAACCAATAAGTAAATAATTGTTTATTGCACTCAAAACCCCAAAATGAAATCCAGGCATTTGCAAGGCCAAACATCGTCTGAAATAGATAGAGTTTGCTTGGATTGAGTCAAAATCAATTGCTACAGCTCTATGTGTGTATCTTTCAGATTCTTAAACTCTGGTCTTTTCCTTCCAGGTAACTTCTCGCACATATTCTCTAATGTTTTTTGGGGACTGGGAGACAGTGAGATAACATCGTTGTCAAAATAGTCTGGTATCCATGCAAAGGCCATTGGGTTTATATACTGAATATCTTAACATTAATGAAAACATGTCAATTAATTGAATAGAGGTACCATAGTGATCCCCATGAAGAAAAGGCCCTTCAAAAATTAAAAATCTCCAATACATTTGTTCAACCAAACATAAAATGCAGAATTTAATGTTGTCATTATTAGAGTCCATTGCATCATCTACCATTTCAGAACTTAGACTAGAGTATTCTGAATAATTTCTGAATGAAACCAGATCAGAAAATAAAATCAATCAAAAATCAACTCAAACAAAGAAGATAGAGTATCCACAACACAGGAAAAGCAATTTTAATCTTGACAGTAGTGAGGATCTAAAAATTTAAAACATGGTGGCCTTGTCTCTTGTACATATAAGCCATTTCGATTTAGAGTTGTTTTGCCAGGAGCCCCTATACAGCGACACTATCACATAAGAGGGAATACCGTCTATGCAGAAGAGAGGTCCCCTTGAAAATTATAAGGACCTAGCAAATTGAAACAGGGCACCCTCTCTTTTAAGACAATTGAAAAACTTAAAAAGAAAATAAAATATTACAAAATCATCATTTCACCTTTAATTTGGGGTTCATTGTAGAGATTCAATGCAAGAATTGTTTTCACACCGATCCCCAGGTATTGCCTATCAACAACCATCCCCTTACCATGGGACCAACGCCTCTTCAAGCTGTAATATACTTGCCCATCCCACATAAATCTGAGATTTTCCAGGAACATATAGTCATGAGAGTGCAGGGAATCATCCACCATTTCAGAAGAGTATTCACACATGAATTATTTCTGAACAAAAGCAATTCAAAGGATAGCCGCAAACAAAAACACTCTGGACTCTGGAGCGGATAAAATGGTTGAATTTATAAGATATGAATTAACCCACCCCAACAAAAATCATAAGCAAATAAGAGGGAATAACTCACATGCACAGAAACAGCCCTCTTAATCTTGAGAACTATGATGACTAAAAAATTTGAAGTAGTGTGACCTGTTGTCTGGTTAAAACAACATAGCAACAAACAAAATTAAGGAAACCACAATTTCACCTTTGATTTGAGCATCGTCGCAGAGATTCAGATTTACTGCGAGTTGTCTTCCCACCACCTCCAATGAATTGCACAAAATCACCAACACATCATTGTGGAACAAAGTCCCTTTCAAATCCCAAATACATTTCTCCAATCCCACACACAAATGAAATATTCCACGAACATTGTGACCACGAGAATGTGTATAATCATCCACTATTTCAGAACCTGGATAAGAGTATTCATGCCTGCATTATTTCTGCACAAAACCAGTTTAGACAATTAGTGAAACCAAAAATCAACTATAGAGTAGATAATCGATGAAATTCATATCATATCCACGTGATAGGACACCCAAGAAATCTCACTTCCAGAAACAGAGCCCTTAGTTTTGACGCTTATGAGGACCTAACAATTTGAAACAGGGCATCCTCTCTGTTAAAGACATTTTAAAATTCAAAAAGAAAATTCAAGAAAACTACCATTATACTTGAATTCGAGGATTATTTTAGAGATGCAAAGTGAGACTTGCTTTTCTACAAACCTAATACACTAGACAACATCAACTGAAACCATGCTCTGGATCAAAAGTCCCCTCAAATCACCCATACCGATAACTTTCCAGGAATGAGAATGCATGAAATCATCCAGCATTTCAGAACCTGTACGATAGAATTCACGCTTGCATCATTCCTGAACAAAACCAGTTCAGATAAATGAACCAGAAAACAACTCTGCAATAATAAATGATTGAATTTATAACATCCATGAGACAGGACACCCAAGAGAATCGTGATTTCACCTTTAATTTGAGGATCATTGTAGATATTCAATATGAGAATTGTGATCCCACCATCCCCATGATACATTGCATATCAAATGTTGAAAGCCTCTTCAAATTCCAAAACACTTCCCCAACCCCACATATATATATATATATGAGATTTTCCAAGAACATCATAAACAATGAATGTACGAAGACTCATCCCCATTTCAGGCCTCTCAATGAAATCCTTGTCATTTTCACGAACTGCATTTTTTCCAATTGTAAGCTTACTTTCACTTGATTTCTTGTCCTTACAACCCAAGTACAATTCCTCCTTATAAGAAACTAAAATAGAGCAAGCACAAACCGTGTAGGCCAAAGCAATCTTAAATTGTCCGCTCGGCAAGCCAGTCAATTTTCTCTTATCTGTAGGTATAACTCACGAAACTGAGCTTTCAAGTGGGTCATTAAATGTAATACATGGAAAATATTAATATAAATTCAAATAAGCAATATTTTTACTCATAGCAATAATTGGGTGCAGAAAAGTCTACTTGCCCTTTCTAAGTACGAGGGCCATTTTTGCCTTTTTTCTGGGGCATCTGATATTACCAAGATTCGACACTGACATCATTAATATGTGAGTACATTCTCGAACTTCTTTTCAAGGCTTGCCAACATCCGCGACGTGGCAAGTTTCAATTGTTTTATTTTGTTTCCGTTGTCTGATTCGCCACCTTCCTGGAACTCCCCATGTATTCTCCGCCAAACGTCAGAAGCCACCATTTTGAAATTCTCTCCACTGACAGTGAATGTCTCGCCCGATTTGTGGTTCTCCATTGGAAACGTCTTATGGCGAACTATAACACGCGTATACAACCTCAGCTTTGGCCGCCCAAATGGTAGTCAAAGAAAGCTCCACCTATACAGACCAGCTTTGGTTTATTTCTTTCCACTGATAAACACGTCACGCTGGACGTGTTTATTAGTGGAAAGGATTTGAAGCGTCTACTTAGTTGATAAAATGGTTTTAATTAAATATTTATTTACTAGCAATCGCATTTTTGTGTGCAATGGGTACGCTGTAGTTGTATTTAAAGTTAAATAAGTATTTGTCTTTTTGTTCGTCTCTCCCTCTCATCCTTGCTATATCTCCTTATATCTTTCTATCAATCTATTTTACCAACTATATATATTTCCCTCTTACACTATGTCTCCTTATGTATCTCCCTAGATCTATTTCTACTTTTACCTTTCAATCTATCTCTCTCTATCTATCATTTTACTTCCATCCTCTCACTCTATATTCATCTCTATCTATATATGCCTCCTCCCCTCCACATATGGTCAAATGTTTATCTCTCTACCCATCCATCTCTCTCCATCGCCGCTTTCCTATACCTTTAAATCTTTACATCTCTATGTTTCCTCTGTCATGTCTCCTATTCAAGCTGCCATTAAAATCCATAGTCTAAAGCAGCAGTAGCATGACAATCACAAAACCTTCTTTGATGTTCTTGGCCTTTTATGGACCACCGTTTCATCAGACTAATTTGTGGGTGTAGATGTGAAGGTACTCATTCACTCCTTAATGTAGAGATATGCAGAACTCAGTATATTCATTTTCTCGGGCTCTAAGCATTTGTAAATACATTTGTTCAATTTGGGAAAAAAAATAGCAACCTAGTGAAGAACAAAGGAAAATCCACATAGCTTGTACAAGCCCACAGTCACATGGTTGAAGGGCTTCGTCTAAATGCTCTATAAGAGGCTTAACTCTTTTGTGTCTATTTGTAGGTATAAACGGACTCGTGAATCTGATGAAACGTGTTTTAATCAAGCTTCGTAAAATTTGGTGGTAGTTGAACTCTATGTGGATGATGTCAATGTTGTTGTAATCTTGGTTTACTAAGTAAAGATCACAAAGAATCGAGTTAGCATCAACAACACATCATGTTCCTTGACTGTGGAAGAAACGACAAATCACTCAGCAATATCTTCACTTATTTCATCTTAACATTGAGCATAATCTAGATGGTAAAAAATAGTGGCCTTTATTCTTGGCAAGGCATGTACATAAGTTTTGAGCTTGTAGTAAGAGAGGTTTTTTATTCTTTAAAGGTAACTTACCTGCTATTATGGCTCTGAGAATGGCCTTTTACTTAAGACCTTGTATGCCTTCAATAGTTTGTAAAAACACATTCAAGCATCAACCTATGGGGTATGCAAAATCAAGCAACAAAATATTTTTGAAATAACATTAAAGAACACAACTCAGAGAATTAAAAACATATAAAAAAGTGTTCCTTCTCCTCGTGTTCTAGCAAAAAAATTAGAGTTTTTCCTTTATTCTTCACAACTCCTCATCAAACCTCCAATTCATTTTTAGGGTGATGGGAGCAAATTGTTGATTTGAAAAATAGGGAAATTAGAGCACCCAAAATAGAGATTCAAACAAACAAACAAAAAACACAAACACAAATCCTTTATTCTTCCACTACTAATTACATTGCAAAATGCATCTAAAACATTAGATTGATCATTTTTATAAGATTACAACCTTTAAAATCATTCATATGCAGTTGAAAATATTTACATCTTAATTAGGTTCCCCTAAAGCGAGAGCTCTTGATATTTGGTTCACTCTTTGCAGGGTAACAACACATAAATGCTTTCAAAGCTTATGTCGGATCCATAGAAAATAATACGCATTGGTAAAAATGATTTAATCTTTTCCACTTACGTCCCTGCTATGCATATTGTGAAATATTTAAGTCACATAATTCTGACCAACCAACATCCCTCATTTTCCCACACACCTTCAATTTCACTTGAAATATCAATGCTAGCACAATGTTTCCTCTATGATTTACCCTAATTTTCTCAATATAATAACTTTTAATATAATAAAATAAAATAAAATGACTTTTACTAACATGTAATTTTATGTTTTACAAAATCTATCTATTTATAAGTCCAATTTTGCATGTACAATATTATATCTAACATTTTTTCTCAATATCTAATTTATTATATGTAAAAAAATTAACATTTTAAATGATTTATTGTTAATATTTGATAATACAAGTTTTTTGATATTGCTATCAGGATTTAACTATATAGTTTTTGAGTCAAACTCGTTGACCTATGTTTCATGAGTAATGGTTCACACAAACCCATATCTGATGAAAATGAACGTAACACTTACAACTCATTCGATTTAGGTGATGCTCATGGAGGTCAAGGATTGAGACTTCTGGGGAGGTCACCCATCCGGTACTACTCTAGCCTGAGTGTGCTTAAAAATGAAGTTTCCTCCATGGTTGAACCCACCTACTTGAAACCCCATTTGCAAAACCTTCACCAAGTGTTGTGCCTTATTAACCATTCATTAGAAAGCACCCTAAGCTCATCAATTAACAAGTAGGAGATATTTTACAGAGCAAGTCAAATTGTGATATTGCTATCAAAATTTAACTATGTAGTTTTTTAGTGAAACTCATTGACCCATGTTTTATGAGTAGTTAAATCCTTTTAACAATATTACAATTTGACTTCTTATGAAAGATATTCACTACTTAAAGAACATCTACCTATGCTAAACAAAAAAAATCAATTTATTTAAAAACTAATTTGTATATTCGACTAGACATATATATAAAATGTAAATAGATGTTCTTAATAAGTAGGAGATATTTAACTTCTACTTTGCAATATTATATTCTCTTTTAACCCTAAGTAAAGGTTTCTAGAATGATGAAGAATGTTTATATCTGTCTCGACATATACAATTGTGTATATACTTCTTGTTTCATGCTTAGGCAAAGTGGATTACTACTTGTAGGTGGATTCTTTCGTATGGTTAAGAATTTCTCATCTCGTTCTCTAAACCCTACTCAAAAATTTCATTTCGAAACTTGGCCATGGGAGATAAGGCGTGATTTCTAATTATATCTTGCCAAATGTGAATGCCTCTGCTAAGAACTGTTTATAAATTGTTGAGGCGCAATTTCTATTTGCCAGTCTCCACATTCAAAGTAAACATTAAGGGGTTCCTTAGTATACCCCTTTCACTGTAGCTTTTATGAGAATCGCAATACAAAACATTCATCGGTCTCCAGTCAAAGCTACACCCTACTTCAGTGGGGTTCCTCCATTCCATGCATACACAACCATAGCGCGTATTAATTATAAGCTTCTTATGCCTGCGTTTAGAGAACGTGATGAAACTCTTGTTTGTGTTTGATCTTCACGCATTATAGAATTACCAAGTTCATTACCTTACACCCCTTAAAAGTCATACAATGAGTTGTTTATACTCTAAAAATGACCCTCCTATATTCTACTAGGGACAAACACATTTTTAATAACTCATTCAGTTTTTTCCAACACATAAACATATAGAGAAATACCACAAACAAATTCTAGAAATTTCCAAAAATTTCTCAATTCGCAACATTTAAGTCTTGCGTTTCCTTACACCTATTCAATAAACATTTTAAATTTTCTTAATGGTAGCGAACTGACCTGTTGTTCAACTTTTAGGTCAGCACCATGCCACTTTTTAGCATCTGTCAGTTGCAATACTAGTTTATTTTCTCTCTCCATACTTTTTCTTAGTAACTTCTCCAACGCATGTACTATTTTGTTCCTCCTAGCGTGGTCCATTGCAGATAATTTGGACTCGCTTGCTCCCGGAAAATCTTCTTTTGGAAAGGAATTCGAGAATGCTAACTGGGCCGCTGTCCTTAGAAGAATGGATTTTTTCTAGAAGCCGTAGCAAATCGGGTTAGTAACAATTTTAATAATATGAAATATGAAATATATCTAAATATTTAGTGACCTGATCGTTACCTGAACCATGAGGCGAGACTTCCCATTGCCCATTCTCCCGTGATTCCCACAGTAACGGGAGATCTCACAAATGGAATCAGGAAAAATGCGGCTAGACCATTGACAAATGGATTTCGTCCTGCCCAACGTTATGGTTAAAAACATTTCGCATGTGAATTGGTGATCATCTTGTATTATTAAACTAATTAATTAGACGTACCAAGATTATCCCAAAGAATTGACTTGTTTAAAAAACGTCAGAATGAATCAACGTTCCAGATGAGCGTACAATACATGGGTTATTTATGAACGAAGAAAATGGGGAAAAAAAGTACGAGTGTGACGTGTGAAGTAGAGAAAATGCGCACCAAAGATCGGTTTGAAAAACGTCAGAATGAATCAACGTTGCAGATGATTTCAATGGTTTGGCCTACACAACTTCTTACCGTTGGATGCAACATTTACCTCCTCACCTTCATATAGGGAACGTCTTCGGCGTAATAATTATTTAATATTAATTTAAAATTACAATATAACTAGCATTTCACGTTGATTAGTCATATAATTTTTACTTAAAATTGAAAAATAAAAATTTGAAGAGACAATTTTTTAATAAAATAAATTTAGGAACTTTTCTTTTAACCAAGATTGATAGAAGTGATTTTTTTCTATAAGTTTAAAATTATAATTATTTATGTTAACATATCAAATGGTGCATTTTAAAATATTATTCATTTTTCAACTAGAAAATTTTTATTTGTCATAAATAATAGCACTATAAATTCTTAAATTTATACATAATTACTTATAATAAAAATTTAAAACACATCTTAATAATAATAATAATAATAAATATTTGTTAAATAATTTAAAATTTATAAAAAATATATATATAAATAATTTAGATTTATATTAATATTATTATTATATTTTAGGAAAAAATAACATTTTTTTAGATTAAATTATTTAGATGTAGTTCATATCTATTGTTATTATTTCTAGAAAGAAAATCTTTTTATGTTGATATTTTATGTATTCGCTTGAAGTAATTTATACTATTGCTTATCCTTCCTCATTTTTAGTAGAGAAGTATTAATCACAAAAAATATAACACAACAAAAAACTTATTGAAACTCCATAACTTACTTCTATTAATTTTGATTTAGTGAAACTACTCTCCAAATATTTGACATGGTAAAAAATCAACTATTTAACTAAATATAATTAATTAATACAATCTAAAAAATGATAAATCTAAGGAAGAACCTAAAATTTAATTAAAAACTAAAGTTAACT